>QVRM01000510.1:0-384684 GCA_003439945.1 Dermanyssus gallinae
AGAGTTTTAGTCAGCCGCTGGTGTAAAACATTTTCACTCATAGAGTAGGTGTTTCCGTGTTTTTCTGTAGTTGAACTAGGTTTATCTAACTTTTGCTGTCCTCGTCGTCCATCGTTGTAGTAGTAGTAGTAGTAATAGTAGTTGTTGTTGTTGTTGTTAGAGTGACCGTTAGTGATGGGTGACACATGATGATAGACGATGAGTTGAAACGAATCAGCGGCGGGCTATTCATGCGAATGTTTTACGTTGGAGAGGTGAGAGAGAACGGCGACAAAGGTCTTGTGTCGTCGCCGATGTAGGCAGGGGCACGCGCGGGTGTGCCCCAAACACGGTGTGAGGCCACGGTATCCGTGTTTCTGCCCTCCTCACAGTGGCCCAGATTGAGAAGAGGAAAGAGAGAGAGAGAGAGAGAGAGATAGGGAGAGAGGAGCGAGAGAGAGAGAGAGAGAGAAAGAGTCAGCGACAACAAATATGTAGAGAAATGCATGTCATGTTCAGCCCCGCAGCCCCGGGTGTGGTCCGGGTGACAGACTAGCACGCATCCTCATCACGGCCGTCGCTTCCGCCACATTGCGGCTGGGGCTGCTAATAATAATAATAAGACTAATGAACTAGTTAGCAAATTAGCTACGTCCACGTTTAATGGCGCCCGTGGTCTAATGCGCAGGCATACACGTAATGACATGGCCGTCGTGGTTGCAAAGGACAATCTGGATTGGCGACGCAAATGTTGTTAAAGAATGATTTTATGTATACCTGTGTACCTACATAAGGCAACATAACATGTTATATATATATATATAATTATATATAGATATATATATATATATATCTATATGTGTGTGTGTAGTACTTTAACACCTGAGATGTACTATCAGACCTATAGATATATATATATATATATGTATATATATATAACTTCAATTTCACAAACATTTAATCTGTCTAAAAATTTACATATACGCTCAAAGTTCTAAAGCTAGCTAAACGATCTGGTACCGAAAATAGAGCTTAGGTATATAGGACGCTGCAAGGCCACCGGCTGGTGTATGTTGCCGATGAAAGTCGGGTTAGGTACTCCGAAACTTGCTGATACCGGCATCGCCACGGTCACCGTACTTGTGCGTGCCAATAATCAGTCTGTTCATATCAAAGTAAGATTACTTTAATTTTGATCTCGCTGATCTTTTATCAACAAATATAATCATGGCGATAATGGCGTGATTTACCGAGCAAGATGGCTTAGTGGCAAGAGTCCTTTGCCTTGCATTCGGGAGGTCTGGGTTCGAGACCCAGACCGGCCACTCCTAAATTGATTTTCATGGTTCCCAATTTAAACAAGGTTAATGCCGGAGTGGATTAAAAATCGACCATGATCGGAAAAAAAAGTCGGGCAGCACAGATGTCTCAATAAAAGAGATGGTGCATTACCATTCAACCCCCATAAAAAAAAGCGAGCTCTGCTGTAGGTCCAAATCCATATCCCGCCGCATGAGAAGCGTATCTAGGCCTAGCTGCGTATAGCCAGATGCGTTCAGATACACAGGTAATAATTTCTTAGTTTTATAGAATCTATTATTTATGAAGGTATATTGATTATATATTGTATTGTCTCTCCGGCCCCTGCTGGAAAAATTGCACATAGGTCCAATTTAAGAAACAACTGTATGAATCTGGCTAATGCTAGAGATTAGGTGAGAGCATAAGATGATAGGTTGTTGAGGTTACCCAAACTACGACGAAGAAAAGTGAGTTCGGCTGTGATGCTTCGATTCACAGCTCTTCGCCACTCTATTTTTCGTTGACGAACCTTGAGGTAAAAACAACCGATATGTGCAGAGTTGTCTAGGCATAAGCTTTCAGAGTTTTCAGCCGCCGGCGTAGACCTTTTAGTTTTAGTAGGTGAATGCAGTAGAATGCCAGCAGACATATATATATATATATATATACATATATGTGTGCATGTGTTTTTTTTAACGAAATTAATAGAATGCAAGTATAGAGCGCATACATGTTATTTTCTGCCTCTATGGCTGTTCAATCAGTCGCTTAAATGAGGAACTCACAAGCTTGAACCGACTGTTGATTGACTGTGGACATATGAGCCGCGGCAACGCACGACAGGTTCATAGGCTGGCCATACAAAACATTCTCGAATGAATCGAGTCGTCGAATGAAAAAGATCAATCGACGCAACCCTTTTGTTTTCAGGTTTGGAGTGGGAAGCCGCTACTGCTGCTACTCACAATTGGGCACGTTCCACCCGGCCACTACGCCACTTGATAGCCAGACAGATAGGCGCCTGTGCTGTCGCTCGAATGAAAATTGCAGCGCATTGAGCAAAGTTGCTTGTCTCTTTTGCTGGTGACCGAGACAATGCGAGTTCGTTTGTCTGCCTGTTTGTTTAACATCTTGTCACAAAAACGGGCCTGTTGCTGGCTGCGTTGACCGGTCATCTCAGCATGGGCGTCGGATGAAGTAGTTGTTGTTGTTGTTTTTGTTATTGTTGTTGATGATGATACCTTTGGATCATTTATTGCGGTTTCATCACATTAGCAGCAACTACCACAACGACAGCAATAACAGCAACTACAGTAGCAAAGGTATAACAAGAGCGTAGAAATAAGCGAACAGAAGCAGCACTAAGAGCAACAACAAATGCAACAACAACAACAATAGCCACAACAACAACAACAACAACAACAACACAACAACAACAACAACAACAACAACAACAACAACAACAACAACAACAACACAACAACAACAACAACAGCAGTAACAACAAACAACAACCACACACATAAGCACCACCAGTAACAGCAGTACTGGAACATCACATAACATAGCACATAACCGCGCGGAAACGCGCTTGTTCAGCATGCCCTCTAAGCAGACAGACATGCAGTTAGCTGCCCGCCTGCCATCAGAACGGCAGAACGCTATTTTAATATAAGCTACGGTCTTCAACCAAATAGGTTTCACGCCATCGTAGTTCCCCGAATGACAGCAGAAGGTATTGAAGGAGCCATTTTGTTTTCTCGATTTTGTTGATGTTGTTGTTGTTGTTGTTGTTGTTGCTGTCAATGGGGTCGCATGCATCTTCTTCCGCCGTCATTGCTGAAGTTTCACTGGCTTCACGCACAAGGGTCGCGCGTCCATGCGCCCGCCATTGCGCCGAGACCACCGCTTCTCATGCTTGATCTCGTGCTTGATAGGTATGTTTCTTGCTAGTAGCAATAAAATCATTGATCAATAAAATCACCAGGTACAATATAGTGCATGGTTATCACTACCTGGTATGTTTAAACGCAACGTTTCACGAGGCGTACGAGTTGTGCACCTGCCGGTGGTACTGCTTGCAGAGGTGTGCCAAGTACCATGCAGTAGAGTGCACAGCGCTGGACCGAAAATCGTTGCACGACTTCTCTCGTCGGAAGCGGGAAGAAGATCGAGCTTCATGAAGATACATTTGAAATGTATATTATACTCAATTTGAGTGAAATAAACATAATTGTAATCAAATCATTGAATTAACGGCGTTCATTTTCGCCCTGCAGCAGCATCAGCATCGGCCGCCGGATGGCGCCCATCTTTGTCCCGAGCGCATTTTATCCAGCGTACTGTTTTTTTTATTAGATTGACATGTTTGGCGGCCGTAGCAACACCACCACCACCACATGGAACGAGATCAAACGACACCAAAAGTGGAAAATGGAAGAAGACTAGCGCGTATCGAGACAAGGAAAGATATTTTCTTTGGTCCCACCTACTTATTGGAGAGAGATAGACAACATTCACCCTTATATATATATATATATATATATATATATATATATATATGTACTGATCTTTTTTTTGTCTTCCTCCTCATTTCCTTGTTTTCATCGCCCGTCTCCCCATCACTGTCATCGCCGTCCGCCACCTATATTTTCAATTTGTCGATGCTTGAGATCGCTTTGCTATTGTTTGTTCGCCGACGCAAACAGGCGCCATTTGCTTTCATAGCGCACGGCTGATTGTCTATAGCGGTTGCGACAAAAGGCAGCAGCAGCAACAACAAGAGCAACAACAACAACAACAACCGCAACAACAGCAACAACAACAACAACAAGGACAACAATAGCAACAACAACAACAAAGACAACACGACAACAATAGCAACATCAGCACACACAGCGCCAAAGTAACGGCGGAGGGCATCAACAACAATAACGCCAACAACAACAACAACAACAAGAAAACAACAACAACACCAACAACGACGACGACGACGACAATGACATGGCTGCCGGCCCAGTCCTCCTCGCAGTTCGCCCCTGTCGCGTCTCATTTTAAGCTGGCCTGGTCAACGCAGTCGCAGCGTCTCTGGCTGGTCTCTGCTACAAACGTCAGTGACTGCGAGGTGGCGACTCATGTCAGCACGCTGTTGATGGTAACGGAAGGCTAGTTGCAGTAGAACAATATTAGTAGTGAAAATTGATTATGATCGACGGTGCTCGATGATCGATTCGATTGACATGCATGTCTCTATCGTCACTGTCCGTTTGTCTGTCTGTCGGTTTATCTATGTATATGTCCACCTAACTCTCTCTTTTCATTGTGCTATTTGCCCTTTTTGGCGGTCAAAGGTCCTTCCTTTTTGGGTGTTTGATGGTTCATGCTCATCAAACGAAAGAGTGAGGCGTGTGGCCGAGAGAAAGTCGAGAGCGAGAGAAATTAAGGCATTGAGAGATGGGGTGGTTTGAGAGAGAGGGAGAGAGAGAGATGGGGCGGATAGGGAGAGAGGTAGACACAAAGAAACATGTCCCAATTTCTTACAGAGGATAGCCACAAGGAAACCTGTCTCAATTCCTTACAGAGGAAAGCCACATTCAAACAACAAAGAATGGGCAACAACGACAACAGGAATAACAACAACAGCAACGACGACGACAACCACAACAACAACAACAACAACAACGACAACAAACACCAACAACAACAACAACAACAACAACAACAACGACAAAAAGCAACTACGACAAACAACAACAACGACAACAACGACAACAAACAACAACAACAAGAAACAAGCAAACAAACATACAACAACAACCAAAACAAACAACAACAACAACAACAGCAACGACTTTTAAAACACTGTGTAACAACAGCAACAAATGTATGTAGTTGCTGCTGCTGCTGCTGCTCCACTGTGTGGTCTTTGTTACTGCTCATGTTTTCAATGACACTGACACTCAGTGATGTCAATGGTGCTGTTGTTGCTGCTGCTGCTGCTGATGACTACGTCGTCTGATGACGTCCGTCTGTTGGTTAATGTCAATGGCGGCTACGGCCACAACGACGACAACGACAACGACAGTGACAAGCTGCAACGAGAGAGAAGTGCAGAGTTCGTAATGACGAGCTGTGTTGAGACGACGTCCAGAGTTCGTTGAGTGAGTCGGTCGGCCATCGACGACACGAAATGATGACGTTGACAGGTCTCTCTCTTTCCCTCTCTCTCTCTCTCTCTCTCGATCTGTTGCTATTGATATTGGGCATTCATTGATCGGCGTAGGCGTCGTCGAATTGGTCGCCATTGTTCAAATTGTTGTCTTCTTAATCTTCTTCCTCGACGTTTTCATCTTCTTCTTCTTCTTCTTCTTCTTATTATTATTATTATTATTATTATTATTCTTTCCCTTCTCCTCGTTGCCGTCATCCTCGTAATCATAATCATCATCATCACCATCATCGTCGTGTATCCTCATGATACATAATCATAATACATCATAATACAACGTCGATTGTCAAGTTTGTCGATGTTCATTTGTCTGGCCAGTGCGGACTCTCCTCCTCCCTCGAACCCCCATTCGCTGACGTCCAGCACGTTTCCCTCTGCCTACGTCTCGCGTTCGGCCGCTGGCGCGTAACTCGACGCTAGCGACGCAAATGAGTCGGCGAGGGCGATTCGGCCTCTCAGACAGCCAGCGCCATGAGAGGACAGCGGCTCCATAAGGTCCTAACCACCGTATGTTAACCACCGTAATTCACCTCGAGATGAAGGATACACTATAATAATCACATCGATCACACAACGAACGAACGAACGAACATCATGTGGGGGTGGGAGGGGCCGCTCCACAACCTAGTTGAGTTAAGTAAGCGTTAGTTAGCTTCCGACTGCTGGTTGTTGTGTGTGTTTCTGTCGGTCTGGGTGTGTGATTAATATTATGTATATTCTTCATCTCGAGGTATTATACATACATTCGGTAAGGCGTTACGAAGGTCCCTCTCATGGGACCGGCCGATATTCGGCGATTCCTTTGAGTCATTTGCTTCGCAATCGGTCACCGGCCGAATACACATATATATACGAGTATGTTTATATACACCTTGTCATTGACTCGACACCGCTGATGATGAACACGCAATCGCCAACGATAGAGTATGACAAGGAACGTAAATATGTATCTAGCATGCATATTTAGATAAAATTAAACACTTTTCGATGTAGATATTTGCCGATGTTTTCCTATACTGCTCCTGTTGAATACACCTCACTTGGAAAAGGCAAAAGCCCAACTACAAAAGAGTACAACGTAAATTCGATAGACAAGTCGACTTGTTTGAGAAGTAGTGTGATGTACGCCAAACACTGACAAGGCGACCAATATCATGCCTAAGTGTATCAAAAGTAAAAAAAACACTTCATAACGGGTTTTCGTGGAAAATAGGCAGAACCCTCCACAATGTCTAAAAAGTGTATATTGGGATGGCGGTTTAATAAACATGAGCGTATTATTATCATAATTGAAAGTTTGAAAATTTCCTTTAGCATTTCCCTAATGCAAAATACGCACATACTTGAATATACATCAGCCACTACATTGGGACTAATTAGTGACGCTTTGTTCGCATGCGGTATCCAACTGAAAGCGAATATTTGAATGACCATTTTTCACGTGCCCGTAGAAGCATTCATAACAAACGTATTTGTTCAATATAACCACCGCTTGCTTAAATTACCGCTTTAGTGCGAGACCTAAACCGCTGGCAGGCATATTAAAGGGCCTGCCTATTAACATTTGCGAGTCCCTACTGGAGACTGTGACCGAGTCTGTAAGGTTACACGTGAGGTTATGTAACGCCTCACATAATCATATAGTCTGCCAGCCAACGTTGCATGAAACGTGCGCTGTCCTCATGAAGCCCATAATGCAAACCGTTCGTTGCAGAGTCAATCCACGGTTTCACTAGAGTTTGCCGCCGAACATAAAACTTCTTGTGTTACTGTTTGGCTCGTTGGCCTGTTGTTTTTTAATTTTATTTCAATGTGACATTATCTCACTCGCACATCGGTAGCCTGCGTTTAAATCTGATACCCAATATATTTAGAATTCAAATTTCTCGGCTGGCCTTGGTCTCTCTGAGAATGCCTGGCGGATCGGACTACCAACTACAGTGATTGAACTGCCTATAAACTGCTTTTATTTTACACAAAACAAAGCAGCCCTTGTATAGACCCGGCAGGCTTCAGCTGCTTGTGTCCCATTGATGTTCGGCTCTTGCGACCGACCTGACGAGCTTGCCCCGCCAAGTCGGGTAGAGGTATTGCATCCTGTTCTATCTGCTATCTGTCCTGTATTCGAGGACACGTGAGGTTGCCGTTAGGTTAGCCGACATAGCAACGACAGGTTGGCACGAACGCGATCGTTGTTCGTGTCATGATGCGGTACAAACTTTCATGGACTACACTTCCTGGCCTAATGCACTATATATATATATATATATATATATATATATATATCATGATATTAGTACCCGTTCTATTTGTGGCTCCTGTGACAGCGGTAGAGCACTAAGATGCACTAAGGCTGCATCGGTTGTCAGTACATGAGAACCATGAAGGCCCGAGAACAGTCCCGATCGCAGATTGGTAGACGATTACTGATGATTCAATCGATCCATTCGGGTCATGAGGCTGCTGACCCGCAGGACGTCCTGCACCTGGGATGGGCCGTTTCTGGTGGGCAAACTTTCGTGAAGTGGGTGGAGCTCAAAGGCATGTTGCTGTTGTTGTGGTTGTTGTTGCTGCTGCCAAAGTTGCCTTTGACCACGCCGCAGCCAAAATTAGGAAGGTCAGCCTAGCAAAAACGAAAGCAGCAGTAGCATCAACAAAAGTGATTTGTGTTTTTTTGTTTGAGCGTATCTTATAACAACAGTACGATGAACCATACTTCTGTGGTTGCGATAGAGTGCGAACAGTTACGTGTAAACGAGGGATATTGCATGTCATAGAGACGCTTGGCATCAATACGCGCGGCATAGTTTAGAACAATTGTTGTTAAAATATTCTAAATAATGTATTGTTTTATAATACATTGTATATATTGTATTTTTCTTATTTTTTTGCCGGCTCCCGCATACTTAGAGCGCTGGATATTCTAAACAAATAAAATGTATATATATATATATATATATATATATATATATCTAGCCCGTATTTCTATTGTGCCGGCTCCCGCATATTTAGAGCGCGCTACTTAGATGAATAAGATATTTTTCGTCTGTGAGTTTTTGTGGGGCAATAAACAAAAATTTTGCTTCCGGCTTTGGCATAACAGACCGATGAGGATATTAGCAGGCGTTGCAAAATCAAGTTGTGGGGATTTTAATGTATTCATGACTTGTAGGTGCCACTATGCAAGGGGTCGGTAACACTGTTCTGTTAAGTGTATTTTGTTGCTACAATGTTGTGTCATTCTGAAAACCTCGATGGCCTGTTTACTCTGTATATATGATCATGTGACTGTGAAAATCTCTTTATTTTTCTAAAATAGAGTGACTTACATTGTTTTTTCAAAAACGTAAGTATTTTTAAGGCAATTTCGCAGATAGATATACATTTTAATATTCGATGTATATGCACCTTCTGATAATATTTCGTCGATTTTGTTACCATCAATTGTTTTCAGATGATACGGGCGTACGCAAGAGGGACTCCTCGCCGCCATTCACCGCACTCATCACAGATGAGATCGGCCATCGAAAGTCGGACCTTCCCGGTAGGTTCCTCGTGTGCCAAAATGTATAATAATAAATATCTGCGCAGCTTTTAACTCATTTGTATAAACAAGAGATAGGGAGCTTAAAGCGTTGAGTATTTTTGGGGGTTTGTATACACAATGGACGCTGCTCCGCTTAGCTATTGTTTCTTGCATGACAAAGTCTCATATATATATATATATATATATATATATATGCGTATTCTTGCCTATATCGTCCAGCGTGGTTGGACAGCCGAGCTTGGAATAGACATTCTCTATCGAAAAATGCTCGCTGCGATTCAAGGTGTGTGCAACCACGACGCAGTAGCAACCGTAGTGGTGGAAACCTAGTGTAGCGAGGAGCACAACAGGAGCACAAACAGAGTGGAAGATAAGCACAAAGAACATCGAAGAAAAAAAGAAGAAACAAAGGAAAAACGCGAAGAAGAAAAGCGCTAGAGAGTTTCTTTAGAGAGTTGTTCTCCCCGGCGTACTGTCGCCGCGCTTCGTTGTCGTTGCTGCTGCTGCAGCATCCGCTTATATATATATATATATATATAAATATATATATATATATATATATAAATATATATATATATATATAGAGCTGCTTTGGCTGCGTCGGTGATGATGTAGTCGTCATTACAGACACTGCTGGTGTCGCCTCGTTTAATATTGTCTATCTATCTATCTACCTACCTATCGATAAAGAAAGGTCCGTCGAGTGGCTCGCACCGACTGTTGCAGCTGCCTGTGCTGTTTCGCTCGACGGTCGCTAGATATATAGACAGACAGAGAAAGGCGCGTAAGCAGCGTAAACCGTGCAAAGTATGTGCTCGACGGTAAAGCACATACTTTCCACGGAAGCGCCGTGTAGCCCTTCCGCCGCCCTCAGGTTTTGGATGCCCTTACACATCAACTCGAGGTCTAAGGAAAGACCGGAGATCAAAGGAAACCAGAGACCATTGTATGTGTGTGTGTGTTTGGGGGGGAAGAGAAAGGCGGAAAGGTGAGATAGATAGGTAGATAGATAGATATATAGGCAGATAAAGGGGAATTGGGCGGGGGAGGCCGGTGGCGCCGGAGGAAAGAAAGGAAAATTGCGCCCATGTCCGCTGGCTGAATAACTGGAACATGCCTGCATTCATTCAGTCATTAATTTCTTCATCCATTTGATCTCTCTCGCGCGCGCGAGAGAGATCAAATGGATGAAGATCTCTTTCTCTCTCCTTTTCTGTCAATTCGTCTCGCCTCTGTGCGCTTTATTTTGGCTTATTTTTCGCATCCACCTATGGCTGGTCACCACGTTGTGTGTGGTATCTGCGTAGCTTGCCGGGTGGAAAAGGAGCAAAAATGAGAGAGAGAGAAAAAGAAAAATGGGAGAGAGACGCAGGCACATATACAGAAGACAGCCGACAGACTGAGGGATGGAAACATGGTTTTGTAGAGACGACCTACATTCGTCCTACGGGTCAAAACTCACGATAGCCAGGCTACGCAGGAACGACACAAAGCTGGTGGGCGGCCAACCGTAACAGCCGCTCAGTTCCTAGCTCAGGTTCAAGACCCCAGAGTTTGGCTAGCGGGGTTCCGGCAGCCGAGCAACAGCAACAGTGGCACCATTACCGCCACCAGTACCACCGGTACCACCACCATCATCATTATTATTATTATCAAGCCATGAGCAGGACAAAAGAGACCGATCCCGACACAACACAAAGAGGACACGCTCTCTACGGAACAAGCTCTGCAAGACAAAAGCTCAGATGGCAACAGCAGCAGCAGCGGGGGCGGTTAAAGCTTGTCCGATCGCGCCGGTCTTCTTCTGCTTCTTCTTGACAGAGCTGCTTGCTGGCGCCATCTTTGCTGTCTGCGACCAACAGCCATGCGAACACAGCGAGACGAACCCACCAAAGCGGTCCGCGCGCGGCAAGACGCGCGCGCGTTCCATGCAATTAACTCACCTCCTCGGTATCGCGGCGAAGCCGTGGCTTCTCTTTTTAATCGGCATATATATATACATTACATTTATATATATATATATATACCTTACCACCCGTGGTAGTATTGCTTGTGTGTGCATATTTACTGTGCGTAATTTCATTAACAACAATGTATTGTCGATCATGAGTTCCGACCGAGCTAACATTCATAATATATATATATATATATATATCAAAGACCGGTATTAATACACATGCACTACATTATAGTAACAGAAGATCAGTAGTGATACTACAGAGTATGAGTTATGTTTACCACAACGACATATTCTCATTTTGTTTTTTGCATCTCGTATGCTCAAATCAGTAAAACATCAAGACGGTCTTGCCTTTAAAATCAGCAACAGCTCGTGACAATAACAACAACAACACCAACAAATACCATGAAGATTTGAGCGATGATAAGTCTCATGTACTCACACTCAGTTGAATATTATTAGCTCGGATCGACGATACAGAGTTGTTAATGAAATTACGCGCACAGTAAATATGCACACACAAGCATTACTACCACGGGTGGTAAGGTGTGACGCGAGTATTCAGTGGCGCTGAGCAAAACATAGTGTAGAGAGTATAAACATCTCTCGAGTTCGTTCTCTTTCCGTGTTCATCTGCAATTGAGCTGTAACCTGAGCGACAAACGACACTTGTGGCGAGGCATTTGGTACAGCCGCCCATATTCCTTAAAGCAGGCAACTTCTGCAGGCTAGCGGCTGCAGACCGGCGAACGGTCAAACGCAACTTCTGGTCACACTTCTGGGCCGCTGCCACTCGCTGGCGTTCAGCAATCCAACACACCGAGGTCCGGGATAGAAATGCTGATTGAGCTAGAATACATTTTTTCTTCTAATGGTTATGATAATTAATTAACGGTGTTACAATAACAATAATAATGTTTGGCTTTGCTACTGTCGCTCTGCATGACGTTATTTGGTATCACAACATAGGTTGTGTCCTTTGCCTACATATGTATGTACATGCGTGTATGTATATTAAAACTTCAATATTATACATATATAAATATATATATATATATATATATATATATATATATATAATTTTTTATACGTTTATTGGCACATGTATTATTACTATTATTAATAGTTTCAATTTTTAATAGCAATTAAATTTGTAAAAATAATTATATATATATATATATATATATATATGCTTTCGAGGAGCTGTGCTGCCCGTTATGCTACTAAGGAAAACCTTTCATGGAGTTTCGAAAAACATAGAGAAGCAACAGGCGAAAAAAGAAGAAAGAACGTTCCGCCTGCATCCGTTCTACGCCGCAGGCGGCACAGAGAAACGTTGATGCGAATACATCGTAGTAAGAGGAAGTCGGCAAGGAGGAAAATAAAACCACGGCCACTGAAAGACCCTATACACGAAAACAGAGCACAAACAGCGTGACGATGGCGAAAAAAAATGTTCTATCGAAATAGCAAAATAGTTTCTCCATTTGCCTGTTCCTTCTGTCTGTGTCCCACGCGCTCGCCCGTGGAACAGAATAACGTGGTGGCCGTTGTTTTGTTGTTTAAGTAGACAAATACATTTTCACAATTTTTGATACGCGTATCGCGACCGATTGTCGCGTGTGTGATACCGCATGGCCAAGGCGTCGTGGTGGAGGATCTGCTGATTGACACAATAAACCATGGTCACAGCAGCGTGCAAGCAATAAGCACGCGTTGCAAAATTTTCCACGTGTGGTCGTTGTTGTGTGTCTGTATATATATATATATATATACGACTTTTTTTTCAGCTTGACCACATATTTTACATGTAGCTTCATGTTAACTTTTATTAAGGTATATATATATATATATATATATATATATATATATTAATACCACTTTATTGACGTAAAGTTATTAGTAAAATTATATATATATATATATATATATATATATATATATATATATATATATATTAATACCACTTTATTGACGTAAAGTTATTAGTAAAATTATATATATATATATATATATATATATATATATACGTATATATATATTTATACCACTTTATTGACGTAAAGTTATTAGTAAAATTACAGGCAGAACGGTGGTGCTACATTGTCTTGGTGACACAATGGTAAAGGTTAGAGGCGCACTCTCTCTCTCTCTATATATATATATATATATATATATACGGTTACTAATGGACAAAGGAGTAATACATACAGCTACAAAAAGACGCTTTAGGGGTGGATGAGATCGGTATGAACTAACTTCATATTAGCTGTCATAGACTGAAAGCGTGGCGACAGTGCGTAGAGCGCAGTGAGTTTATTAGAAAAACAAATGATCGACACATGACCTTGTTTCTCACGTGCTCTAAACGTGGTTGCCTCCTTTAGAGCGACAGACAGTCGACTACTACTGATACCAAAATAGTTGTTAATAAGCTTACCTTTGCAAAAAAGACGACACTTTCGACTTCGAACTGAGGCGAATCCACTTTACTTTGCTATTCCGGTTGATGAGGCGCACTTGAATATCAAAGTCACAAACTTAAATATCTAAAAACATGGCAAGCAAACATGTCGTTACGTCCTTACGACTCTACCTCTCCATCAGACCGATTGTGAGGTTATTTAAATGCATTCGCGCTGTATCTCAACAGGCGCTGCCGTGAACTGAAGCCCTGCGTTTGGAGCTAGCACGACAATTGGTCACCTTTACTAGCCGCGGAGTCAAAAATAGCAAATTCAATTCTACTCCGTATCGCTTTGTTTACAGACCAAAAATTCTATCCTGATAAACACAAAACCAATATACACTGGCTAATACTAGAATAATTTTTTTGTCAAAGCCAGCAGAACAGTCTCACTCAAACGGGTTATTTTCTTCCTATGCGCTTATTTTTATTTCTATATTTTAGATTTCCTATGCGCCTATTTTTATTTCTATATTTTAGATTCGACGTCCACGGGACTGCTTTCCGCATTGTTTCATAGACGGAACCCCACAAATAAATTTGTGCAACGGTGGGACTTGAACCTATGTGTCTTCTCTGGTCGCGAGAATCTGCACGTACCTACGGGACACGTTGTGGCAAGTTTTCAAGGAAATACCCTTATCATGCTAGATTTAATGCGTTACGATTCTGGCAGGCATCCCATCTAACATATTTAGCCGCCGTCACTGCGTGGCTCACGTTATATATATATATATATATACTTGATGACAATACGGTGTATTAATGGTGCAGCTCTAGCTAATTGATGCCTCATAATAATAGCAATGATTATAGTAAGCTATAAATAGGCCCGTTGTACTCCTAGGCAGAACAGAGGTCGAGTTGAGCTCATTAGAGAACGAACCGCTTGTCGCTACAGATACCGGGTCCAGTCACACAGGTAGGTTTTTGGCTTATCGATAGAAAGTACGAATCTGTTCGCCGTTTGAGAGATAGGCGAAGCATATGGAAGATCATCAAGTCCTTCCGATTGTAAGTCGACAACGCTCTCGTTGGCAATACTCATGCGGTAATGCTGCCGCCTCTGATCGTTGTCGTAGTAATCGTCGTCGGCAATAATGACAGCATAATACTGACTAAAATAATGACTAAAACAACAACGATAACAACAACAGTAACGGCAAAAGTAACAGCAAAAAAACCTCAACACCAATTGGGGCAGCAATTACCACGAAGGTCCCTGCCTAACTAAACAGCAGCAAACAGCGCTGTAACCACCAGAATAACCTTAGCAACAGAGACGGACGCCAGAAATAGCCTTAACTAATGATGCCGAACAAACAACAAACTAATTGCAGATGCACGTGTCTGTGTGTGCGTGTGTCATGACCTCTTACGAGGCAATTATCCTAGAAATGATTATAAAGCCTATTGGTTGCGACCAATAGACTTTATAACCATTTTCTTGATTTGGTATTATTCAGTTAGCAGTTCGCATTCATTATGAATGCGGGCACACGGCGAGAAAACACATAAATAACAACGTGAGGACGTTTGCGATTTTGGCTTCTGCAGACGACAAACGAGCGCATTCGGTCGTTGAGCTGCAGCGCAGCTCCGAAGCCGAACCATGGGGTTTAGTGCTTTTGAGTGGTGCCGGTGGAGGTGGCAGTTCGTGGGGTGTCGGCAGCGCCTGCCCCCGGATCGCACATCTGCCGCCCGGTTCGTTGGCGCACCGCTCCGATATGCTCGCGCAAGGCGACGTGATCACCAGCGTCAACGGGATCTCCACTCGGGGGATGCGCGCCGATGATGTCACCGCCCTGGTCGAGAGCGCCAAGACCAAGCTGATCCTCGACGTCGAGTACGAAATTCCACCAGCACGTGAGTATCAATCAGACTTACACTGCCCCAGGCTTTTGCGGGCGCGGGCATGGGCACTTCGCGGACCGGAGGTCTCGTCATGAGTGAACTAACTATCTAACTAACTTATAGCCTTTCTTCAGCATTTTCCTAATCTGGCCCAGCTACCAAGACGAAGAGTTGTGCTTGTGGTGTCTGAGCGTAGTTAAGTTTCTGCAATAGCTTGTACTCATTATTGCAAACAGTCAATTTTTATTATTATTACCTCGTGGTATCAGCCTGAACTACGCTACTGTTGTTGTGAGTGCAGCAGCCACAGCTTACCATTGTTTTCGCCACAACTGTGTTGGTTCTACTTAGCCCGATGCCGTGTGAGCTTATGTAACGTGTTTGAAGTGGCGTTGCCGATTCTGTATACTAATGTTGTGCGTCTAATACTCTGCTTGGGATGATCAAAGTTGCCTTTAACATGCACATACATAGTGTTCCTTGCAACTAGCTTTGATAGAGCTCTAGGCTTGTTGTGGCGTCTTGTCGAAGGGCGGCCCAGCCCGTCATAGTGACCCCGGAGTTCTTTAGATCCATGAAACGTGTGGACTGAGGAACGTTCCGTTGCAGGGGCTCCGAGGCCGGCTTTCGTCAAGTACAAAGTGTGGACCCCTCAACAGCCGACGGAGGAGGTCGAGGAGGGTGCAAAGGACGTCCGACCTGCCTCCGCTCCCAATCCACCAACCCCAGCGATCGCTTGAGTAGTTATGCCTATTCCTCCCCCTGTCCCCGTCCCACCAGCACGAGCGCTACTACGGCCCCGAGGTGCCCACAAGCACCTTACAGGGTCTGACGCCCATGTCCGAAGACGACGACGGGAACAATGGACGGGAGGACAGAGCTTCGAACCCTTCGGGGAAGTGAGCCGCATTTGTTTTCGCCTGCTTTAGTGTTATGCGAACACGCGTTTGAGAAGCCACTAGACTCATAGGTACATATGTATAGATGGAGGGATGCTAAGCGGGAAATGTTACCTCTCTTGCCACATGTAGGGAAACTTCTCCCAATGGAACAGCTGTACCCGTAACATGTATGTGCCTACGACATGACCCACGTCAACCCATCCAACATCCTGGTTTCGCTTTAGTTTTTCGTCACCGCAATGCTACCTCGGAGCGGCCGCCTCTGCAATTCCTGTGATATGTGCTGTGATGTAATGGCAGAAAAGTGAAAAAATAAACGGGTAGCTTGCTTGAAGTCAATAAGCTTGTCTAGTTGAGTTAGGTAAATGGAAACTACTGAGGTATTATAGTTATAGTAATATTAGTAGTAGTTGTTGTAGTAATAGTTGTTGTTGTTGCAGTAATAGTATTAATAGTAGTTGTTGTTGTAGTAGCCAATAGC
Organism: Dermanyssus gallinae; assembly: GCA_003439945.1. Lineage (NCBI taxonomy): Eukaryota > Metazoa > Arthropoda > Arachnida > Mesostigmata > Dermanyssidae > Dermanyssus > Dermanyssus gallinae. The sequence goes on from QVRM01000510.1 coordinate 16,721, forward strand.
AAGTGACGTGTTTGGCTATCATTGACTGCTTGCCGGCTAATTTAAGCCATTGGCCGACGCTACTCGATGCGCCATTACCAGCGTTCCCTCACGGTGTCGAGCCTATTGTGGCCGTTACATGGCTAATAATAGGAGACAGTCAGGTAGGTTAACCAAGTTACGAAATAAACGAAGGCCGGTACTTGACCAAGTAAAAGCATGTCTGTAGTATTTTTAGATTAAATAATTATATATGTAGCAGCGAAAGAGTGCTAGCGTCACCTGGGCACAGAAAGAGTTCTTACCGAAGGGACCAAAATAAGTAGAACAACGCTGGGCGAAATATGCAGAGCTCATAGGAGACCAAATAAAGGACTCGAGTACAAAAATCACAAATTAAGTGATTTCTGTTCTGTTCCGTTAATTAATGAACGCTCCACATGTGTTTATGTATATGCTTCATTCATCGTTTTGTCAATAGGACATTTCCAGTTAGCAATAATCCTTGGCTTGCGTTACGACATGGATTTCGTTGTGCAAATAGCGTCATTTACACAACTAGAGAATAGATACCCGTTGTTGGGAAAGTACAAGAGGGCGCTTTGGTGTCCCCATCATACAACTCTGTGTTAATAAATAAAAAAACATCACCCGGCCACATTCACACTCCGGATGTGCATGGGTCGTGTAGAGCAGGTCCCATACAGTAGCCTAAAACTTGCCTATTGTTGCTGGTGTCGCTCGGCCATGAGCTAAAATTGTTTGTTTTCGTCGACGCATTTTCTCATCTCGTCATGCGTGAGCTTGTTATTGCTACTGGTTAATGTTGTGTTGTTATTATTATTATTAGCGGGCCTGACTTTCATCTTTTCAGTTGGCAACTTCCTCTTTTGTGTAGGGTGACTAGCGGGTTTTCCGCGGTACAAATGCGATATGTTTACCGTTATTAGAGACAGCGTTGCTAACGGCTGCGTAGAGGCTACTCCGAGTCATAATAGCAGACCATCTTCGAGTCGAATCTCCGCATGGAGCTGTCACTGTTATTCTAATATCGCTGGCGGGTCAATCCTGTATTTTACTGTCGCCATTCTGCGAAGCCAGATTGGCTAATCACTAAATAAAGCAAATACATTCAGCGAGCCTACATAGATTGGTATGTGTACTTACTATACAGAGCACTCCCATCTAACATCCCGCATTAGCATAAATGACATTCGTACAGTATAGTAGACCGTAACCAAAACCGCGTCTATTCACTGCGCAGATGACACAAACTAGGGTTGAATGCTTGCTGTGGTAAGCAGGCTAGCACGTACACAAAGATCGAATTCGCCCTATACACAGTACAAAATATTATGCAACAAATTACTGAGCACACACTCATCATCTAGACCACAATCGTGGATTTATATAGCAGGACAGGTGTGTATATATATATATTATTTTTCCAGCTCATCTGCCGCTCATCGCAATTAACTTAACGGGTATTAATCAATATATATATTCGTTAGTAATGCCGTTGAAGGATTCGCTTGTTGGCAGTAATAATAACGCTCTATCGTGCGTGATGATGTAGGCAAGCACAGAGAATATACATTTTCGCCGCCATTTAGGTGGGTCCAAATATATATATATATATATATATATATATATATATATATATATATATATATATATATATATATATATATATATATATATCGCCCTATCTGCGTAGTTAGCTCTGAAAATTCTTCCCCTAGACCAGGACATTTTCGTTGTTACCCACAATTTTATTCGGCTTTCTTGGCCTCGTCTGTTTGCTCTTTCGATTCACGGCCGCTGTTTTGTCTTCCTTCATCTAAGGGTCTAAGCGTCATTTCAGAGCTATTCTCTTTGGTAGGCCGCAGTCATTAGACGGACCATTAGGCTTTGAGCGAGCTCTTTGAGCGAGGACCTGTAGACTTCTAGCTCATTCAACAGCTTATTACTACTACTGTTATCTTTATTAGTTATTTATTATTGTTATTATTCCACCACGCGCGGAAGTCTTCTTTCACGAGTTTTCAGAGCCGGTCGCACCAATGTATACAGAGAGCATAAGCAAGGCATGACTCCGCACAAGAAGTTCGCGCAAGGAGCCTGTCTGTTCGCTCGATGGCAGCTGACGGGGCACGCTCCCACCAGACCACTTTTTTTAACCAAGGACCTACGAGCGAATACACCGGCTCTGGTTCGAGTCTGAGATGCGTGGTTCACGCCGATGATGAGCTCGGCTTTCAGTCAGTGGCGGCTCTACAACTAATTTATTTATCTTCTCGACACAAAAAAAACCAACGATTCGGCACACATTCGACGCTAGACACGTGTATAGCATTTCTGCCGCTATCCGACATCAGCAGTCAGCGACTCTAATGGCATGACAAAGATGAGAGCGGCACCACAGAGTGCCACAGGAGTGTGTGAAATGTGAGGGCGCGATTAGAACGCCAGAGAGCCAGATAATTGCATTGAGACTCCTCATAAGCAACGCAAGATTCAGTAGCTGCTCGATCGACCAATGGATCAGATATCGCGGAATGCAGAGTTCAACGTGACCGACGATGCCTCCAATGAAAAAATCCAATGCCACAGACGCCACCAATGAAACAAATCCACGCAAAAGCTCTATTGGAACTCCCTTCCGTTACCACGAAGTCTAGCAGAACGCATGAAGCAGAACCGTGCGCAGGACGACGACGGCTCTACGATGGAATTGCTGTCTCGTCGTTCCTTCCGTGGGGGTTGAGGAGATTGAATGCTGCGTGCGTTTCTGGGCCTGGCGGTGTTTCTGTGTGTGTGTGTGTGTGTGTTTGTGTGTGGTGTTAGCACGTGTGTTTCCTGCCTGACCATGACCTGACAACTAACATTCGACCGGAGACAGCATGCTCAACGTTAAATACATGTACACGAACGGTTAGTATCTCGGTGCAATAAACAGTGTTTAGCTAAATATACTTATTACTGTGCTTATATAGTTCAAGACATTTACATGCAGACATTATATATAGCAAGTCGGCAAGGGATAAAATTAATTGTGCATATTTTACCAAAGCTTATTTGCGGCAGCAACCTGCTGCTGCTGCTAACATTTAGCAGATTCTATTCCTCAGCGACCCCTTTTCGAAAAGCGGCGGTAGCTATTACCCTAAGGTCGCCAGGAAGCATTTTAGCTCCATCAATTCAACTATTGTTGAGTTGTTCACAGAGTAAAGGCTATGCATTTATACTGCTCCGAACCCACCTTTTACTACACTATAGCGTTTTTGTGTTTTATATGTTTCACTGGTCGGCGACGTAATTCGCCTTCCCAGTGGTAAGAACACATGAAATGTGATCTGATCGTAACAATAAAGTACTACCATATAATATACGTCACCCGCAGTAAAGTGGGATGCGGGAAGGGCCAGAAGTCTAAAGAGGCACAATTTGTCGTTTGTCCTTCCTTAGTGAGCACTTCGATTAGCTAAAATAAGGCGTACGAGCAATCTCTGACCTCCGCTTGGTGGGGGCATATTTGAAAAAACAGCCCGGCCCACAACATGATGAACTTCTGTTCTTATCTGAACGCTCACCTGCTTCGCCCTCCGTGCGAATCGACCGTACCCAATAATTTAGGTTAACGTTTTCAGGCTTTTCTTTATTTCAGCCAATTACCTTAATTAAGACAAAGAGCGACAAGAACGATAGAGAATCGAAATTAAGTGACTAACCGACGGACTAATTAATTGTTAACTGTTTACCTGCTGTCCTGCTGCATCGACGATGTGGTGCCGTGTCGTCGGGGGTTGACTGATCTAGCAATGAGCGTATTGGACGGTAGCTTGTCGGTCTGCCCCAAGGTTATACAGATCAAACTGGAGAAGGACGCACATGGGTCGTTGGGCTTTCTACTTCGGGGTGGTTCGTGCGTGGACAGCCTCAAATCGAGGCCGCTCACCATTGTGCACGTTCGACCCGGCGGACCAGCCGATCGCGAAGGAACCATTAAGGTAAAACAATTGGCGATGCCACGATGCTCCGCATCAAACCTGAGCGAGCAGGAAACGATATATATATATATATATATATATATATATACATATATTATTTGTAAATACCCGAATGCATGAATTTATTATCCACTATATATATATATATATATATATATATATATATATATATATATATATATATATATATATATATATATTGGGTGTTCCTCTTTAAGCAATGGTAGAACTGGCTGGTAAAAAATATTTTTTCCTAATCAAATGGGGAGGAGGGCGTAAATTTCATTTTTAAGAGTGAGAGTACAGTTACAATCATATCATAATTGCACTGATGTGGATAGTCGGACATCGCTGGACGAATATCGCAAAGATATTCGTTCTGGCTACTCAATAAGGCAAATCGTCACATTAAAAACAGTTCGTAAAAATTAAACTTATGGGATATCTACATCAGTTCAATAGCTTGAAAATATTATACAATAAGCATTTATAGAACAATTACAATAATGTACACTTTACAGGGGCCATTTTAGTACCATATCGATGGAGCTCCGTGATATGACTACAACGTAAGCCGTTTTCGATCGCTCGCCGCCCAATGTCAGACTCCCATAGGGTCCCGCGTTAACAGAGAAGGGCCACTAGCAACGAGATCTATAGCCCGTGAACACGAAGAAAGTCTTCGATTAGAAACTGTACCCTTTTTCTCTTGAATGAATCTACCACTATCCCGCCATCCGCAATTACAGCAGCTAAAACCACTGCTACAACAATAATTATGTTCCAGCCTTTCGATCAGCTCTCTTTCACTGTCAAATACAGAGCCGGGATTGGCAAAAAGAAATAGAGGTAGAAATTGAGAACGCCTATACACAAGTAATCGAATCATACGTAGTTCGCGATGACATGAGCGCGACTTAATGTTGGCATGATGTTAGCATATACCATGATGATGATCATGGGGTAATGGCCACGGCGATGTTCATGATATGGCAATAATATAAAAAGAAAAATAATAATAATAATAATAATGATAATAATAGTGGTTTTATTCATCAAATCATATTAAATCAATCCTGTGCAAGTGAACGTGTTAATATAATAATAACAATAATGCATTATTATGTTAATATATAATAGTAATAATAACTATTACTTGCTTGATTGCTTGATGTGCTGTCTGGCTGGTGTGGCCAACGTCAGCCGGGCGACAGGCTGATCGCGGTCGACAACGTACACCTGACCGGCGCCACCCTGTACGAGGCGAAGACGGTGGTGAAGCAGGTCGAACGCCAGGCGCTGCTGACGGTCGAGTACGACGTGTCCGTGATGGACGCGGTGCGTAACGCGTCCGGCCCGGTGCTCGTCGAGATCGATCGCGCCCACACGGGCATCACGCGGCTCGGCGTCACGCTCACCCAGCTCGACCACTCGGGTCGGGGCATCGTGATCGAGAGCATTCGGCAGGCGAGTATCGCCGAACGCTGTGGCGCGCTGCACGTTGGCGACCAGATTCTGGCGATCGACGCGGTCCGCCTTGACCTTGCGTGCACGTCGGCGGCCGAAGCGCAACGAATGTTGCAGGAGGGCACGGATAGCGTGCTTCGTTTGGAAATTCTGCCCGCCGGCCAGCTGTTGAGGCAATACGCCGAACAACAACAGCAACAGCAGCACCAACAGCATCAATATCAACAGCAGCAGCAACAGCAACAACAACAGCACCATCATCATCACCACCATCATCACCAGAATCAACACCACCAACAACAACAGCAACACCAGCAGCAGCAGCAGCAGCAACAACAACAGCAGCAGCAACAGCAACAACAGCAGCAACAACAACAGATGAAGGCATCTGGCAGTTACAATACGCTGTCGTCGCTTGGCGGACAGAGCACTTCGTCAAGCAACTACCCTCTGCCTCCGATCCCGCCCCACCATACGAACGTGACGCCGAAACGCCAGTACAGCCTGCGACGGCACCACTCCGATCACCTGCCGAGCGTGTCGAGCTGTGGTCAACGACGACGGCCCAGTCACGACTCATCCGGCGACAGGTACGGCGCCACACATGCATAGTCTTGCTGACTTCGTAACTGCTATTACTGTTCTTGTTGCCATTTTGTTCTTGTTGTTATTGGTATTTTTTCAGTGACGCGTAAGCGACCGAATAGGAGATAGAGAGAGCACATATGTTGCGTCTGAGTCGCCTAATGATCGAATGAGTCCGTATTGCTGCACTAAAAAAAATCCTTCGGGGCTGACTTTCAGCCAAGATTTAACGTCCATGGGACTGCTTATTGCATTGCTTCATAGACGGACCCCCATAAATACAAATGTGCAACGGTGGGGTTCGAACCCGCGCACCTATGTGTCTTCCCCGGTCGCGAGGCGCAGACGCATGCCACCACGCCACCGGGCTCGACTTGCTGCACTAAGAGTAGTAGAAGTGTTAACATGTAGCTTTTATTATTATATTATCTTACAATATACAATATACAACTAGGTCGACGAGCAGCAACGCCGTGAAGCATTTTATATATTCTTCTAAATTATAATGAAATAAATCTTTCAGCAAAATACATATATATACATGTGAATGTTTAAAACCTCATCTATCACTTGTGTCCGAGTGGGAGTCTTGCCCGACCCCTGACGCGAAGACGCGGGTCCATCGAGTCTTTCATAGTTCCGAGCACCGAAATCGCGTTGCCTCTCTGAATCTCTAGGAAAAGCCGTTGACAGAAGAAAGTGCCCGCCCTCTTGTCCATCGCAGCCTGCTGTAAAGCGTCGCCAATCTGGGAAATTAGCGTCGTTCTGAGGGGCCCAGGGCCACCCAGCGTCTCGAATGCGAAGGGTGTAGTATAGCATATAGCTAACAAGATCTATAACCAGTGCTACACGGCACAGTATTTTAGTAAGTTAGGAAAAATAAGACTATGATTATCTATTTATACTACTTGGCTTAGTGTTTGTGTTTACACGTTCGTCGCCCCACCACACATTCCAAGCGGAGCAATTATTGAAAGTTGTATTGTATCCGGCGCAGATAATAGTAGCATGCTTCAGAGTAGTGTTTGCAAACATGTCATCATATCAGGTCTTACGAGGGGCGAAGCAACGGCTCACTCGAAAACAAAATACAACTATTTTTGTTTTATTTGGCTTTCAATTCGTATTCAGTACAATCCTTTTGTCTGACATTTGCTGTTCTGTGCTGTATGTCACCCGCTGGCGATGTGCGATGGCCACTACGATGGATTCACCTTCTCTAGCACCGTGTTCGTACCGTCTGGCTATGAGCTGCAACGTTCGCGATCCCAGCACGTGATTAGTCACGTCGAAACGATTGAGATCGTCCTTGCCAGTGAGCCGCAAAAGGGCGGCTATGGCATCACATTGCGAAACAAAGATCGAGTTGCGTTTGTTGAGTGTATCGTACCGGGCGGTTCTGCAGACAGGTAGCGCAGAAAACTACTTTCCCTTCAAAAAAAAAAAAAAAAAAAATATATATATATATATATATATATATATCACGCGTTTGATTGTATGGCTGTCCTAATACCTAAAAACCTTTCAGTAGTCAGGCTAAATGTGACTAAATTCAGCTGTTTTCTGAACTTTAGCTCAGTATTTAAACATGCAATTGCTTGCAGAACAAAACTGTTCTCTCCTATGGCTTATAAAAATAGCCATATATATATATATATATATATATATATATATATATATATTGCTTCGCCTTGACTATATGCACTCATATGCCTGCGTATGTAGGTCCGGAGTGATCCAGGTTGGTGACCGAGTACTAGCGATCAACCACCAGAAGGTGGAGAGCCTCACGACAGACGACCTCAACCGCTTCCTGCTCAAGAGTCGACCAAAGGTGACCCTACAGATCGAGTTTGACGTCGCCGAGTCGGTTATTGCCTCGAGTGGAACTTTCACGGTCAAGCTAGAGAAGAAGGGACCCGGTCTCGGCATCACGATTACAGGTTGACTGATTTTAGCCCGAATAGAACTGAGATGAGGTTTAGTCGAATGCCTAACCCACGACACGTAGGGCTTCGTTCGAGTTGGCACGATTCGAGATGACACTTCGTGTTGGGAGAGCTCGATCATTCACTAGCTGTCGTTAAAAAGAACAGACGCAGCGAGAAGAGATTGAAGCGGGACGATATCGATATATGTGTGCTGTATTTGTACATTCGTGCGCATTAGGCACAATATTGTATTAGTGGTACGTTATTCGTTGCCAGAGAGTTATTATCAAACGGAGAAATAATCTGTAACGTTCCCAGTGCTTGTCAAATAGTGCTGTCACCGTACTCGCCGCAAGTCCTCGGCAATCGGATCCTTGAAACTGCAACTTAACCAAGTCTGCTGGTATGTGGTTCTTGGCATTTTTGGCATCTTTGCTATAGCGCCACGCGAGCGAGGGCCAGGCGATCCACTCGTGATATCTGAGGTGCGTCGGGGCAGTATTGCCCACCGCTCGGGTACGCTTCAGCCGGGCGACAAATTGCTCGCCATCGACCAGTTCCGTATGGAGAGTTCGTCGATTGAGGAAGCCGCACGCATCCTGCAAAACTGCCAGGGCGTTGTTCAGCTGCGCATACGCAAGGACGAGCACTTCAGCGGTGAGCAATCAGTAATTTCCCGTCAAACGTACAACCTACTAGTTTCAACCCCGTGCTTCGATTATTACTTCGATACCCACTCTTACTTGCCAAATTCAATGTATGAATCATTAACTATGTTCCGTTGGCAAACAATTCGAAGTTCGCTTACGAAATTAAAATAATGCTAGAAAAATTCACCTAATATCTAATTATTGATTGTTGCACAGGTTGCTCAACGCCATGTTTAACTAACGCTAGAATGTTCAGTTCATCTAGCGTTCGTTATATATGTATATGTATATATATATATGAACGGCAAGAAAGAGAGAAAAAAGCACAAGTTAACATTCGTAGAAATTCCTCTCCTAATTATCGTCAGTCGTCTGTTATAATTGTCCAGGTTTTCCAGATGAACCCGATGCCGTTGTTTACACTGTCGAGGTGGCCCGCAATGGAGGTCCGCTTGGTATAACAATCTCCGGAACAGAAGAGCCCTTCGACCCTATCATCATCTCAGGCCTCACGCAAGGTGGACTCGCCGAAAGGTAAGCCGCATCACCACTACTACGACCATTCAGAATCGTATTGAGGAATTTGTCGGCCTCATTCACACTTACCTTATCCTGAAGTGATCTTCTTATGTTGCACTGGCTGTTTCCCATGGCTGAAAGCACCTTCATGCTCGGTTACAATTGAGCACGCACGCTTGTGCGGTGTATATATAGCCGTGTATAATATATCTGCGTCATTAACGTACCTATTAGAGATTTTGTTGTCCCCTATGCCCCCTTTCCCCGGGTCGAAGGCAGATGTCAGCGCGATAAAGGGCGAACGTAAAACTGTATCATGGGGAGATATGTTTCTGAATGTGTTAGGAAGGCCCATATCGAGGAGCCGCAGTAAGTACAATTGCGTATTGTGCCTAAAGGTCATGTCTAACGATATATGCTCAAGTTCAATAATATTTACCATTTTGTACTATGTTTTTTGCACCTTATTATTCATCATATTGTATTATGTTGAGATTATCGACTTGCACGTGCTGACGAGGTTTAACATAGCCACCGTTGACAGACTAAAAACGGCGCTCCTCAAATGTGTACTGGGCGTACAAGCCTCCACTCGAACTCGCTTACTAGTTAAAAATATAGCTTAGTCGTCTGTTGATATCATCGGGTGTACACAGTGTACTTCGTTCACTTGTCGCAACAAAAATAAAATTTGCAGATTATGGATTTTGCGCAGGATCAATGACATTAATTGCCGACAATGTAGAACCCATTTTCAAAACGGGATTCGTCAAACTGACTTACAGGACGGGTGCACTCCACGTCGGAGATAGGATTCTGGCGATAAATGGCACAAGTCTTCGTGGGAAGCCCTTAAGTGAAGCCATCTTACTGCTGCAAACCTCAGGGGACGTCGTCACGCTAAAATTGGCAAAATTAAAACTCGGCCGAAACGGTATGAAAGCATCGAGAGTATTTATATACCTTCCTTTGACGTTTTGAGCTTGCACCCTTACACTGTTAACCAGGAAGTTAAAGTCGCGATTATATATATATATATATATATATATATATATATATTTAATGCCCCGATAAAGAACCAGGTAGCTTGCGTGAACAAGCCAACGAGGAAGGCAAACGATTGCATTCTGGACACAATAGAAGCTTCCAAAAAAACTCCTGGGTAGCCATCGATTCTGGCCAGTCACAATATTGTGCGTGATTTGCCAAAATTCAAACAAATCCTAATAGTAACAAAACAAAGAAAACAAACAAACAAAGTACGCATATAAACATGGTCCAAACGTCTATATACGCCAGATTGACTGATGGAGATGCATTGATTTAAGCCTGTTGGTGATGTCGTGACACCGTTCGTCACGTCATGTTAACGCGTTGTTTGTGCTTGTTTGCCTACAAACTAAATCTTTGTAATGATTATGATGATAATGATGACGCTGATGATAATGATAATGATTCTGATGACGCTGATGATAATGATGATGATTCTGATGACTGTGCTGATGATGACGGTGCCGATGATGGTGGTTGTGGCCACTCTCACGATGCTTATGGCTGTGAGCAGTGTTCGACGATCTCGAATACGTCTGCATGCCTGGCGTGCTCCCGATGGGTCCAAGCCCGTCGTCGTCGGTGGCCGGCGGCGTCTCGGGCAGGCCTCCGCCCTCGCAGTCGCCCAAGTTCGACCCGAAGCTGCTGCTGTTGCAGCGCTTCTACGCCGGAACGCCGATTCCGTCCGTCGACAGCGCGGTCGAGAGCTGGGATTCGTTGGCAAACCTCGACACGCTCGGCGCCACCGGGTCGGCCGCCCACTTTCCGCCACACTGCCAGTCCACGGCAGGCGCTACCGCATCGTCGACGACGCCCCCCACCACCGGCGTGACAACAACGACAACAACGGCAGCAACGACGCCGACAACGCCGACTCCGACACCGCCGCCAACAGCGTCATCGACGCCCCCCACGACGGGGGGCGCTGCGGCGACGTCGACAACAGCGACGACGCCCACGTCGCAGCAGCCTTCGCCTGCTTCGCCCATCGCTTCGCCGACCGGACCTCAGCACCAGCATCAGCACCAGCAGCCGCAGCAGATGGTGCTACCGCCGCCACCCCCACCAATAGGCCAATCGCTAGCACAGTCGTCAATGGCTGGTGGCGTGTCGACTAAGCAGTCTGGTAAGCGCAGTTATTATTATTATTATTATTATTATTATTATTATTATTATTATTATTATTATTATTATTATTATTATTATTATTATTATTATTATTATTGTTATTATTATTATTATTATTATTACTATTATTATTATCAACAGAATAATAGTTTTATTAATAATAGACATCTCATTCTGTCTAACGTTCTCTCTCTCTCTCTCGCTCTCTTAGCCGACAGATAAGTGAAACTATTTATTTTATGTCTTTAATACTTCTCGAAATCGTTCTGATACATATATGTGGTTGTGTCTCTGAGAAACAAAAACAAGTACTACTGCTGGTGGTAATAAACGGACGATGAGGTTAAGACTTTGCGGTGTGTAGCTGACTTGTGTCTAAATCTGCCGTTTTTTTAGAAATGGATAAGAAGAAAAACCAAACAAATTTGCTCAACTTTATGCTGCTGGTATTAATCCACGGCAGGCACCTGTCAATCTCCCTGTCTGTTTGTCTTACGCTGAACGGAAATCGAGCTTCCTTATCGGGTCGTTCTCATCAGCAAACTGAGCTCGGGTCTTCTTAATTTCGTAAGCGCCGTAACAAGCGTCAGATGTGACGGCGTTAGCTACGACGGTATGATGGCGTGGTGTATTCGCGTGCGCCTTGGGACCGGAGGAGACACATAGGTAGAGCACGTGTTCAATCTCAGCTGTTGCACATTTGTATTTATGGCATCCGTCATACGAAGCAATGTGAAAGACATTCCGTAAACATTAAACGTTGGTTGAGAGTCAGCCCAACAAAAATAACACAACAAAGAAAGCTTTGAAGGTATGTATTCGCTCGCTGTGGCCAAAATCTCCACCCACCGGATGGGGTCAGCCGGAGACGGGCTTGACTGGTCTCTAGAGGAGCAAAAATCTGCGGAAAGGGGGCTGACATTGATCGTCACCGTAACAGACAGGCGAGGTGGACAGGTTAAAGCTGACCGCCGTGCTCCAGGAGAATCCAGAAGGAAAAACGTCCAGCTTTAGAAGCCGCTACGGACGCTCAGCCGGGCACAGAGCGCCGTGGCCGGGCCTTTTCTGCTCAACACACGGCCTACTTCTGAAACCGGCTAGCTGCATACCATACAAAAAATTAAATTGGCCCTTTGAAAGGTCAACGTTCCCTTCTGGCAGACAAGGCAGAAGTCAGCTGCCATTCAGCAGCTGCGTATATTATTCGGCTGACAGTAATAGCCGGCTGGCACGACGAAACGGAATACGAACACAGCCGAGCAGGACCTGAACGTCGGCCTCGTTAGCTAAGCGCCACGTATTCCTTTGCTAGTTTTTGCAAAAGACGATCGTTGCCGGGATCAACGTTTTTAGGTATGAACATAGGCCGAGGGCTAGAACGTGTTGGAAAAGCACGGTACGCGACAGCATACTTTGTGGCGCTTCGCCCTCGATATTCCACGCTAGATGTGCGATATTTTTTTTTCATAGTGAAATGTTGTTCCACGTAAAATGTATTATATTTGAAAATACCCTACCGTTATGGTGTTTTATATTTACTTAACGAAACTTAAGTGTTTCTGCCTTGTGCCGACAATGTCAACCAAAGTGTTGCTTCGGTAATAAGGCAACCTATACTTTGCATCACAGTCGAATTGTATTCAGCCCGTTCAAAAGAATTATACTAACGAGAGTAGGATCGAACACTGCCCTAAACTGGCAAGGTCTCCGCCTCTCTTGGCGAAAAACGGATTTTGTCAAACGTTAGCTCAATGTATGCGCTGCTCTATAGCCGACCTATCGTGTGCTTTTGTACAACAACACGTTGGTTGAATGAACATTCCTTTACCATGTTTAGTTCGCGACAAAAAAACAGATGCGGAGAAGGAAAAAGAGAGGAAAAAAGATAGAGAGAGAAGGGGCAAGACGGAAGGATAGAGAGGAAACAAAACAAATAGGGTAACTAACAACACTTGCTTGCTATCTATATACGCAATATACGCAGACGTCGACCTCGAGGCGTCGGAGGACGCGTGGAGCTCGATACGCGAGTGGCAAGCTGGCCTTCCACCGGCCTGCCAGGAGGTGTCGAGTCTGGCGAGGTCTGCTCCGTCGTCGAGCTCGATGCCTCGATGCTGGGATCCCTCGCCAACTCCGCCTGAGTGGGCGGCCGGACATCAGCTCGGTCCCGAACCCCCACGACAGCCGAATGCAAACAGCGCCGTGGCCGCTGGGGCCAAGGCACCATCACCGTTACCCCCACCGTTGTCCCCACCGCCTCCGTTAGCATCGATAAAGGACGTACAGCACTCCGCTGCTGCTGCTGCTGCTGCAACAGGTCTCAGCAGAGATCCGAGCGGCGGTGAGGCGTCAGTGTCGACGACCTCACTAAACAGCCTTCAACTGCTTCGACAGCCACAGCATCATTATCAGCAGCACCAGCATCATCATCATCATCAGCAGCAAGCTCACCACCAGCACCATCGTCAGCCGTCAGCGTCGAGTGCTGCCGCGTCAACAAGCGCGGCGTCACTTCAGCAGTTTCACCTGCCACCGTCCACGCAGGTGAAGCCCGTGGTTAGCCTGAGATCGACCGCTGCTTCGATGGGATCCAGCCAGTCAGGTATGCGCATTGAGAAATAGAGAGAGAGACACTGATTGTTGATGATAATTATGTTGTTGCTACTAATGCTGCTGCTATTGTTGTTTGGTCGGCTGACTTTGGTTTTACTGCCGAATATTATTATTATTATTATTATTATTATGCGGCTGGGGGAGACGGTCTGTGCCGCTCATCTTTGCAACCGGTGTCGATTCCCCGTAACAACAACAGGGAAGCACGCTCTATCGTGCCGATACAGCGCCGGCCGCCACCCACGACACTCTGCAATAAACGACGTCGTCCGTCGTGCACTACATAGTGCACAGGTGCCGGCTGTGAAAGAGCCACCAGGCCATAGCGCCAATAGTGGATTACGACCGGACGGCAAAACACTAACCCCTTGGGAAAGTGGTCGCCTACTTGTATGGGACGTTACCGTGTCGTGTACATTGGCCAGGAGCTACGTCGCTCAAACAAGCCAGAAAGCTGGTGTCTGTGCTTGTCTTGCGGAGGACCGCAAGTTAGCGAAGTACATAGAAACTTACGAACCCATGGGTGAAGAAACGTTAAGATTTTTTAAAGAGCTTGGAAAAAGACTAAACGCAGTCACAAGAGATCCTCGTTCTGGAAAGTTCCTACTGCAGCGAGTATCGATCGAGCTTCAGCGGGGAAACGCGGCATCAGTCGAAGGGTCCCTTCCCTCCGCCGAAGGGTTCCCTGAGATCCCTTAGGAATAATGATGTTCCTAAATTATTATTATTATTCCAGTGCCGCTATCGTTCTCAACGGAATGCTTTGAATCATGTAGTCTATATGCATCAACGTCGCATATAGTTACCATATTTTCTAGACATGCTATCTATATATCAATATACCGCTGCTACAAGGACACGGTTTCTAACGTGGGAATGTTCACTACTGACACTGAGATAAATGCTTTATGCTCAATTACGTAGATAGTTCAATGTTTGGCCTTTGAACCTTTCAGTGACCCGTACCGCCCCGTCTCCGGACACCTCAGGAGCATCCTCCGGCTTTACGTACAACCCTCCGGCCTACACTCATTACCCGCAGCAACAACAACAACAGTATCAACCACCACAACCACAGCACCGCACTCATCAGCAGCCGACACCGCCTCCTCCACCAAGCGGCGGAGGTCGTTCGGTGAACTCGGATGTCGAGTCGTCGGACTGGACCAAGGTCCTGGAAGACCTTCAGACCTGCGGACAGTCGCGGTTGCTCCGTCAGATCGAGCGGAATCTTCAGTTGGCTGAAAGTCAACTGGCGGCCAGTGCCGCCGGCCCATCGTTTCCGTCGTCGGGCGGCATTGCCGCCTCACCGGGGGGTTCCGGTCGCGGTTCGGCATTTGCTGCGTCAGCTAGCACCTCTGCTGCTGCTGGAGGAGCTGGTGGACCAGGAACAACGACGGGTTCCAACGCGCTCGGCGTGCCCTCCTCTTCGATTCCGACGAAGAGTCCCTCGCCGGCGCCCGTCGGCGCCTCATTGTCGTCCAGATTTGATGACCTGTTCGGCTTCCAGTCGCAGTTCCAGGATGAAATGTCGTCGATACTCGATCTGGCGGCGTCTGCCACGAGCAGCCAGGGCGGTACGACGTCCTCAAACACGCCCTCGTTTCCAGACCCGCCTCCGAGGGGCGTGCCCAACTTCACCCTGCTGGTAGAGTAAACGTCCTCATCGCTCGAGCCGCTGATTAGTGATTGGCATTAGCGTACATAAGTATATATATATATATACATAAGTATATATATATATATATATATGTATATATATATATATATATATATACTTCTTCCTCGCGCACTGCACAGAGTAATAAAGCACAAGTTTAAATTTATATAATGTATATAATAATGTATATATATATATATATATATATATATATGTAGATATATATATATATATATATATATATATATGTATATATATATATATATATATATATATATATATGTATATATATATATATATATATATATATATATATATATATGTATATATATATATATATATGTATATATATATATATATATATATATATATTATATATATATATATGTACCGGCAGGTTGCAGCATGTGGCATTATCCAATAACGACAGATTACTTTTGGCGTGTAGTGAACCTTCGGCTCAAATCGGGGCCATTCGAGATCAATGACGATGATTAGAGCATGGGGCTGTACACAATACAATGACCACACAGGGACGGCTGTATAATGTAATTGTGCGTACAAAACAAATACAAGCCTGTCTGATTTATTTCTCTCTTTGATTTCCACAAATTAAATGTTGGTTAAACGACCCGGGTTAATTTTCCCTCGGCAACTCGAGGGCATTCTAACAGCATCACACACTTATCCGCATGCACCAGCGGACCCGTGAGCGAAGTTAGCTAGCTATATATATATATATATATATATATATATATATATATATAGGTAGACAACGTCGTAGCTCTTTCTGCCAACGTATACGAGCCTAAAGTACATACATGACGAAATAATTCTGCCGTATGCGCTAAGCTAGCCTGCTTAGACGGGTGAGCGGGGTTTTTCAGTTTTATACACAATTTGCCCTTGTATTATTAATCGTATCCCCTATGTTTCGACGTGCTCTATCTCCTTGTGCCACTTGGTTTCCCAGGACGTTCCCCCACCGATGCCGGTTCCGGTGGAGGTCCATCGGGTGACCCTCTTCAAAGACAAGATCTACGATGACTTTGGCTTCTCGATCTCTGACGGTCTTTTTGAGAAGGGCATTTACGTGAATCGCATACGTCCTAAAGGCCCTGCTGACATGTGTGGACTTCTCAGGCCCTTCGATCGAATTCTCCAGGTAATAATAGCAACATGTAGTTAGGGTCATTATGATTACCTGTGACTGTATTTAATGGTTCCAGAATCGTTGCATATCGACTTAATGGAATCTGCGTGGTGTTCTACAAAACATATATATATATATATATATATATAGTATGAACAAGGAGGCTGAGCCCTCCAAGGACGTCCATTCGCGGATGCGATGCCACTACTGCAGAGCCCGGGGATATTTGCCTGCTTGGTTTCTGCTCTGAGATAATTCGCCCCTTATCAGCCAATCTAGACGCCATTGGTTTCCTGAGATCAACGGAGGGGAACCCCAGCCCGTAAATGTCTCCCGCACTAGCCTCCTGGAAGTAGAATTATAGGGATCGGCCACGCATTCCGGCATATATATATATATATATATGTATATATATATATATTTATTACCAATCGCCGAAAGTAGTCAATGTAACCATCCTGAGCCCTAAGCCCTGGGACCTCCATGATCAAGCCCCCGAGAGCATGATGCCTTTGGTTGTTGTGTCTGCCACTACTAACAACCCAGCAACATTGACAACTGCGACTGCCTGCATTGCACTCTCGTTGCTTGCAGATCAACGAACACAAGAGCCACAACATGGACTGCTGCACGGCCGTTCCTCTCGTTGCGGCCTCGGGGGACACGATCGAGCTCATCATCAGTCGACCGGCATCCTACTGCCTACCGCCCTCGTATCCTGACTGGGCACAGGACCAACCCTGGCTCGAAGACGCGTCCAGCTCTCGCAGTTCCGTTGTCATTACGCAGACGCTCTGAACGCGCAAAATCAAAGCCTCAGTTTTCGAGAACGACTGCAACGCGAAGCCGAGGGGACGACACGGAATGATCCACAGCACAAATACCGCCCTACTGCAGTCTTCGACACTCTTCGGCGCTCACCAAGGGGTAGTCACTTGATATGAGGCATAGTCGAGCTAGTTTGTTTCTCGCCATTAGACAGATCGTTCGATCAAAAGTCAAGCCGCGACCACTCTGCCCCTCGTAGATAGTTTTACAAAAGTCGACGTTTTTTTGGCGTTTATACGCTGGCCGCGTTTACGGCGCTGTATCGTGATTTGATACGGCGTTGGTGATTAAATGTTCAGACATGGACGACCTAGAGATTCGGAACCGACAAGCGCATAGTGACTCTACACCTAGGCACCGTTGTACCGCCTCATTTCTACTAAGCTGACGTAAAGCTGACACGATGGGTTTAAATAAAAACCAGATGAAGTACGTTTGCCCTATAAACAAAGAAGACTTGTCAGAGAGTCACAGAATAGAAAAATTAACTTGATGATAGCGTCTTCCTCACTCCTGCAGTGGCTTAAAGCATCGCTCTGTCTTTGATAAACATGCGGCGACGAGAATTCGTGAGCATAAAAATCACTCTGCGTTAGAGTGAGCAGTTCTCCTTCACAACATCACTCATTTTTCGAAGCTGTACATACGTTTGTAAATAAATACAGGTTTTAAGTATAATTACCTCTTGGTCGATGTGTTTGCAGTTTTTGAGTTGAGAAACATTTAGAGCCAATTGGATAGTTCGAGATCTCTCTGTACTGTACTCACAAGTTACGTACCTAATGCGTGATTCTGGTTAGCAGGCACGATACGAGGATGCAGGTATTGACTAGGTTCTAAACGAAAGACTAGGAACAAACTAAGTCAGAAGTAACCAATTACCAGTATGAACTTTGTCCATCTTATTGATTTTCTATCTTCTTACTATAAGGCCTATATTGGTACCACAGCCACACCTGTTTATGTGATAGATGCCTTTTCCATTACAGGCTCAAATGTATGGTGCTGTGTCGATTCAATTCTAAGTTAAAGCTAGTATTCCACATTTAGAATTAGGCGGGCGTGGCAGAAGACAGAAATTACGTTGAAGAAAAGCAATGAGGCTCTTTGATAAAAAGTGTTTAACATACAATGTCCACGTGATTAACGAGAAGTAAACTTCACGTGCAGCTCAATTTCAACAGGAAAACACTACCAGAAAGTGCGAGTACTTATTCCATAAGCTAGTGTGTCTTTGATCGCAGTTTACATTCATTAATCCCGGCCAGGAAATTCACGGAAAAGAATGTTTTAATTGTTTGCGTATCCCACCCACGCATCCCACGCACGTTCACACACACTCAAAAATGCTTAATTTGCAGAATTGGACTAACACTTAGGTGACGTCTATAACTACATTTAACATAAGGTATTGACCCACATCATTGCCACATCTGATTACTAATCTAGTTTAGTGAAGAAACAACTGCTTATATCGAGAACCTATAAATTATCGTAGCAAACCTCACAAACTGTCCGTTCTTTTCATTGCTTCTAAACGGCTTTTTTGCCCTCGCCTGCAACTGAAACGACACCCTCCGGAACTCTCTCCCACTTGGTCTAATTGGCCAAGTTAAGGAGGTTTTTGTAAAATGCATTGAATGCTTCTGCCTGAAAATTAAAGATGCGTCAACAGCCTTTTTGCATTCCGCCATTACAGACATCTCACGTTCTTTACGTTTGCCGTTGAAGTTGCGGCCCATTTTGCGGAACTTCATGCTGCAACTTTTTTTTAAGTCTGCAAGCACAACCCTAGCAGCGATAGGGCCTGCTGGATTATAGCTGGCGCGCCTGACGATGATTCCCACCCGTATCTTTTCGCGTGTTTGTTAAGCTCTAGGCAAATATGTCCTGCCGTTTGCGGCCAGTCAGATACAGGGCATCGGTTTTATGTGATGCCAGCTTCAGGTGATTTTCGGACATCCGCCTGTTTATTCGATCAAAAGCCGTGTTTGCCCTGGTTTCCAGAATAGCCGATGTGCAAGCGGCGACTACCATAGCAAGATCGTTCGTGTAGGCGCTTGTCTTCACCCTATCCGGCAGTTCTTCAAGCCGCAAGACACCGTCGTATGCCACGTTTCATAGGGCTGGGCCGAGCACCGAGCCCTGTGCCACCCCTGTCATAATTGGATGAGTTTCACCTTGCGTCAAAGGTGTACACTTTTTAAGGTTCGATGATAGTATGCACCGCATGTAGGGGGAGATCACCTTCTGCTTAAGCCCACTCATTATTTTGGACCAGCTGACGTTGGTGAACGCATTGCGAACGTCCAGCAATATTAGCGCGTAGTTTCGTGACATGAGTGGCCGCTGCTGCTCGGCGCAAATCGTCCGCATGACTCACTCCACGACACCAAGGGTGAAGCAGCCCCTGTGGAATCCGTATTGACTGTTCGAGAGGGCATCCTTTTCCTCTAGTTCATTATTCGGATCATGAACGAGCACGTTTTCGACTAGCTTGCTAATGGCGTCGAGCAGGCCTATGGGGCGATCATTTAACAATAAAGCGGGTGAGGCGTCCGGCTTTGGTATTAGTACTAGTTGGGCACGGGTACACCGGTGGGAAAGCGCACCTCTCGGAATAAGCATGCTGCTAGTTCCGCAAGGACCTGCAGTAGGATTGTGCCAGCAGTCGCACCACGTCAGGTCGGGCCCCGTCTGGGCCCGGGGCCTTTTCCGATTCTAACCGCTCTTCCGCTTTCATTGTTTCCCCGGTCGTTGCTCCCGAGAGCTCTTCGGGGTCAGCTGAAATACTGGTATAAGCACGGGCGGGTGTTGAGAAAATAGCACCGGCAAGTTTCTTCTGCTGAGGAAGGCGGGATGATGGTGCGCGGAGCTTGCCCATTATAACCCGATAGGGAAGACTTCATACATCCGCCTCCGTTAAATCTACCAAGACCTTCCAGGCTTCCACCTTTGCTGAATCAGCCTTCGTAGATGGCGCTTAACCCTGGCAGGGACATCTGTCAAGGAGTCGTCATTGGGCCCTTGTCGTCGTCCCGCTAGCTAGGAGCATGCGCGTGTCGGTGTGCCTTTTGCGCGTATGCAGCCTGCGCGCGCTGTCAGAATATCCGAGCTCCATCAGGCTCTAGTAGGCCGCCGTCCCATGGGCCGCCATTTCTAGCTGGGCCGCCCGGCAAGCAGCTGTCAGGATTGTAGCGAGACCTCCTCGTCAGAGGGAGTGTCCGCCAACGAACGAACGAACCGCTTTTAAGAGAAAGACTTCAGACCAGCCTTGCTGATGTACTGCGTCTGCCAGGTGCGCCTTCGCGTTCCGGGCCACTTGTGGTCGGCGAGACCAGCTTAAACGTTAGTAACAGTTGCTTAAGGTTTCTTCTAAGGTTCTCCTGAGCATTCTTTTGTCTTGTATTTGTCGCATGGTGGCCGGGTTCATAAGGGTGAAGTCCACCGTGACAAACAGTGGTATGACACCTCCGGTAACCTGCCTAGGTAGCCCTTTAGTTATTGCAAGGATTCATTAGGGGAGAAGTATAGGATATACAACGAAATTGTTCTGTGGCAGGTGCACTTACACGAAGCCTTCCGCATGACCTCAGTCGGTAAGGGAAGGCTTCACGTCTTATCGTGTTCACCAAATGGCCACATCACTTTGCAAATGTGAGGTTTAGAACGGGAGATGCATACATTTGGTTTTACTATGATGATGCAGAGGATCAGTGCTGTGTAGTGTATGCGTCCAATAGGTCGTGGGCCGCCCGGCACCGATTGAGGTTTACCTGGACAAACTGATCATTCGTGTTTCAGAGAGGATAGCCATGAAAGCGTTTTCTCCTCTTTGCAAGTCATCGGTCGGTGCGAGGGACCTATGGTAAAAATGTCGTAAGCCCCGATCCAACTAACTCGGCGTGTCAGCGAGCCTGGGTACTCCTGGTAGAGCGTTAGTCCTAAGATGCGCCATGGCACCTGCTTGATTCCTGTAGCTGTGTGCGGTACGACGGACAGGCCATGCTGCCTGCCCTGTCTTGAGACATCGCGGACTATACAGTGTATCGTTTCGGCTTTACACACAGCCGCCGCATACTCTGGCATCCGCATCGACCACAGAGACCGCCCTTGATGCCGTACATGTTGCAGCTTTGTGGCCGGGTCTCCGGCAGCTAAAGCACATAGGTAGTCTCTCGCAGACCTGCACCTGCTGCCCACGAACAGAACAGATAGCTGAGACTGAAGCTATGCGCCCTGGCCTGACGGCACATGCTACCGTATCTTAAAATACTTGTCTGCTTTCTTTATGTACCGCATTGGTCGATATTCAATTTAGGTCTGCATTTTTAATGACTGCACGCAGCAAAACGTTCAATCACCTTTATTTTCCGTTACCTTAAGACGCTTCTAAGTCATCGCAGGTACTAGGTTGCCCACTAAGTCCGCTACGGCTCCATAAATGGCTTACATATATGGCACTGCGTCCATTTGGTTATGAGTTAAAGCTAGGCTCTACATTTAGTTTTAGGAGTAGGAAATTACGAATATAATGTTGAAGAAAAGCGGCGAGGCGCTTTGCCGAATAATGCTGCTGTGAAACTGTCATGTGATTCACAGAAATTGAACCCCACGTAAAGTCCACTTCAGGGAATACTACCAGAAAGTGCGAGTACTTATTCCATAGGTAGGCTGTGTCTTTGATAGCAGTTTACGTGTATTAATCAAGGACCAGGATATGCACAGAAGACAATGCGTTACCATGCCTTCAGTTATCCTAAGGTAATAACCACATTGTCACATATGATTAATTATCTAGTCAGGTGAGGGAAGATCGACTTATATCGAGAACACGTAAGTTATTCTAGTAAACCTTACAAAATACCAAATATTTCTATTACTCCTAAACAGATGTTGTTGGAACTTTTACGGTGCATTCCCAGGACATTTTCAAAGTAAATACGTATCAGCATACCGGCCCCAATCTCAAAACTATTTAAGAAATAGGAATTCGAACAACTTAGAGATCATCTTGAACAACACAATGTACTAGTTGCCGATAGTTTGGATTCCGCCTTAAAATGTCCACCACCTTCCCTGTTATGAGCTTTGCAGATGACGTCCGTTTAAGTCTTGAGAAGAAGAAAAGGGTTGCTGCTCTTTTAGTTGACTTGAGAAAGGCGTTCGATACCGTCAACATCAATATTATAATTATCAAACAAGGAGTCTATGGAACTGACGAGCGTGTCCAATATGGGCACGTTCTTTTATGTCAGAAAGACAATAAACGATACAGATCGGGCAGAAGTTTTCAGATGTCGAGAACATATCAGTTGGAGTGGTTCAAGGGAGTATCGGCGTCGCACTGCTGTTCAATACATTTAACAACGATTTATTTGAAGTACCAAAACACGGCCAACTGACCCTATTTGCTGATCACATCACAGCACTTTTTGTCGGCGATTCTCCACAGGAGGTAGATAAGACGACTAAGCAAGACAATAAGCGACTGTCGAATTGGTGATCAATGAGACAAAACGCTCACGCGTTGTTTTGAATTCCAGATTATCGTTTGGAGCCCATACAGATCACATTCGAAAAAAAAGTTGTAGGGAGCATAGCTGCCCTGGCCAAGAGCCGTAATATCCCGTGACTGTCTGTTTGCCATGCACTACGCCTACGTCAACAGGTATTATATATATATATATATATATATATATATATATATATTTTTTTTTTTTTTTTTTTAAAGCTTTTTTGTAAGGCAATTGCCCGTGTACGGTTTTTCATGTCATGGCAAATTTTAATCCACTCCGGCATTTACCTTGTCTAAACTGGAAACCATGCAAACCAACTTAAGAGTGGCCGGTCTGAGTCTCGAACCCAGTCCTCCCGAATGCAAGGCAAAAGCTTTTCCACTAAGCCATCTTGCTCGGTATATATAGTATATATTGCTTATTTCGCAATAAAATTGCATACTCAACAGCTATTATAGAACTACGGAGTTGAAATATTTGAAATTACCTATATATATGCGTCTTTTGTGCCTGTTACATCGCCTGCAAAAAAAGAGCCTTGCGAATAATATTGGGATGTGCACCATGGGAGTGCATTATAAATACGTAGAGATGTCGATTCTGCCTTGCCCTTTGCAAATACAAATGTCTGTCAAACGAATCTTAACTGTACTTCATCCCAATCTGCTCAATCTTTCCCAGTCGACATCAATCATGAACACAAGAGGATAACACACACAACTTCTCATCTTATCTGCAGCTTCATGTAGCCAATCTCGTTTCTCAACGTCAAATCAGTGCCACATATTGGAGCAAGCTCCTTCCACACAACTTTTTCTTTGACAATATTCAAACAAAATGCTAAACAATGCTATGTAGGTTCCTTAATATCACCCGAACACGATAATAATAATTACAATAAATAAAATGATAAAAACACATGCAATATAAACACTCCATACTGATGGCTTCAAGGAGCTGTGAACCTCTGTACAAATGTAAACCATTTATGAGAATAATAAACCCTATATATATATATATATATATATATATCAGTAGTATGTTGGCCTGTTGCTTTTATGATCTTGCACACCTGACAACGAGCCCCTCGTCCGTGACTAAATCGACACTCTACGAAATGTTCTCCCACTCGCTCTGAATGACTGAGTTGAAAATGTTTTTAACTAGATCACTTTGTAAAATTCATCGAATGGTTCCGCCTGAAGATTAGAGATAGATGTGTCACCAGCACTTTTGCATTCCGTTAAGGTTGGTACTGCAACAAACATTTTATAATCTTCACGTGGCGTTAGCGATGCTGCCTGTCTCCCTGTACCGTTTCACGGTACATAACACATATTGTTTTTTGACTCGGGGATTAATGTTCGCTCCTTAACAATTTCGTTGGGTGGTTACTTGCCAACTCTAGCACACGCACAAGATTTCTCTTAGACGGCTACATCCCTAGATTTCTGGATGCAAATATCTTCATGTGGAAGGTACAGCAAATCAAGTGTCAGTTTTCATAGTGGCAGCATTGTCACGAACTGGACGTACTATCCTGAGTTCTATAGAACACAGCGGTTGGAGCGCCTCATCTAATTCTGACCTTCAGATATATGTTTGTTGAAGGCTACCGTTCTTGGTAGACCGTGTATCTGTTGTAGGTTCTCAACAAATAATGGGGATGACATCAGTAAATAAACTAATCCGTTGAGACAAGTGGGGACTCTTAGCGCGCATTTCCAAAAAATCTATAGTTCCTGAAACCAGGTAATGTCGGGCACAATCATGAACTTGGTAGACTAATTATTTGCCTTATTCTATGCCACCAGTATAACGAGGTACAAACCTCAATGCGGCTTGTAAGCAAACACACATAGGAAAACGCATCCTACAGTACGAGTCTGTGATGAACGATTCATTCATAACCCAACCTTACTGGCTATAGATAGAGACAGATAAGCTAGCATATTATTAACTTCACACGTAATATAAATTGTCCGGTAAAATAATTTATTGGTGCAACAGCACAAGTGTCTTATTTATCGCATCACGCTAGATTGTCGCTGCAGCCATATTACGAATGAGCATGAAAAAGAACACGTCTAAGTCTCAACAATATTGTTTAAGGGTATAAGGTAAGTGCTGCAATTATTAGTGGTTAATAGGTGCTGCAATACGTGATGCATGATTTTCCAGCTGTAGCGCTAGCGTATTCGGCTAAAGCGAACAGAGTTATTGCCCAATTTATTTACATACATAAGGAGCACTTTGAATTAGCTACACTCCGTTTGAGCTTCTTAGTTTAACTCCTCTAGGATGAAACGATTCTGCCGCAATTTATCAAATCAAAGCAAATTTGCATCGATGTCAATGGAATAAAAACGGTTCTAGGATTGTTAGTAAACACTAGGTAAGCTTAAATTGCCGACGCGGCGTACTCTCCCTAGCTGCGGGCTTTGCCGATAATAGCTTTCGCCAAATGAGAGTATTGCCTCTAGACTCATCCTTATCGTTATATCAGTATACAGAGAGTTTCGGGAGATACGCAACGTGAGCTTTGCGTCCAATAACTATGCATATAGCCCAGCGCTTTGCTTAAACAGATGGAAGGGAGTAGCCCAAAAGAAGCAAGCACTAGTTTGGCGAGTGGCATGGCACGGCTGTCATATGTACACATGTGCTTGAGTGGACATTAGATGCTCAGAAGGGAAAAACCGCCTTGCTGAGAGCATAGAAGCGTTCCGAATTGAAAGCTGGAAGCTTTTTTTGTTTTTTTTAAGTGTATCAGAACTTTTCGAGCCGTCCTCATATATGTATCACAAAAACGAAAAAGGCCAGGATCATCAAGCACAACGCATGCTACAACAAAGATATATATATATATATATATATATATTTATATAGCATGAGGTGTGACTATAATATCCGCTATAACCAGACGCTGCAGACCGCGCCACTACGAGGATGTCTTTCTATTTAGCGCTACTGCTAAGATTGCCGCTACCTGTCTGTCACGAAGCTGCTCGTTCTGGTCTGGGCACGTTTCTTGGCCGACTGGTCTCGATATCGCCTCAAGTGTTAGAGGGATGGGCTCTGAATCAGGAAAAAATACTGCCATCCATATGTCATCACGTACATGTCAAGCTCAGAGCTGTCATTGTACATCATGCGCTCAACCGTGGTGGTCTTGCCTAGATTTCCACATAGTCGTATTTACGTAACTTTCTCTCCCACCCTCTCTAGGAAGTCCTCCAGACGACTGGAAAAGCCCCTACCTTCTCTCTCTCTCTCACTCTATCGCTCTCGATCTGTACTTCTCTGCGTTTTCATATTTGTGCGCCTACGCCTCGGCTCCCAGTTCCAGTTTCGACTCTTTGCTACGCTCTCAGGCCGCCCTCCTTACGCCCTATCGGGCAACTTGGGCACACTCGAAGATTTGTTGGCAGAGCCTGATCCACAACATGACGACGAGAGTTCAAGACTTAGAGAGAGAGCGAGATGACGAGAGAGAGAAAAGAGGGGATCCATTGGCGTCGTAGGTCACACGTATCGACATATACGCACACGCACCTTATAGCCTAATGTGGGTACGTATAGTCGCGTGTGAATTATGATACAAACGCCCCTTTTCCAACTGCTCTCATCAGGCTGTTTGCTTGCTAACCATCAGCTGGTAATCGACAGCCGGGGTAACGTATCGTCGACACCATTCGTCCGGGTGATCGGGTGTGGGCAGATGTTTTCGCCTTGGCGGTAGCAGCGGTCGCCGTCGAGAGCCCGTGGTATTTCTCCTCCCCTCCCTTCCTGTCGTCCCAGCTAATCATATCAGTGACATGTGACCGCCATCTTTGCTGCCATAAGTGCACACCACGGTACGTCTTCTTCATAGAGCGGTAGCCGCTGCAGCAGCAGCAGCACCACAACGAGCGGCTGCACCTTCGACGTCCAGGCGTCTGGAGAGAAGCAACAACAACGCCAACATCGGCAACAACAACGCCAACATCGGCAACAACAACAACAACAACACAATTAGCAACAACAACAACAACACAATCAGCAGCAGAAGCAACAACAGCAGCAGCAGCAGCAACGGTAAAAGCGGTCGCACTTTAAAACGCCACGGCATTCGCCAAATACGAGGATACCCCACGCGCGACGACAACGAGGAAGGCAAACACGTATCAGATATCGGCGATATCGTTACTATCATTATTAGTATTCTAAATCCACCCGCGTGTGTTCCCGTACAGCAATAGACGGACAGCAAGGGGACTACAACTGCTGTGGCTTTTACTACGTCTCCTCTACCAGTACTCCAACCGTGACCGACCCATGCTAGTCGTGATCGACATAAGCCTCGTCTGCAAGAGGAGGCAACCTGAGTAGCAGCACCTTGCGTTAGAGATCTCTGAACCAGCCGCTGAAGGCGAACAAGGGCGTGGTTTTGTCAGCACTGAGTCGTGGTTTGTCTTCGCCGAAGTGTTCTCGCAATGTTGTTGTCGTCGTCGTCATCGTCGTCATTATTGCTCAGTGTCGGGGTCCTCGTTATAGCAGTCAATTTCCTGACAGAAACGAACGCGGCAGCGCGAAACGGCCCGCTAAGCAAGCATGTGAAACGCCGCGAAGACCAGAACTGGCGTAAAAACAATACCTTCATTTTTCAGACGTCACGATGCTTTAACAACGTGAGTAGTAGACTAGCTATCAACTAATTGCTTACTGTGGTGTTGGTCCAGGTCGGTCAATGTTGAGTGTCTCTCTGTCGTTGTAACTGATGGGCCTTAAACTTCTAACAGAACGTCATGCACGTGCAGACATCATGCAAACAGAGCCCAAAAATTCTGAGTCTCTCACTTCTCCAGTCGTGCAAGTAATGATAACATTGTAAGAAGGTCGTGGTGACAGAAAGGCCTATTGATAAATACGGCTATTTTAAATCGTTCCGAACAATATCAAAATAATTCGGGTATACTCAATCACGATTCACTTTGCGTCAGTAAAGTTTGCTGGAAGAATGCTTCCCATACGTGACGTGCGTTGTTGCGTTGCAGATTATCAGCGACGAGTTCCGCGGGAACAAAGGGTTCTCCCGCATTAGAGAAATCTACACGTCCGAGTCGTACCGCCTCCGAAACTCAGTGTCTCTGAACGAGACGAAATGTCAGGAATTCCAGTACCTGGCGCGTCGCGTCAAAGAAGCGGCTGAGCGCGCTCGAACCCTTCAGGGCAAGGAAAGCCAACAGAAAGTTCAGAATGTCTTCGACCGCGGCTTCAAGAAGTGCCTCGACTGCGAATCAACAACGCGGCCTTCATCATCGTCTTCGTCGTCGTTGCCGCCGTCCGAATCGTCGCGGGTATCGAAGGACTCCGAACGTCGAAACGCGGTGTCATCCCCAGTAGCGCCCAAAGCAGAGGCGTCGACGCCGCCAAGCCAAAAAGCGTCAGCCGGCGCAAGCCCGAACGCTCAACCCGCCTCCAACGCAAAGGCGTCAGCCGCGCCAAGCCAAAATGTTGAAACCGCCCCCAACACAAAGGCTCCTAACGAAACAGCTCCAAGCGACAAAAAGACGCAGGTTGCGCCCAAGCCAGCGTCGTAAACTGCTCCCTCCACATCAAAGGGAGTAACGCTCCGTCTTGCCGGGGTCATTGAGTAGGTGAATCCACAACAATTCAGTTACTAAAGTTGTGTCGTAGAACAACGGATTGAAGTACCAGAGTCTCCTCATCTTGAAAAAAAGTCATTCTCCAGCAGAATGCAGAGGCTGCCGGGTTGAGCGGGGCACTTAACGAGCAACAACGAGCGAGTAACCTGGTGGCCGCATCCCACCTCAATAATAAACACGGCTATATCTCACCGTCGTAGCCGCACAGAATTCAAATTTTTTTTTGCATATCATATACTAAGGAGGGCAGATTTTTCCTTGGAAAACAGATACAACAACGCGACGGATGCCATCTGGCGAAGGTTCCATTGATATAGAGCTGGTGGAGAATTTCTTCGGTGGACGGTGAATAAATACGTTGGCATAAAGTGCTCGTACTCAAGACTTGAATCAGATTTCTAAAGTTAAGCCGTTTATCTCTCCCATTTAACTGAACCAGTTTGCGGGTACCATGGGTGCGCGGGAATGCGCCATGGAAACCATTCGCTTACTACAGTTGCCTTCGCTGAACGTCACTGTAGAACGTAAGCCCAGTACCACTGTAAGAAATAAGCCTTCAATGCGCATACAAAATCCTAATCGAATCGTCACACTAACTTAAGATGATCCTTCTGCCTGATTTTATTACAGTTAAAATGTGCAGCATCGGTGCTATTTTTATACGATTATAGATGAAAATTATAGAAGTCACGGAATCGACTGTGTCCCGCCGGCCGCCCAGACAATCTTAGACTTAACCGTATGCGCTTCGCCTAACTTAAGACGGTTTTCTCGGGTAATTTTTAGACGACATTTTACTTTGAGAACAATATTTGTACGCTATTTTTGTCCAACCATGTTACACCGGTAAGTATTACATACCGTAGATCCTACCCGAATCCGTCCATATAAGTCCTACCCGAATCCATCATTCGAAATGTACGCGGGAGCTTGAGTACCCTGCGTCTAGTCCGCTGTAGGCAATCGCGACCGCTGCTAAGCGAGTTATTTAAAATGCTTGATCCGTTTTCAGAATACCCCTGGACACTGACTGCAGATAGCGTGTCATAGCGTCCAATATAAAACGCGTCTAACGCAGAGCTACTTGACAGTTCTTTTGATGCGATATAGTTAAGGTGTTCGTGTTGGATAGGATAGTGTGTTTGATTCGCTAATGGAACTCCTCCTCCTGCCATGTACCGACTGAGCAATCCGATATACATTGCCCACGCTCAGCAACTTATTCTAATACTATTACATTGTACGTTTTGGTGAAGGGAATCGAAGTAACACACCAGTGTGCTTCTACGGCTTTTAACGGCCAACCGAAAGTAACTAGATATGTTCCATACATCCGATAATAACTAAAATGCCAAGTCAATTTTTTTCCTGTCTGTCGAGATACGTTCATCATTTGCTATATAGAGGTATACAAGCGCGGTAATTGCTAGCAAAAATTCAGTGAACTGCAATAGACCACAAATCGACTAGTCCCCTGGAAAAAACAGCATTACCTAGCATTAAGCAAATAGAAAAACATATGCTAAGTAGTTAGAAAAAGGTTACACTCATTTGTATTTTTGTTTTTGAGGCGCCTAATTGCCCTAACCTGAAACATCCAGTTGTTTTGTTTACAGCATTATCTGCGTAGTCATGTAGCTAGGCTTTATGTCATGTGTTTTTATCGAATAAAAGCCAATAATTGCTAATTTCCGTCGACCTGGCGGTAGTCGCAAAAATACGTAAATATTGTGTAATTGCTAAATAACTTGTATAGCTTGTTCATCTATTAGAAACATCTGTGAAAAGCGCTTTTTGTGAACTTGTCCGTATTATTTACAACACGATAGACAAGCGTGACAGATCGCCGAGTTTCAGTCAAGTCGTTGAGTTGTACTCTATTGAATTGCTACAAGTCCTTGCCAGTCTCTTTCATCGGATTATATACAAGGCATTTGTTGCAATAATACAAAACGGTATAATAACTTTGTTGAGTGCCTTTTTGCAAACAACGAACTTAGTAAGCCTACCCTGGCACACAACCTTTCAGAGAAGACCTAACGAACCTTTCTAGCTGAAAAACAAACATGGATTATTTTATCATTTATCTGTTCTTGCTTTTTCAAACGTTTATCAATCGTTAGACAGGTGCTCGAATCCAGCTTTTTTCGGTCTTGCGTAGCGGACTCAAAAAATCGGAATAATTTGCAGGATGCCAAGTATACAAAATCAGACCTAGAAATAGCAGTTTCGAAGTTAGTACTTGTTGTGTTTATCTATAGTTCGTTTCTTAATTAGGCAACCGAATTGAGAACGTGTGTGCCTTTCTTAGAAAACATCTTTGAACGTTGACAATCGGAGTCCTTTATTATATTACTACTGTTTCTGCTAATACTACTACACTGAATGTGTCGAAGCTCCGTCGGCGAGAGTCGTGATGTTCCGGTGTTACTCTTCGTTGACAGTCTTCGCATATTTGTTACGGTCGAAAAGATTTAGGCACTAGAAGTCTTACCGTGTTCCACACATTTCCGTTTTTCTATCCGCCACGACTATTGCAATTGCGATCAATCCGCAGCTCGGCCTATCCTATAGACGGCGCAGTGTTCTATGGACTTTGCCCTATACGTACACGCGCGAATCATGCTAACGAAACCGGTACGAGACCCATTTCGTATCGGCTGTCGGTTGTCGAAATGTGATTTGTGCCGCAATGCCTAAAGCCAGCATTGTGGTGCATTTGTGTGCAGCGTTTGCAGTACCAAAATCGAGGCTGCGTTTTTTGCTGCTCGTTCGAAAGAGGCGCAATGAACGCAATCGAGGTCTTTAGACGTTCTTCGTTATGATTGGTAGACGATCACCGATAGTTAGTACCATGACACGTTCGTATATGCGGATCCACAGAGAGATGAGCGATCTTGGGAGAAGTCCATCGACGGGTAGCCATACCACGGACAGGTCAGTAAATGAGATCGGCGGCCGCCTGCTTTGAAGAAACGTCCAAATCTGGCAGCGACTTACCCGCGGTCGTGGACCACCGCATGTCGGTAGAGCCGCTACACCGCGCCTAATAGAGTTCAGTGCTAGGAATAGGCAGTGCTATTTGCACAGCAATGCCTGCGTCCAAACGGAACAAATTCGGAAGAAGAGCAAACGGCAAGCAGACAGCTATATTTAAATATAAATGCGTACAACCCGATTGATTGACTGCACTTCACACTAGTATTGTTTATTCTAGGTTACGTATGGAACCGCGTATTAGTACGGCTTAAGTTGCACGCTATACCTGCGTATCAGCTCACTAATAAGTGAATTGTAAAGTCGCAAATAAGCTAGTGAACATCGACAGTCAAGGCAATACGCAGCAAGCAGAACTGACCAAACGGCTTACGCTATATTAGTTATATTTTGCTACGCGCTCTAAAACTAGCCGCGCAGCTGTACGAGTTTCGCACACAGGAGCATGAAAATATGGTGACGTATTGGTAAGATTCTTCTGCTGGTATGTGCCAACAATAAGTATTCAGATGTTTTTATAAACAAAGACAGTACTACAATTACTACAACATTGTATACAGTTTCGGCCGCGCAAGACTTATTGGTAAAAATGGACGAATCATTTTTGTGTTCCTTTTAATTCTGTCACTGCCAAGATGGACGCCATTTTTATAAGAGACGTAGAAATAATGAAGCAGGTGAAAAATAATAAAAACCACTCGTGTTGATGTATGCCAGCATTATGTACAGAAGAATGCCAGCCTCGTTTAAGGGTTTTCCCCTAGAAATAGCCCCCCCCCCCGCCCCTTAAAATACTTTAGTTCCTTTGCTCTGACGACCAATCACCTGACCTCGGCTATATATATATATATATATATATATATATATATATATATATATATATATATATATATATAATATATATATATATTCAATGAGATCAATCATTCACTGTCGGACCATGACATTTGGGTCCCTGCGAACGTGTGCACCATTACGAGGGGTCCAGTGTAGACCAGCCATTTCTGGAGGGTTCCACGAACCGAGGCCGCATTGCCCCGTGCACATCCAGCAACAAACGCTGTCTGAGGAAATCACTTGCTCGCTTATCTCCGCTGGCTAGAATTAGCTGCTTCCCGACCTTCTGTAGCAAACTGCGAGTAGACGGACCCGGCCCGCCAAGGGTCTCGAAGGCAAGTGGGTGAAACTCGTACGGGTAACCGATGTTCTGGTACGTTCTAATATATATATATATATATATATATATATATAGATATATATATATATATATATATATATATATATATATATATATATATATATATATATTATATAAGTATATATATATATATATATATATATATATATATTATATAAGTATATATATATATATATATAGCGCTAGAAACACGTATCCCTAATAGGCACGCAATGAAACTGTGCAGTACACATAGCATTGCGAAGCATAAATGGGTGGTGGTGTAAGTCTGTGTCTGTGTTCAATAAAGTGTCAACAAATCGTAGGTAGCATTTTGTATGCAGCCCTTGCCGCATGCGCGAGAGCACACTTACCCACAACAAGAGAGCACACCTAACCGTACAGAGAACCGCCAGTTGTGGTACTGCTGGCTGCGCAGTCGGCCATTAGGTGCACTTCGTTCATGGTCGAGCAGCTTGTTGAGACGGAGGCCGAACCGGCGACAGTCGACAATGACGGCTTGTCCTTGATCTGAACGGCTACCTCGGACAAGCCATCCCTCTTGTATCGGCCCGAAGTGGTTCTGCATAGCATAAACACAGCAACATCGTCATCATCACAGCAGCGCAGCATCGGCACAATCACTGCACAACAACGGCACAGCAGCACGATCTCGCGAGTCTCATCTCGCTCGGTGACATGTCGACGGGCAAGTGCTACCTAGAACCTATGCTTTGCTAGAACCTAGAACCAGTTTCCTACGATAATAAACGCCGCTTATTCACAGATCTGTCTCTCTACCGCTCTCTCTCTCTCTGACGTCTCGCTCTCCCTGTCCATAGAGAGACGCGCCAAAGGTGCACCACGTGTACGCTACTATATACAGTGCATTAGTTTGTTCGCAACTCAGCTGCATTTTCCAATATATATATATATATATATATATATATATATATATATATATATATATATATATATATATATAGGGTGTATCATACCAATATATACGTATTTTAAGGTTTAGTAGAACTCGGCCAGAAAATAATTTTTCCCAATGGGAGGAGGGGCGGAAACGTCCAGCGTGTTCGGCGGAAAATTCAGCATAATGAAAGACGCTTCGCTAGCTTGCGTAGCGAAAGGCGATTAGCCAGATTAAGGAAAGTCATAAAAAGTCGATATGTTGTTATGTGTTACGTTAACGCCTTCACGTGCAGAACCGTGAAATTTTGCC
Source organism: Dermanyssus gallinae (assembly GCA_003439945.1). Classification (NCBI taxonomy): domain Eukaryota; kingdom Metazoa; phylum Arthropoda; class Arachnida; order Mesostigmata; family Dermanyssidae; genus Dermanyssus; species Dermanyssus gallinae. The sequence continues at coordinate 50,866 of QVRM01000510.1, forward strand.
ATTACGGCCAAAAATGTATGCACAAAATACTATTCTCAGGCAATAGTAAATTTAATGCCCATCATTTTCGTACTAAAGTGATAGTGCTGCGTGACGTACTTGCCGAGTGACTAAGCTTATTTAGGCAGCCATATCAAAGGCAAAGGCATGCATACTTGCATAGGGTGTATGAGAAAGTTAGGTAAATATTTTGAGGTTTGGTAGAACTCGGAAAGAAAATAATCTTTCCCAATGGAAAGCGTCTTGGCAAAATTTTAGGATTCTGAACTTAAGAGCTTCAACGTAAAATATAACAACTATGGCTGTCGAAAAAGCTTACTTACTCGGCAACTACGTCACGCAGCACCACCACCTTGGTATGAAATTGAAGGGCATTAAATTTGCTATTGTCTGAGAATAGTCTTTTGGGCATACATTTTTGGTCGTAATAGCAACAGTTTACGGTTCTCCACGTGAAAGCGTTAATGTTAGACAGAACAACATATCGACTTTTTATGACTTTCCTTAATCTGGCTACGTGCTTTTCGCCGAACACGCCTGTATGATCGGTTTCTTCATGCGTTAACTGGTTTTTCCGCAAAGACAGATTTTGCGCGACTACGTAAAAGAAAAGAGGCAGAAGAACTACTTTTATAAATTTTATCCTCACTTCTAAACAAAACGTTTCCGCCCCCCTCCCTTTATTGGGAAAATTTATTTTTTGCCGAGTTCTGCCAAGCTTAAAATTTGTGCAGATTGCTATGCTACACCCTATATAAATATATATATATATTATAATATATATATATATATATATATATATATAAATATATATATATATAAATATATATATATATATATATATAAATAATATATAAATATATATATATATATATATATATATATAAATATATATATATATACATACGAGGTGTGTTCAAAAAGTATCGCGACTTGTGTTTTTTCAAAAAATATTCATTTATTCATGAATATCTATTTGTCCCCTTCAAAGTAATCCCCATGAGATATTATACACTTGTGCCAACGGTTTTTCCAATCTTCGAAGCACTTCAAAAAACCATTTTTTTTAATCTTGTTCAGCTCCTCCTTCGATGCCGTCTTTATCTCGTCAAGCGTAGCGTACGTCGTCCTTTCATGGGCCTCTTCAGTTTAGGGAACAAGAAAAAGTCACAGGGGGCCAGATCTGGGGAATACGGTGGCTGCGGCATCATTAGTGTGTTGTTTTTGGCCAAAAACTCGCGCACAAGCAACGATGTGTGAGCAGGGGCGTTATCGTGGTGCAAAAGCCAATTTTTGTTCTTCCACAAATCCGGGCGTTTCTGGCGGATTGCTTCGCGCAAATTGCGCATTACTTGCAGGTAATATTCCTTATTGACCGTTCTACCCTGTGGCAAGAACTCATGATGCACCACGCCCCTGCAATCGAAGAAAACTGTCAGCAAAACTTTCACATTCGACCGAACTTGGCGCGCTTTTTTCGGTCTTGGTTCGTGCGGCAGCTTCCATTGAGATGATTGAGCTTTGGTTTCCACGTCATAACCATAAACCCACGATTCGTCACCAGTTATGACCCTCTGGAGCAAATTTGGGTCGTCGCGGACAGAGTCCAACATCTCATTAGCAATGTTCATGCGATGCTGTTTTTGGTCGCAATTGAGCAATTTTGGTACGAATTTCGCGGCGACCCGTCTCATGCCCAAATCATTGATAAAAATCGAATGGCACGAGCCAATCGATATGTTTAGGTCCTCAGCAACTTCTCTAACGGTGATTCGACGATTGGCCAATACCATTTTCTCCACTTCATTAATTTTTTCGTCTGTTGTTGAAGTGCTCGGGCGTCCGGCACGCTCTTCGTCGTTCACATCTTCTCGGCCTTCTGAGAACATTTTGTATCACCGATAAACGTTGCTTCGGTCCAAGGTAGCTTCTCCGTATGCCACAGTCAACATTCGGAATGTATCCGCGCACTTAATTTCGTTTTTCACACAAAATTTGATACAGGTTCTTTGATCCATTTTTTTTTGAATAGGTAAAAATCGAAGACGATCCAAAACACGTGCAAGCAAAGCAGCTGTCAACAATTAAGTGAACATTCAAAATGGCCGAGCTTGTCGGCATAAGTGAGAGACATGAGTACCAACATAACGCCACAAAAGATCGAAATTCGAATATACGTAACCCGCGAAAATTCAAAAGTCGCAATACTTTTTGAACACACCTCGTACATACATACATGCTACCCTGTATATATATATATATATATATATATATATATATATATATATACCCACGTTATAGTGCAGATATTGCAGAGGTAGTGCAGGTATCGCTAAAGCGTCTGATACGCTACTAACGCTATATGCAACTAACAAACTGCTAAACGAGAACCTTTACATTTACTAGTGCTGATGCTATAACAACAGCAGCAGAAGAACAACAGCAACAACAACATGGCCGCATAGATAAACCACCGACAGATTTACCGATGAGGATTCTAGGAATGCGCAGTGCATATACTTATGACAGCTGCTGCTGCTGGGGAAGTACATCACAAATGAAATCGTCCGTCCTTCCAACGACTCACTGGCCAGTTAGTTAATGTTCATCTAGTTCATCCAATTGCACTCAATTGCAAGCAATTGCACTCACGAACATAGCGCCACTTACCTCAAGTCGGACGAGTGATCGCTATCGCTCGAAGAGCCGCTGATGCTGCTGCTGCTGCTGTTGGTGCCGCTGTCCCCAGACTGGCCGTCATTGTCCGGAGTCTGGTTCGACTCGCGCGAGCTTCGGCCGCTGCCGCCGCCGCCTAGTGTCTTCGGTGGGGGTCTATCGTTGACCCCCGCAAGGCCGCCCTTGGTGTCGTTTGCAGTAGTAGTAGTAGCGCGGCCGCCCTTAGTGTCGTCCGTGGTGGCGCAGCCGCCCTTGGTGTCGCCCTCGGTGACGCGGCCGCCCCCGGTGGCCCGGCCGCCGCCCTTGGTGTCGCCCTCGGTCGTGCGGGCGCCCTTGATACCGTTTGCGATGGCTCCGTCGGTCTTGGTGTCGTTCGCGATGTCTCTGTCGGCCTTGGTGTCGTTCGCGATGCCCCCGTCACCCTTAGTGTCGCCCGCGGTGGCGCGGCCGCCCTTAGTGTCGTCCGTGGTAGCGCGGCCGCCGCCCCCCTTGGTGTCACGGCCGTAGTTGTGCGTAGTTTGCGCTGTTGTCGTCGTCGTCGAACCGCCACTGGCCACGAAAGGCGTCGATCGCGCCGCCCGGCAGGGCTGGCCACGCCGCTGGCCGACGCCGTTCGTCGAGGAGGCTTCTAGCAGGTTGGCTGGTTGGCTGGTTGTCGCGGCGCCGGTGCTGCTGCTAGCTGTTGTCATCGTTGTGGAAGAGGTGGTTGAGCTTGTAATGGTGAAACTGTTCTGTCTCATAGCGGCGGGTAGTGGACACATATCGTACACTCGACTGTAGCCTCCGTCACTCTGGCCTCGATAGAGATTGTGGCGACGATACTTGTCATCCGAATACTGGATCAGTCGGCCTCCGTCACAGTAATGCAGCTCGCCGTCAACCTAGCGCACAGAGGAGAGGGCAGCGCGAGAAACCACGAAAACAACCATAGTAACAACATCTTCGAGAAAGCGCACACATGAGAGCTACTGACACACACCACGGTTACGGATAGATTTAGTATACCTAAATTGTCATGTCATCCTTGTATATCAGGGGGTGCTTACAGAGGCCTAAGGATCTTCCTAACGGTCCTTGCAGTAGATTGTGGTGCTCATGGTCGCTGGCTCTCAGCGGTATGGTTTATAATCCATTCTCAACGAGCATATTTATAAACCGTTTCTACAAAAGATAACTCCGCACCGGCACTATTAATTGAAGGGGCTAATGAGTCAGTAACTGTTGCGTCCCAAGCCAGCATGCAATTGCTCTCGAACGGAGTTAAGGTCAGAATCTTAGGTGTCTTCCCGCCCTCCCTGTCAAGTCCGACGGGTTCCAGCACTCACGGTGGGCCACTGGATCGTAAAGATCTACTGAAGATGTCATTCTAGGCCTAGTGCATTCCTCGCCTGCCTGCACTGACGATACAGGACATCCAATGGCGTACGCCCGGCCGGACGACGTCTACGCAGACGCAAGTGTGAGCGTACACTAAGTCTTCAAACAGTTCCGATCAGGGCACAGGATAGAGAGTGGAGTCGTGCGCCCGACCCTTTGGAAGAGACTGTGGACTTATTAGCGCCCGTGAAGCGTCCCGAAATAAGGACCCCATATAAAGGAACCTTTCTCCCTGGCGCCCAGCTTTTGGGGGGGGTCATGGCCGCACAATGCATTTGCTCCACGGCGATTTGTTTCCAATTTAGCTTCAAGGTCTGAGAAGGGCTCTGGCCCGTTGCATAGAACAATTGGGGAAGCTGCCAGAGCTATGTCCGACCCTAGGCCATTCTAAAAAATGGGAAATAAAGCTTGTTGGCGGGCGTGGGCGGATAGGCTGATTTTAACAACGCCTTCACAGGAGCCCGAAAGTCGTTAAGTCGCTTAAGGAAGTATGAGGATCTCAGAAAAAAAGGGTCTTCAGAGAGATCTTACATTGCAGATTCTTGCGTGGCCAGTCACCCGACAAGGGCAGCCGGAAACTTCGTGCGGCAACAAGGAAACATCTAGCATTTTGGATTCAGTCCAACATTCTTTTACCCTAGAAAAGCTGCCAGAACTTCAGAGCCAGTAGCACCTCCTACAGCATGGACCTCACACTTAATCGGGTTTCGGGCCAAGCTACTCGGCTCCGTCCGTGAACTGGACGGCTCTGTAGATGCCCCTCAGAACATTATTGGGAGAGATAGGGCCTAGACGACTAGACGAGATAGGGCCTCACGCAGCCATTCTTTTCCTCGAGGGCGAAAGGTCGGGCCTCGAAGATGAGCGGTTGCTAGTCGGAGAGGGCCAAGACCCAGCAAAGAAAATCAACGGCCTTGTCCAGGGCCGCCGTAAACCGGTCGGTGACAGGAGGACAAATGATAACAGAACAATGGGCGTGGTCTGATAAAATCGAGGCCTGCAGCTAAGCTACGCGAAAATATGCTCATAACAGAGTGAACGTTGTTGCCTGATGTGGTGTATGATAAGGGTAGCAAAAGAGTGCTGGCGACGGGGATGCTTATCCAGCAAAGAATGCCATTTCGCTAGGCATCGAGCGTCAAAGCGTGTCGCACCACCGCTTCTTCTGAGATTAGGGCCGCTAGATATGACTAGCCGCCAATGAAACGTCGCCTTCTGAGAGCTTGGTAATAGCTAGCAGTACTGTATCGACTACCCGCTGCCGAGGACTTTTATTTGGAGAAAAAGCCACTGCCGTCGTCAAACCGTCTCATATTTAGATGTTCTTCCGGACCTAACGAGCGGTCCTTCTCATGAGGGTAGGTGACGGATCAGGCCGTGTCGTCGTTGTTCTCTGCAACTGAGCACAAGATCCTGGTGAAATCCTTGACTTCGATAAGACAGCGACGGTAAGTCCTCGGTGTCTTTTCGGGCGGAGGAAACTCTTGCTAGGCAACCTATAGCCTCTTTTTCAAAATCTTCACTATTGGTCTGGGCCTGCGTAGAACGACCCAATGATTATCTTCCTCTGCTGGAGAAATCCGCCAGACCACGGCAGCGTAGGAGAGGCCCTGTACCTCACGTGACGGGTCCCCTTGGACAGAGGCTGGGAACACTGCACAGATTTATCGATGCCAGCCTCGGGATAATCCGCTCTAACTTACAGAACCATGCGTCCCTTCGGCATAATCCTGCTTTTATCATGCATATAAGCGAGCCGCGGGCATAGGGTATATCCCGCCGGTGAGGTCCCTGGAAGTTCGCACACCTTGGGACCTTACGACAGGAATCAGCAATATGACCCGGGCCTCCACAGTTCCTGTAGAGCCTTTCTCAGACACTTGTCAGCCAGAGGCCGTGAATAACTAAAGCAGATCTTTGCTTGGGCCGGCTCTAGGATAACTGAGTGATATCCATAGCCGAGAAAGACGGAAACTGGTGGATAGCCAGTTTAAGATTAGTTCGTCAGCGGCACCCTCCGTCTTAAGAACGAACGACGTGCTTTCGGTAACTTCGGGTTTCGCCCAGAAAACCTTGCCTTCGGTAAACACTGGCCTGGCCCCTCGACCCTAGCGGTAAGCGTGGATCTCCTTGAAGATTTTAAGCACTAAATCGTTATACAATAATAAAGTATCCTACCCGGCGGTTGGTTGGTCGTCTTCGAATATTGTCAAATAGTGTGCTCTATTTTTTCTGATAATCTTTGAATTAATTATTTGGATTATTATCTGTCTGTGTCTTCTATTTGCCAGAGGGACATACATTCACGCATATATATATATATATATTGGCAAGTTCACAAAGTTAATTCAAATGCGTTATCTTCGCACGAAGGAGAAGATACGAGGAACAAGCCATTACAGGATCTGCCTCCTATTGAGCCAATTGATAGTATATTCAATGGTCTACAACTGACTAACAATATGCTATCCTTAATTTATATATGCATGCGTGCTTGCGCATGACGCAGCGACAAACTCCTTATGTCAAGGTTCAGTTTCTGCAGTTAAATGGCCCTTATCAACGATGACGATGGTGACGAAAATAAAATGTAGCCCTCATCGATGCACACAATGCACTCATTTAGCATACCAACTGTTCAACTGCGAACTCTGTAGGTGGTTAACGAACGCACGCGCGAGTCAGTCATGTGCCGACTTCACGAAGCCACCAACCTCTGCAAGCAAGGCACGCTCATCCTCATCGTCGTCGTCGTCGTAGCAGCCGGCGGCGTCGTCAGTGAAGGACGGAAGTTGCTTCTTCTGCTGCTGGTGCTGCTGGCCAAAGCTGCTGCCAGCTTCACCGGACCAATGATCTTGATGCAGCTGCTGCTGCAGCTGCTGTTGCTGTTGCTGTTGGTCGGAACGACTGGGCTGAGGTTTTCGTGAAGTCGATAAGGCGACCTCATCGTCGCCAACCGTCGTCGTCGTCGTAGTGAGTGACGCAAGTGAGGACGTCGCCGTCGTCGCCTCCTCACGAGGCAACGTCGGCGTTGTCGTCATCGTTGCTGCTGCTGCTGCTGTTGTTATCGTCGTCATCATCGTCGTCGCTGATGATCTGGCTGTCGACGATACGGCGAGCGACCGCATCGAGCATCGGTCATAGCCCGGCATCGGCAGTGACAGCAGCTTGATGTCGGCATCCCTCGCAAAAGCGCCAAACTCGACGGCCGGCGGCGAGCCGATGCACCCAGCCCTCACCGCGTTTAGCGGGGCCGACGGGGGGGCGGGACGTTCGTCGAACGTCGTTGACCCGCCGCTACTCTGAGCAATCGACGATTTCTCCTCATACATCGAACTCGCACTTCTGGAATTCGCACAGTCACAGTCACAGTGTGTGTGTGTGATTTGGTGTAACTGGTTGGTTATCGATCCGTTTATGCCGCCACGCTTGTAACGCTTCCGCCCTCTCCTCCTACTTTCTCTGTGTGCGTGGTTGTATGTGCGTGAACGTATTCCTCTCCTACGTCTACACACATGGTACCGTCGAACCATCCCCCTCTGAGCGCGCATACTCCGCCCGACGTGGGAATAAGCGTGGCCCTCGATCGCTCCCACGCAGTGAGTCGCGCTTGTCACTGCGTGGGGAGCGAGAGTAGCGGCGAGGGGTGCACGGAGAGGCCATCCCGCACATAGTTTGCAAACAGTGACGGCGGGGGGGCGGGGGAGTAGTTAGGGCCACGTATTATTATTATTACGACTGCTATTGTTATTACTACGATTGTGTGACAGTCACTAATTGATCAAATTAAAAGTTACCAAAAAGCTGCAAGTGCAAAGCACCTATCATTCGTCAACAGCTCACCGTTGGGAGATACCGGTTGGCAGACTCGACTGGGAGTACGTTGTAGTAGTACTCTTATCCGGCGCAGTACGTTCAGTTCTCTCATCTGTTAAAAAAAACAATTTATTCCAATAAACTTACTCAGGACATCGGTCCAAGCATAGGCTTCATCAACAAAACAAGAGTAATTCCCGAGGGCCAACTCAAAATGTGTATGTAGGATATATATGTATATATATATATATATTGGAGATAACTATGCTATGTGTATGTAGGATATATATATATATATATATTGAAGACGCTTCGATGTTGAGGTAGACGAAGTGGATTTCGCACGCCAATCAGCACTGTTACCAACAACCAACCACGTATCGAAATGCTCATACCCAGCTGTGAAGAAGAAGGGTAGGCTGCGCTCGTTTTCTCCGTGGATGATGCTTGTGTTATGATGCTGGCGTGCTGGTTCAAGCCCAACGCTTTCTGGAATATAGGTAGATAGCAGGCAAACACAAGTGGACCCTTAACACGTGTGACCACTCGCAATGTAGGTATGATCTCACTGTCCTGTTAGTGATCTCACTTTTAGGTAACACTTTCGTTTTTAATTTCAGCCATCTGTTGTAGTAGTAGTAGGAGTTAACATGGAGTATATCCCCTACCGGTTATTGTTAGTTACGTTATGCGCCCCGTATATGCTAGATGGTATCATTTAGATGTTTATATATATATATATATATATATATATATATATTTATTTACACCGTTATGAATTTAACGTATTGTCGAAGCCCTCGAACCAAATTACACTATTTTAGAAAACAAATGTTAAGGCAAACAAAAAATGTTAAGTTCATTCATATTCATGAAGTGGACAAATATATGGGCCTAATACAACTGAATTTGTTTTCTCGAAAGTTGTATCTTTCAACGAAAAGTGTTGTCTACTTAAACAATAGGTTAAACCTAGATCTACTAGAATTTTTCCCTTCAATGACACCTTATATGAAATTCAGGCCTATGTACCGTGTCTGGTGCACCAGCATATTATCTGACCGCCACTCCTTTGGGGTGTCTGTCAGACGGGAATCATCCGTCTACGGAGGCTTTTTGATACCACGGCTTTGGTTAGGCGGCCGAATTGGCAGAGTGCCCATATATTTATAGACGAAGCCACGAATTAAGGCTGGCTCAATATTCCCGAGGCTAGGGCTACTGTCGAAGCCTTGAAGCCTTCACAGAAGTTTACTGGTCAGAGAATACGATAGTTGTCTTAGCGAGCCAACCCACTTGAAACAGCACAAAACGTTCCCGTTTTCGGATAGGCTAAGGCGACTCCGGCGGATTGACTTCAACACACATTACCCCTGACACTTGAAGACAACAATGAGAGTGGGTCAAAGTTTACCTACTATCTTCGCTCTCCCCGTTGAGTCCAAGAGTGATCTTCGGTATGCTAGGGCTTACGGAACCGGTTTCGTGTTTTATTTTTAACACCATTAAGGCAGGGGAAGAATACACGGCGGAATCTCCACCAATCCAAGAAAACATTCTTGTAATCTAGAAGCCATCTGGTGCAAGCATCGTTCTCATTCCCACCAGTGGGTATTTTTATAAAGAAAGCAATGAACCGCTGGAGGGTTGCCTGGAGTAGCGGTACAGTAGGGATCTGTCAAATTATTAAAGCTAGCCTTATATACTCTTTCTCGTCCTCTGGTGCATCTTATAAACCCTTCATTGGAGATTGGCATCTCTCCAACCAATTTGAAGGCCTTTTATAACAAATTAAAGTGATCCCCGTCTGCCTAATGTATACGATCTAATTTCCCATATTAACTTTTCAAACTTTTGGGAAAGTAGTAAGTCTGAACTCGAACAACTTCTCGATTCCATGAGCCTTTTCTCCGACTGCCAGTTAGGCGTTTGGAGGGAGCGTCTACGGCGCTCGCCTTAACTCGCCTTTAGCAGAAGATAGCGGCCTCTTGTAAGCACGACCTACTCTGCATTGGTGTTCTTCTGACTGTCCCTGCTGCTTTAAACTGTCTAAACATTCCGTTTTTCTTCAATTGTTATGTCTTTGCTGTGCAGCTTCATGGTTCCAGTCGTAACGGACTTTCATAGCAAACGCAAGCGCTAAAGCTTGAACTGTCTCTGTCGATGACAAATATTAGAACTCCACAAGGTTCTATCTAGAACCACGTATGTTCATCATGTTCCTTGTTCATCCCTTAAGAGATTACACAGTAGAGTTCTGTTATGCCTACATATATGATGCATTATTACTGTTCCGCACACGGCTATCGGAGATTCAGTCCGACGTTCAGAGGGCGATGAGAGTAGTCGAACGAGCACTTGGGTTATACAAGAAGTTTGAGCTTGAGCTATAAACGCGAGCGACGTACGTAGCGTTACATTGCTTCGGCCACCCCCTAAAGGATCACGCAAATTTGTGCGTTGCCGCTCAGTGGAATTTAGGTGCCGTTTGTATAGACTAATAAATGTGTGGGCCTAACAATGCACGAATCCCTCAGTCACCATGGTCATTTAGATCTTATCATGTTCCTGAACGTAATACTCGATCATGTTTAAAACGTCAACTGAGGGAACTTAGCGTGTCGGTGAATGGCTCATAACTAGTTTACAGGATACTATTGGCCTACTTTATTTTTTTGTTAAGAGTTCTATATTGTAGTCTGTTATGCAGAGGTGAGGTCATTCAGCATGACATCCTCAGAGTAATAATATTCAATTTGCACCGTGGCGATTCAGTTCCTAAGATTTGCCAGGATCATGACCTCTCCATGGAACCCACACGCTATGATGGCACAGTTTGTGGTGGAACCCGTGGACGTAGCAGCAGGTGAGAACGCCTGGCGCTGCTCGAAACAGGGTTCCATCCATGCACTGTGCATTTTTGCCGATGCCCTGTAGAACGCCCTTCTCTTATCTTCTGGTCAAAACCCATACGGAATTCTCGCAATGAATGCGTGTGCAAAACTTTTGTTTACAGAACCCCTCCCATCTAGTTGTTTCTAAATAAGTTGTAAAATAGCATGTTTCCTAATGCCAGGTGTGTCCCACGTGGATCTCTATAATGCATCGCTCGCTATGGATGCAGTAACTTAACTAGACGTAGATGGACTGAGAAAGAGAAAAATCTACCAGACAACGCCTAACCAAGGCGAAGTACCAACCTGTGAGGATGCACACAGTACATAAACATCTTCACATAAATGTTTCAACGTGGTGGCACTTTTTGTTCAAGTACTTGAAAGCAGCTCACTAAGTAACCTAATAACGTTTGGCGGATTATTGGCACGACGAAGAAAGTATCATTGCACAGCGCAGGAGATGTTCCAGCAAATATTCACAAAATGCTCCGCGTTGACCACACTCGAAGGTCAAGGTGATCAAAACTGCTCGTTTTGCAGAAGATCAGACCGCTCAACCAACTAATATGACGGCGACTACAACAGACATTAAGCTTTTCTCATAACTATACTAGTCAACAGCTCCCCAGAGAAGCCTGACTGTCCGCTCTCTGGAGACGTTTACCAATGTAAGATCTACTTCGCTCTTCGGCCCACACTGGGAAAGGCTCCTTGCTAGTTCAACTGGCCACCCGTCGGCCACACTCGGAGCAACTGCCAAACAAAGCACTTCTTCGGTCATTTCCTAGCTCGCCTATTGTCGTTCCAGAACCGTGCACTCGTAAACTACTTGTCGTAGCCTAGATCCTACAGTGTATGTACGCGTAGTTACGCATCTCAGACCCCGCACCTTAGACGACCTCATAAGGGTCGCGACATAGTCTCGTCGTGATATCAATTGTCCGAAACTACAAGCGGGCGGCTTGCAGACGAACAAAACAGATACACGCGATCCTGTTTGACTAGCCAGCTACAACACCTAACAGGGTAGCTAGCAGTGAGGCAGTACCGACGCCACGCGCTCCAGATAGCCGCCCGGATCTAGAACCGAAGACGCAAGCCAACGGCATCACTGCTCAGGACATAGTAGCGGCGCACGGACGCGGTCGTGCTAGACAGAACCGCTGCTTACACCGGCAGTAGTTACTAGGATGGAAATGGAGAGCAACAGATCCAAGTGACATTCGGACATGCTTCTCTACTCTCGGCCTACCTACAACAGGTTACAACGAGCTACAAGCAGGCTAAACCTCGCCGCCAAACGTTACGCTCTGTCTGTACACCTCAGTGATGTCGCCTCAGGTTCTCTTCTCTATGTCTGGATGCATTTGGTCCTCATGCCTTGCCTAGTTTTCAGGATAACTTTTTGTCAAAATTTCACTGGATACACACATTAACTGACCGGCACGCTTACATATATACATATATGTATATATATATATATAGATATACAAATGTATACATAGTATGTATGTATATGTATATATATATATATACATATGTATATATATATATATATATATATATATATATATATATATATATATACTATATATATATATATATATATAATATGTATACATATATTATACCACATATATGTATTACCTTAGTGTCATTACCTCGATCTCGGCCAGGTAGTCTTTTATACGTTCACGTCCAACCAGTAGACGATCGATGACCGCGTCAGCCTCATCGCAGTTCGCCTCCATATAGATGGCCCGAATACGTCGAGAAAGCGACTCGCCAGTGCTTTGAGGACAATGCTAGTAATACTATGCCTGCTGCTGCTTTGTTGTTGCTGTTATTCCCCTCGTTGTAGTCTTCATCTTCGTCATCATCATCAGCATCAGTATCGTCCGATGATGTCGTCGTCGTCGTATCTCGCGCCTCCGACGAGGGTCGCGACTCGCACGTGCGACGAAGTCGCAACTCCAACTTCCGACGACCCTCGAGAACTCCCAACAGGGGTGACCGTTGTAAAGCTCTCGACCGTTGTAAGGCTCTTGGCCGTTGTAAGGCTCTTGGCCGATGCAAGGCTCTCGACCGTTGTAAGGCTCTTGACCGATGCAAGGCTCTCGACCGTTGTAAGGCTCTCGGCCGTTGTAAGGCTCTTGGCCGTTGCAAGGCTATTGACCGTTGTCAGGCTCTTGGACTGGTTGGCCTTGGAATTTTCCAAGTGGTCGTACGTCTGCTCTTCGCCGTTCTGCTGTGGCTGAATCGCCGCAGCAATCAGCTCAACCTCGCGAGAGCACCGATCTGGCTGCACTTTCGGCGGAACTTCTCGGTCGGGCGGCAGATCTTTCTTCATGCGCGGCTCCACTCCGTCGTACTGTCTCTGCTGTGGTTCGGTGTTCTCGCGTTGCGATTTGTTGATCTGCTGCTGCTGCTGTTTTGTTGTTGTTCTTGATCCCGTTGTAGTGTTTCGTCTTTGCCGACAGTTTCGCGTTTCTCTTTTGGCTTTGCTTCTCGAACTCGCGGTTCTCGTTCGGTTCGTGAAACCTCCTTTCGTCGGTCCACAGCATCTGACAGCGGCGGTGGCGGCGGCGGCGAATCTTCTTGTTCAACCACATGCGGCCGTTTTTTGATAACCTCTGCTTGCCCGTTTGCGTTCGCGTCGAGCAGCCGCTCTTTGTCCCGGCGTTCCCGCTTGCTCTGTTCCTTCTGCTTCGGTTTCGTCCATTGTTGTGGTTGTTGTTGTTGCTGTTCTTCTTCTTGGTGTCGTTGTTGTTGTGGGTGGTGGTGGTGGTCCTGAGGCTCATCTTGTATGATGTCCTTCTTCCTCTGCTGGCGTCTTTTGTGCTTGTCTGTCGTCTCCATCAGGTCAGTTCCATCGCCACTTTTGTCGTCGGGGACCCTGCCGGCGTCGCGTAGACCAGACCACAATTGTGTCTCGTCCCTGTTAGGGCCCGATCGCTTTACGTCCCTTTTCGAGGCGGATCGTGGTGCATCCCTCGGAGGAGAGACTTTAGCCTTGTACGACTGAATGACATCACTGTCATCTTTCTTCAACTTTACGGCCTTCTCGCCGCCCCCTTCATTTTTGCCATACAGAATCTTACGGAAACCCCGGCCCAATCGACGAAGCTGCAACTGAAAGGTCCAGAACGACATACAACGGTATTATGAATGGAATGTATGATTCTGTAGCGCGTCTTGTGAAAGAAGCGTTCCTTATACATACTGTAGCAACAACAACAACTACTACTACTACTACTACTGTCTGAAGTATTTTACTTCACGGGGGTGTTCCCCGTGGTGATGCTTTCTGGCTGTTTCGCTTCCTCCTTCCTGAACTTCTTCGAACGTCTGTTCTTATAAACTTATAACGCAATGGTCTCTGCATGTACTTGTACAAATTGGCATTTATTCGTTAGCGTAATTGTCTCTCAACTAGTGTAGTTACTCGCGTATTCGAACAAAAACTAAGATAGTAAATAACTTCATGCTGTGTGCCTCTCAGTGTGCGCGTATTCGTTCGTAGACCACCTAAAGTACATTACCGAGATGCCCTTGGGTCGGACTTTCGGCAACGTCTGGACACCTCCATCCTCTGGCGGTTCGATGTTTCCACGCGTCATCCAGACAGCTGGTTGCGTCGACTTCGTTATTAATTTGTGACGGTCACCAATAGCCGCCAAAGCCAGCCCTCAGCTGATAGCCCAATTATATGTGTAAACGTCGCAATTAGGAGATGACGAACGCCAAACAACGATATACAACGCAGTCAACTGACTGACCTGTTAATGCAGCATTGCTATCGCCAACATGCTCTGTCTGCTACGCGCTTGTAACCCATCTCTTCATTGTCAGTGTTCCACAGCCTCCTCTGTGGTTCTACTGTACTTCTATGTTACAGTTTTGTTGGTATTATTGCTGGCATGTTTTGCTAACTTTCACAGCTCACAAACGTTACGTTAAACATTGGAAGCTTACGTTTTTTTTGCATCATATGCGTTGCGTGTGGTGCTTAACTATGACTCGGTCTTTTTTCTACTATGAACACGCAGCCAGAAAAATATGAACCTCACAGCAAATATTTAGGACATTCTAACTTTTCCCGCACTGCCTTTACAGGGCTATTTAGAAGAACGTCTTGGCGTCTCCAAATTATGTGTGACATTTAGCTGCGGTACGTTTCTGAACAAGACACATGCGAAATCACATAGCCCACAACGTGCTTTCGTAACTCAAATACTTACCCGCTTGACACACTCGGAGGCCTACAGAAGAAATCCAGCCATCCACATTATAGCTAAGAACACGGTTTTTCTAGATAAAAGATAAATTAGAGCTCGTCATTGCACTGACGAGATCGCATGAAAAGTAACTGGCACAGCACAAATAAGTGCCAACTTTTGCTTCGAGCAAGGAAGCATCTCTAATAACGATCGTTGGAGACGCGAGGTATCATAACATGTCCGGCCTTCGGTGCATTGAAAAAAATGCTTCACAGCGATTTAAAGTTCGTAGGGGACAAAGCGTATGCCAGGTTTCTCGTTCTTTGCATAACTGGGGAAAATAGCGAGTTGTAACCAGGCAACCTCAGAGTTGCAAAGCTGGCAACTAGATACAAGTAGCCCTTCCTCGACAGCGCAGATGTGCGGTAAGTCATCTTAAGATGAAGAAGATAAAATTGTTTAACTGTCAACCTGGCCAACAGGACTTCTGGATAGGGGCTATTAACTCGTTCGTGCTTAGAAAATTAAGGCCCTGAAAGTTTCGCACGCTTGAATTGCGATCATAAATTTACCGCATCAAAAGGGTACTAGGCAGGCCTGCCTAGTGCGGGGAATTTTGTAGACTACATTACTGAACTTAACAATAAGCTACAGCAACACCGCTGTCTTGTATAAAGTGCAATATAGAAGTTGAGCCCCATTAACAAAAGTATAGCGCAGCGAGCTGCCAGACGCATCGGCGGTCTTTGCACTTCCTTGCCGGTGGGACGGTCGCTGAAGTGTTTAAATTGTATATAATGACGATTGTATTGTAATTATGAACCATCTTGAAATGCAAAGTTATTGCGAAATAAACAACAAAAGTATAGCGGGACTTTTTCATAAATTCGCAGACACAGTGCAAACAAATAGAGGAAACCTATGCAAAGAGAATAAGTCAAATATCGGCCCACGCCGATCTACTCAATAGAAGCGATAAAAATGGGCCAAGAACGGAGCCCTGCGACACGCCGGCTGTCGCACTGTGCTGGCTTTGCCCTGTTATGAGCGTCCTGTCTTCCGAGTAACAAGAAATTATCCGGTATTATCGGGTTTTAAGAGATTTCTTAGTCTTCTGGTCCGCGCTCCGCAAGATCCGTTGAAGCGCGTCCATCGTTGGCCGCCTCGTGGGAAGCCATACTGCTCGCCCGATACGGAATGAAGGTCCTCGATCTCTGCTTTCGGCGCCCTGTAATTACATTTTCGAAGAGCTTGCTATTTGTGTCCAGTAGACAAATTGGTTTATAGAAACTAGAGATCAGCTTGGCTTTGGAATGAGCGCGAAGTGCACCTGCCTTTATTGCACGCTTTCCAATAGTCGAATGTCCATGCCCACCAACTCATCCATGGGCTTTTTTTTATATGGGAGATTTGGAGAACGCACAATGCACGGTCGATGTTGTCAGTCAGCAATACCTAGTGTGGGACTCTCGCCCACTAAGGACCTCAGTCCTTCCCAACCCAGCGGTTCGGAATTGTGTTAATTACTTCGGAAACATGCGAGGGGAGCCTCGTACTCCACACCGACTCATAGTCCGGGAAGGTGCGTCGAAATCCTTCACCTGAGCGCTAGATTGCATTGGCCCCTTGCGGGGCTCCCTCGTCTCGACTGTTTGCCGACCGCACGTGTGCAAGGCGGTTTCGGTGCAGGTCTTCTAGGCAAACTTTTCCCCTTATATATAGTGTTGAGGTAGTACAATCCGTGCGTCCATGAAACAGGATTGTGTAGTGTGTACGCGGCAATCACTGGTGTTGTCTGATAGACTAGGGCGGAGCCTGTAGGCGTACGTGACGTAGCGAGTGCCGTGCAGGCCGAAACCGTGTGTTCGGCGTCGTCGACAGTACCAAAAGCGCAAAGCACGCATACATTGGTGTTCGATTTGTCAATACGGAGCATGTAAGTTTGGAATTGTCCATGACCCGTAAAAACCTGCGTGACGTAAAGGCGTAAAGGGCCCTACGGCGTCAAACCAAATGTGAAGGCCAGGGATAAGGATGCGGGTTCAGGATGCCGGGGAAGCGCCTGAGCGTGGGGTGGCCCATTTCTGCTGCCCTTACTTGGTTGAAGTTTAGATTGCCGTCAAGATGGCGAGAAGATCCCAGGGTAGCTGCCGTATTTGTACAGGTAGGGCGTCTGTGCTGACAGTTTTATAGACGGTAACGCGCCCTCCGGAGAGCTAGGTTTCCCCAGAGTGAGCAAGCGTATAGTGCTAAGCAGTCTGCTGCTAAAGTAGGAGGATCCTGTGGCCCTTAGACGCACCGCCTGTTTGAGGGAGAACCCGAACCAAGCTGTAGGAAATCTTTTCTACCTCGCAAGAGACATGGACTAAGTGCGCTGCCCCGATTAGCCCGGTGACTAAAATCACACCCAAATAACAAGTTTGCTTTGTCACGAGAATCGGATGTCACGCCAGCGCTTAGAGCAATTGATAGAGTCCTCTTTCGGCCTGTGAGGAACAAGGCCTCCTTCTGAGGGGCTAACTGGAGGTGGTTACACCTATGGACAAGAGCTAATGCTGTGTTTGCTGCCTCTTTCAGTGACGTTCTACGGCGAGCCGTCATAAGTAAGGCTAGGTCATCAGCACAGGCAAGGGTCTTACCTTTGTGGGAAAGGGAAGGCCGCAGGACCCAAGTGCCAGAGAACAGGGCCCAGAACGAGCTTTAGCTCCTCGTTTGCCTGGCGAAGTACTCGATCAACGGGCCCCAAAGTTGAAACCCACCCGGAAGCTGAACTGGCTGTCCGTGTGAATTCGATTTCGGCATTGAGCTTCTCCGGTAGAATGTGCTCAACGAGTTTACCCACCGCGACAAGTAAGCATATTGCCCGGCGAGTAGAAGAGCCGAAGCAGTCCCCCGGTTTTGAGATCATTGCGAGGTGGGCGCGTTTCCATCCTATCGGGAACGTGCCGTCTTTAAACCGACACGTAGTGAAATTCTCTAGCAGTTTTTCTCGGTATGCATCACTTTCTACATTCCTTTATATTAGCCCTCAAAAGCACCCTACTACTTCATTTCTTTGCCACACATGGCATTTAAAGCACCTCCACAGGAGGCCCTCATTGCCACGTTCGCTTTTAGTATCTTCTCAACATTCACCGAAGGAATCTAGTCCAGGTCGCCTAATCGTCAAGGTAGCCCCCAAAATGTTGTAACTGTTCATTAAACTAAAAAATAGCAACTATGATTGATTGATTGATTGATTTATTCGCTTGATAAGTGTGTGTACACATATCACCCTTTTATATCAGGGGCGCATTGTGCTGCAGCTATCAATTACCTATATTGTAGTCCTCCCTTATTTGTCCTTATGTGTTGAACATCTTCCATCGGGATAATCTCTGCTTAGTAATTTCAACCTGTGCCTTTTCTGCATCCTTACCTAGTCCTAGCGCTTCCCCTAATTTTAAATTCCTAATCCCTCCCAATTGTTCACATTCCCTAACTAGATGCTCTATCGTTTCTTCTCTCTCACCGCATATCCGACAAATCGTTGTTCTTAATTCCTCATAACAGCTTCGCTGCACCCTTGTATCTAACATACCGGCTCTCGCATCCGCTAACAGCCCGCTGCCTCTTGTATTATCATATAACCATGTTACCTCACCCCTTTTTAATTTCATTTTTCCGTATATTTCTTTTAAACTAGATTTCTGCATGAGTGCTGCCCGCCATTTCTCTGTGTATGCTGCCTTTACCCTACTCTTAATTTGTCCACTGGACATAGCAGCGTCTGCCCATTGTTTACTATTAAGTCCTATCTGTCTTGCTGCGAATTCCACCCTCCTATCCCATTTTGTTTTCACCCCCATTGCTCTTTTTACCCTATTGTATCTTCTTAACCCATCGTTCATCATTCAATGTCTTAATTCGGGTGCAATACCTGAGTTTACTTTGAACTTCTCTTTCGATGAATTTTGACATACCGCCTTCCCCTTCAAGAAACTCCTTGCTACAGTTAAAACGGCACCCCAATGAGAATCGAATTACTTCTCTTTGAATCCCTTCTAACTTTCTCCACAAGCCTGAGCTATGCACTAGCACAGCATTTCCAAAAGTCAGCCCAGGTACGTACATTGCCTTCCAAATGTCTCTTGTAACCACATATCTATTAAACCCCCAAAGACTTTTGCATCTTACTGAATTCCTACCCTTCTCTGCTTTCTTTATTCTTAATATTTCCTCCTCCTTCATTAATTCTTCTTTGGACCCTAGAGTCACACCTAGATATTTATATTGATTCTGATACCCTAATTCCTTTCCCTGCAACCTAAGCTTTTTCTCCATTGTAACGCCCGAAAATACTAAAATAGCGCTCTTTTTTTCGTTGAATATCATATCTAGTTCATCTGCCGCCTTTCCACATACATCAAGCATTCCTTGAACCTCTCCTACGCTCCTTCCTAAGATAACCATATCATCTGCAAACAACAAAAGAGGGATTCTAATACAAGTTT
Source organism: Dermanyssus gallinae (assembly GCA_003439945.1). Taxonomy (NCBI): domain Eukaryota; kingdom Metazoa; phylum Arthropoda; class Arachnida; order Mesostigmata; family Dermanyssidae; genus Dermanyssus; species Dermanyssus gallinae. Next base: position 70,345 of record QVRM01000510.1, read on the forward strand.
CCCTTTCACCTATCTGCCACCCTAACCCGGTGTTATCCACTTTTCTGGCAATTCTTTCTATATATATTAAAAAAAGAATCGATGATAAAGGGCATCCCTGCCTCACCCCTTTAGCAACACTATATTCACTCGATTCCCCCTCTTTTCGTTTGATCATTACTGTGTTGTCCCTATAAATTTCCTCTAATAAGCCTATCCAACTTGCGTCAAATCCTTCTTCTGCCATAAACTTGTACAATGTATCTCTATTAACCATATCATAAGCTTTTCGTAGATCCAAAAAACCCGCAATACAACCCTGTCCCCTCATCCTAGATATTTCAACAATTTGACTCAACAAGAAAATATGGTCGTCTAACCTATATCCCTTTCTAAACCCACATTGCCATTCCCCAATTTTACTATTCGCTTCTAACTTATCTTGTACCCGACACTTAAAAATTTGCATGAACATACGGTACGTAATTGGTGTTACAGTTATTGGTCGTCTATTTTTCAAATCATTGTTATCGACGCCATCCTTTGGTAGCAATGATACTCTTCCTTTACGCCAGCTTCTCGGTATGCTACTCCCGGTAAAGATGCTATTAAAAACTTTAGATAAGTAACTTAAGTAGTCTTCTCCTAACGCGTTTACTATCTCCATTGTTATTCCGTCTAGCCCGCATGCCGTTTTTCCCTTCATTTTTCTAATGACTTGTTTTATTTCTTCTACCTCTGTACTTATACCTGTATTTAGTCTTGCCCTTCCTTCGCTGACTCTATCACTAATGAAAAAAAGTGCTTCTACCGCCGCATTCATCTCTTCCTTTGTGTACACTTTTTCATGTTCAATATTAGTCATACTTTTTCCTGCATTGACTACATATGCCCAGAATCGCTTTGCCCGTTGTCCTCTTGGAGCTTCTAATATACTATTAAATTCCTGTTCGTCTTGCCGTTTTATTCCTTCTTGCACCAAACCTTTGCTTTTGCCTGCATATATCTTTGCCAGTATTCCTCGCCCTTACCTGGGTCCCTACCTACCATCTTCCTGTGCTCCCTGCTCCACTTGTTTCTTTCTAATATAGCCTCTCCAATTTCCCTACTCCACTCACCCCCTCTCTCCCCCTCTTACGCCCTTAACTACTTTATAACATTCATCATATTTATCCCGTATTATTTTATGCATTTCATCTAGATCCATCTCTATGGTGTCCCCTAAGAGCTTTTTAATTTCATCTATTCTACGTGCCCATTTCTGTGTGTCTATAACTTTTTTGTCTACTTTTAACTTCTTGGTAACTAATGTCCGCCCTGTAACTTCCACCCAATTATGGTCACTGCCAATGTTCCATTCCTTTTCTTCATCCACAATCATCTCTCCCACCCATTCCTGAATTTTGCCTTTGACCATAATATAATCTATACATGACTTCCTATTTCCCTGACTATACGTATATTTTCCAACCACAACTTTATCCAAATTTAGTATATTCAAACCTGCCGTTGATACCCATTGTAATAGCATTTTTCCTTCCACATCTTCTCTCCCGTCTAACTGGTGAATATGCGCGTTAGTCACCGCATTTTGCGGCATTGCACCAAGTGCATTCATTAATACTGTCTCGAGCGAAGAATTCACGCCATACCGGATGTGCAAACACCAGTCACGTGTCAGTATATGCCCCTACGGGAACTATAAATGACTATGACAGGGTGGGCCAGCTCGATCCGCATGAAGCCCCTCTCGGTGGCTGTCCCGGACATGACTAGGTGTGGGCTTGCCCTGTGCCCGGTAGGCGGGGCAGTCCCTGGTGTCCGACCTATGGCCAGACTCCGCACACACAAGGCAGTGTGCTCATTTCATCACGCCAATGGTGGAGTGTCGGCAGTACACTTCCGCGCCGTGTGGTCAGGGGAGCCGCAGCGACGGCACAGGCGGCTTGTCGGCTGATCAACCCAAGCAAGGCGTGGCCCGTACGATGGCTTACTACTTGCTGGTTAATCTGCCCTGGTGGGGTTCCGTGACGGTGAGGGAAACTTCCTCAACTTCCAAACCTTTAACCGCCGTAAGTAAAGGTTTTATGCCTCATAGAGCGACCTCGTAATATCCTCCGTTAACCCGACTATCAGCCTGGGGACCAGTAACCTCAGTGATTAGTTGGGTCATGCGGAGCCCGAAGCCAGGGGTGGTTTCCTTCAGACGTTTGACAATCACCATCGCTATTCTTGACGAGGCTTTTAACCGCTGGACCCAGCTGGTCGTCATCGGTAAGGCGTCGGCGGAGTATCTTCAGAGTGTCCGCAAAATTGCGGCTTCCCTAGCCGAACTCTGACTCTGTGGTCTGTCCCCTTAGTGTTAAGACCAGCGGGGCCGGGATCGCGACTCCCGCGGAGAGACTTCCCGTTCTGAGCTGCGCCGGTCTATCAGCACGGCTCAGGTAGACAATCACGTGTGAAGACGCTTGGGCCGCCAAGGCCCCGAAAACCTGCTACACACTTTTTCCCCGACGCTGGCGAGCAACGTATAGGAGAGGTGCTCCCGTTGCGGCGGTGGCGGAGAGGTCAACAAGCCGGCCAATTACGTTACGGGAGAGGCCGATGGTGGCGTCATCGACAATGGCGTCCGGGCCCAGGATGCCCACGACCAGGTGGCGGCCTTGGTCAGCCGATCCCGTGGATCCAGCGAGTGTCTGTCGCCCCGGCCTCGCTTGTGCTGCTCCTGTAGTACCGCAGCAGTGCCAGGAGCAAGTGGGGGGGAACGAGGTGAAATGTCTCGTCAGTTCCGCCGCTCACATGAATGCTACCACGCACGTCGAGGCCGGACGTTCACGTACACGCTCAAGTGCACGGCCACGTACACGTCCGTGTGCGCGTCCTGTCAATGCGCGCATCCACTCACCCGTCCAGGGGTACGTCCGTCCGCGCATATAGTAACTGTGGGCGGCACAGGAAGATGGACCAGGTCAACACTTTACCGATCGCACATCGAAACCACTGGGGAAACACTGCACGAGCGAAGCATCCCAAGTCTAGCGAACACCTAGACTTGTAACACGAAAGCAACGTCCGCTCTTAACGATGGTCAGTACAAGACTATCCGTGTATGATTGTATGGTTGGCGTTAGTTGCTTGCACACTCGCTCTTTGTTGTTTTCCAACCGTAGTAGTAGTAGTAGTCGCTCTCCTTATTCCATATTGTACTCCGTACTGCCATGCCGTTTCAGTTCTCTTGAGTCGCCGCGGCGCTACACTATAGCTTGTACCGTTGTCGGCACCTCTACGGAGTTTCTACTGTGGTCAAACCTATTTCGCGCGTTGTCCAGAGCCCTTGAATACACCTTCAGTACCCCGCCGTCTTTAGATCTTCTGCAGCAGAGTTTCAGGGTCTGGGAAACCGTAACGCTGTGGCGTTTGGGAATTGGTTAGGGTCTCCTGGTCTCCTTCACCAGTTTCAGTATCTGCTACACAATACTTTAAATCAATTGAAGCATCTGCTTCTCGACAGTTTGTTACAGATCCTCAGTACGACCAGAAGTTTTTAGGCCGCCAGCGTGCCCTTCGTCCTTTCAATAATTTAAAAGGAGTCGCAGTTCTTGAATATGGCTGCTGTTTCGGCCGGCATTTCCAGAATCGCTTTGACCATGGGGAATTAGTCTTAGTGCTCTTCCCGTCTTCTTCTGAGCACCTCACAATCGCTATACGTGGCTTTTTGCACGTAACAGTCGCCATGCGTGGCTTTTTGCACGTCGCAGTCGCTGCACGCAGCACTGTGCAACTTTCGCGCACGCACGTGACGTGTCCGAAAAACGACGTGACGAAACTACCGCCTGTAATTATCCCTCAAGCCACTAAAGCGAGTGGACTTGTTCTTTACTGCATAACCACTACACCTCAACAGCGGTGCTCGACATGACTATCTTACGTGTCGCTACATTGCCAGTACGTGGTATGTTAATATTATAGATCAATGCGAGGCAGAACACGTCGAAGATTCAGTTATATAGATGTAAGCCCTGTATTGAGGCACTAACGGCTAAGAGCTGTTTATGACAATAGCGTATTTCTGTAATTATTGTTTGATCTCATGACTTATTTAAGGAGTACCTCGAAACAGCTCTACCCCGGCTCTTTGTTAGAGCAAATAAAGGTGAAACCAGTCGACTGCGATTTATCAAATAAGCGGTTTCCCACATCGTCAACAAGGACTACGAGCGAATGCTGTAAGCCTTTAGTAAACAAGTAGGTAAAATCATTTCTTAAACGTTTTGTGGAACCTTACGTTTAATTGGTTTTGATAAATTAAGTACGATGTATCGTAGGTATATTTTACCCAATCTGGTGTGGAAATAAGTAATGTCATATGTGGTATATCGTCGGTATTAGTCTGGGGCCTATATATACATATAAAATTAAAATACATTTTGTTCATCCTATACTATTTTTTCCTATGGGGTTTATATTTCGTAAAGTAAGTCAGAGCACAACACGGCACGTCTGAAGCAAAACATGGAACTCTTTATTTTGCTCCCTTAGTCATAAATTAGGAAATACCTGAAGATTCGCGGCGCTAATCCCTATATTTCGATTCTAAGTCTAACCTTTAACACATTTGGAGGCACTGATGCATTACATTGATGCCTCTTATGCTCTTTAATTTAACACATACAGACTTGTTAAAGTTTTTTTAGAGCTAACTATTGTCAAAGCTTCTTGTCAAAGAACGTTCATTTTAATCTAAAATACGGCGAGAGAGGTGACAACTTAACATAAAATGTAAGGAAATTGGCGCCTGAAAAGACAACGAGTACGCCAATTGAAACTGCGAACGAAACTATTCCTCTCGAATGGTTTCACCGACGGCTTGTAATGACAACACTTAAAAACAGCAATAGCACAGCGTAACGGACATGTATAGGGAATTTCGGAGCGGAATGTTCCTGCCGCACTTCGAAAGAGACTGCGTAAAGAATACCCCGTGCGATCGTCTGAAAAGTAGTTATCAAAGCAAGACAGTCTAACTTGTGATTTTGTCAGACTAAGTAGAGACTACTCGCACCTTTTCGCACGACACTCGTGTTGGAGGTGGACGACAGGAAGCTAACCGACAAAGCCGATAATAGGAGTGCAACCTCAAACATTTACATAAAGTACATAAACAGAGGTAGAGGCGAGTTAAATTCACATATCTATATATATAACTTTCCATGTGAACTACATTTAGTTTACCTCGTGAGCCATCAACTAGATCATTAGCTATTAATTACAACTAATTATTATACCGTATTCGTAAATGACTTAAATTCATTGCACAGACGTAACTACCAATGCGCAGGCTGAATTGTACCTATTTCCGCTACGTCTAGAATAAATGCTTTGAGCTCAGCCTCAACCACTAAACGACTTTTTTTTAAACGCCGGTGGCCGCATCTCTATGGTTTGTCAAGTGGGAGTTCCGGACAAAATGAACGCCAACTGTTCTTAGTGTTAATTAGCCCGAGACAACTATGTGCCTACTAAGGCTATTTGAAGGACGTGTTCACACACGGCAGCCGAGTATACTTGACAGGAGTTTGACCTCGGCCAAATGCAACATATACCTCTTTGAATCTGCACATGAGGCTTCCCCATCTACAATCTCTTTGAGACCTCCTGCCCGGCTGCAAGATGATTGCCGAAGACGATCTAGAGGCTATTAGGTATGCCCGTTTGCCCCGAGGGGCTCACAGCAGCTATCGAAAGCTGGAAATCAAAGCTGGAACTTACTACCGTTCGTCTACCTGTTCTGGAAGCTCATCTGTTCGCTTTCTCGGCCTTAAGACCCACCCATCTTCTTCAATGGCCTGAGCTATCTAATCTAGCCGACGACTTGCAAACGCTAGCAAAAGAGTTGACACTGTCCACCCTTGACTTTCTGCTGCACTCACCTCTGCCACAGACTAACACGCGTTGCGACCCGTTTCCAAAGGAGGGCTTCGGGGTCCCGGCTTTACGGGTATAGTAATAAGACTACGATTCTAGGAGCCAACCTAGTCAGCCATCATCAATGTGAATGTAGTAGACCTGTCGACAAACTGAGACATCATGGCCTATAGTGTAACCTCGGTGTAAGCGATGCCCTATGCATGCATGCTGATAATGAAGCCAGTCAGATCTCCATGCAGATACAGACAGACATCAAGTGCTCGTTTGCTTACGTTTTTATCAAGAGTATTTATTTGCTTATAATTCATTTGTTTAGTTCTGCTACAGTCATATCCACCTCTGTCCAATTCACCCGAATATCATGTATGTATATACGTATGTAGATGCTTGCATGCGTTTACATGCGAAGATAAACTACTCGAAACATAATAGCCCAAGAACACTGATACTTAACTAAAACCACCCACTTAGGCAAACTATACCGAGAGAGTGGAAGTAGAATAGAGATAGAAATCAGAGGCACACTGAGGACAGCGGAGGCGGGAACATCACCACAGACCACGATTACAACTGTCAGTCAACCACTGACCATTAATATCGAGGCCCCGCACATACACACTTCTTGCATGCTGCTCAACAACAATTTACGAGTTTGCGAAGAATCGCGAACTGGGACGGACGGGCAGACGGGAATGGGCTGCTGATGGGAATGGGCTGATGGGAGAGGTGAGGAGGGAGTGGCGGAGGCGGAAAAGAAGAACCAAACAAGAAGAAACTGTGAAGTTCATCAATTAACCAACCGAACTTTGCATGCTTGTCGAAACGAGTGCTCTAATATGATGATGATGACGATGATGTTGCGAGAAGTTGGTGAGAGCAGCGCAACGCGCACAAAGAAGAAAGTGCAGGGGGAGACCATCGACTGGTGACTCGTAACCTCGTTTGCTCCGTTGTAGCCTTTTTTGACAGTTCGTCGAAGTATGGACATCTTCTTCCGCAGCAGCAGCAGTAATTGCGTAGGTAGTAGCGTGGCCAGCAGAAGCAGCCGCTACAATAACAACAACCACCCCCACCACAACAACAACAAAAACGACGATGTCGACAACAAGATCGCCGTCTCCTCATCATTATGCTTATTATTACTATTATTATTATCATCGTCATCATCATCACCGCTGCTGCTGTACCGCCGCCACGATTACTGTCAGCCATCAGAAATAACAGGCATCGTAATCAGTGCTCACTCTGATAAATCGATTTGTTAACGTCATCGTCATCATAATAAAAGTAACCAGAATAGTAACTGTCGTAATCATATTCATCATTATCATCATCACTCCTGCTTCCCCCATCTCATTGTCATTACTATTAATTAATAATGTCTACTACTATTATTATTATTATTATTGATGTCTATCAGCATATTACCTGCACGTACATAGAAGATATTAAACAGGGAATTGTGATAATACTATTGCAGAATCATTATCAGGCGTACAACTATTATTGTTGTTGTTCCTGCTACTACTGCTGCTGCTGATGTTTGTTGTTGTTGTTGTTGTTACTACAATTTACTACAATCTTACCGTTGCTATTATAATAATAAGTTCGTTATTACAGCATCGTGATATTTATTATCCTTTATAGTTACTAGTAGCACTATCACCATTATCATAATCTTCATCCTCATCAAGATCGTTGCCTTGTTGCCGATGTTGTTGCTGCAGTTGTTTCAGTGTTGCAGGGTCTTTTCCGTATGATTATTATTTTGTAGAACAGTGTTGTTGTTGTCGTCGTTATTGTTGTTGGTCTTGTTGATATTTAAATTCCGTGTGAATTTCACAGTCTTTTAGCCAGCGCGCCCATGACAGATATTTCCATTATCATCAGCACCACCACCTATCTATACGAGATGATGTTGAGCATAAAAAAACGCCGACTCTTCCTATGCGAGCGACATCAAATGCAAACGCCATTTGCGTGCGCCAAATATTAAATCTTCGTGGGCAAAAATTTGTTGTCGCAACGACACGCAACATGGCAAACTCTGACCGGTCTGTCAGCAGGCGTTCGTTGGTGAAGGCCGCACGCACGTCGGGCAAATTCGTCGCCAGACTGTGACCGTTGGACCATGCTGGTTCTCTTCGTATTGCAGGACATCTGCGCGAGCCATCTGCGCAGGACAACGTTACTACTGGTGTTGACAGATCATCGCCGGCCGCGCTTGGCATACCTATTTACCCATGTTTGCCCTCATCGGGGTGTTGTTGTTGTTGCTGATGTTGCTTTTGTCGTGCTAGTTGCAGCTGTGAAGTCCATCCGTTAACCAGTTAATTCTGAAGCATAGCAGGTAGAGTTTTTTTAGATTTGCAACAATAACAGCCTGTATGTATGTAGTACAGTAGCATCAGTGTCTTGGACTGTTGTTGATCGTCGCCTTGCTTTACAACAAGAAACATGATTAGTGCTACAATGTGATGGTTATTAGCGCACTAACCCTCTACGAGATAATAAATATATGTATATTCATGTATATGGATATAGCCATATGTATCTACCTACCTATGTATATATATATATATATATATATAGACGAATGGTGATTTGTAGAAAACAATGCACCCGTCCGGTCATTGTGTAATGAATTGATTTATCTAACAACTCGTGACTCCCTGCAATTCTTGCCGTCTCCATTGAACACTTTCGTTTTTGCTGTTTTGTCTCCTTTCCTCTCTATACTTCTTCGCTTCAACGACCCACAACGTATATGGATCGCGTTCACGCCCCTAATCGCGTTCACGCTAATGTTTGCATCACTATGCGATATATATATATAAGGGAATAAAGAAAATATGCATTGTCTAAATACTCGCTAGAATCATAAACGAATAACGTAATGAATGAACGCAATGAAATCGTAAAGATAGTAGTAGTAGTAGTAGTACTAAGAGCATAATAGAGCAAGAATATAGTAAAAATATTTGTAGTGATGAATTTATTATTTAATTGTGTGTGTGTAAACATGATGATTATAACTCACGCAATAGCATTTTCACGAGTTTTTATTACAAAATATATAGATAGCATCGTCGGTATGTATATGCTTGTATGGTAGCGAAGGCTCGAATGATTATTATTATTCCTAGGACGACTCTGGCCGGCAGAAAGGCGGAATCATGCTCGTAGGGTGCTGTGTAAGGGTGACGTGTAGTCGATATAACTCGCGCCCGTTCGCGATTAGGTTTCTCGCTTCTCACACGAACTTCAGCTGCTGTGTCGACTGCTAGTCGACTGCAGCCGAAGCACAATTTCTCACTGAACACGCCCGGCTTCTCCTGCCTTTCACGACGAACCAGATCTCCGAGGAAGAGCTTTCCGTCTGGGAGAAGGGGATGGGGGGAGGGGGGTTGTTGGGGCTTGGGGATTGCGTGCGATCAATTCTGACCTGCAAAATGATGATACCGAACCGAGTTTACGAACCACGTTTGGAGGAAACTGCACGAGACGCTTGTCTTGGTCTATCTCTCTTTCTCTCTCAAGATCTCCCCTCGGCTCCCACTCCATCGTTCTAGCGTTTTCTGCCTTGCTGTTGCTGCTGCTGCTATTGTTGTTGTTGATAGTGGTGGTATTGTTGTTGTTTTTTGTTCTAGGCCCGTTCTCGACTCTCGGGGGCGCTGTATTTGTCAGACACAAACTGACAGCGAAAAGACGTATTCGCAATGTCACAATCAGCTTCTTTTCCTCGCAGCCTTGGTCAAGCACATGTGTCTGCTTGACAAGCGACATGAGAGAGAGAACGAGAACGCACTCACAAACTTTGTTTGCCTACTTGACAAATTTTCAATGTAATCAATATAATAATCAGAGGGAGGCTTAATTTAATAATGTATTAACAGTAGTAGTAGTAGTAGTAGTGTAGTGTAGTTGTCGTACTAGTTGGTAGCAGCAGTAATGGCATTGGCATTGGTACTCTCTCTCTCTCTCCTGCGGGAAATGACACCAATAGCAAAGCAAACAAATAGACGACAATTCTGATCATCACCATCACAACAACAACATGGCCTCGAATAGTAGTAGTAGTACTACAAATCGTAATAGAAAAAAAAAACAACATATGAATAGCATCGTCGTGGTCGTGGTCACAATGTTGACACGAACGGAAAAATGCAGGCACACGGCATACATACGTATGCACGCGTCCAGTCGTCCTCGGCTTCGTCGTACCAGCAGCAGCAGCAAGTGCCACAAACAGACAAAATCCACGCTCTCGCAGTAGCAGCAAACACTCGCAACACGACGGGCAGTTGTTAGTTCATTGATCTTGCCTACTACCACTCCGTTCATATTCATCTACGTACGGTGAAAAGACGTTTATCGAGCCTAGCTATGGTTGCACCTGCCATGTCACACAACTATGATCCTCTCTTTCTCTTCTTCTTCACCTTATTCTTCCTCTTCTTCTTCTTGTTCTGCATCCATCCCCTATTGCATTTGTTTGCGGTATACTTACTACCGGCATGAGATAGATAGATAGATACCAGTTAGTGTGAGTGAGTGTGTTTGTCTGTGTGTTAAGTTACAAGTTGGTTGTTAGCAGCATCTCAGCACTCGAGAGAGCCTGCCAGGCCGCGGCGGGCCTGTTCTATGGCCTGTTCTGGCGGCCGCCGCCCACCGATCTTCTGGATGGCGTGCCTACCTGACGGATGAATGAATGGATGGATGGGTGGTTGATTGGTTAGATGGGTGAGTGGTTACGCGCGCAAACGAAGGAAGACAGTCAGACTGGACGGGCGGGCAACGCTTCGAACGTTCAGTTTTTTCCACGCCACCGCCTTTGCAACCCACCACGCAATGGCAAAGGACGCCGGATAGGCGATTGTTCTTATCGGTGTATTGCGCATGAAAAAAGAAACGACATCAACAACAAAACAACGGGTTCGCTCGTCTATGCGAAGCCGCCAACGATCTGCTGCTGTCAAACCTAGCGTCGGCGTCCACATCTCCTCATCCTTCCTCACCGGCCTCATCGTCATCCTGGATACCTGGCATTCATATGTAGATACTACTATTATTATTACCATGCCCCCCTTCACATCAACTCGGTGTCTCTCTTTCTCTCTGTCTCTCGCCTATACCATTCTCATCGTCGTCATCGGCATCGACGACGACGACTACAGACAATATGTCGTTGTATAATACACGCGCAGGACTGTTGGCGGGCGGCCAGCCATCCGAGCGACAAACTCTACGCTCCAAGGCAAACAAATATGCACATTATTTCGATTCGTGATGGGATGATTGGTTGCTTTCTTTTTGTTAAGTTATCGTTGTTGCTGTTGCTGTTGTTCATTTTCTTCCCTTTCTCTCTTGTTTGTTGTTGTTGTTATTGTTCTGCTATTTGCTTGTTGTTTGCTATTTTAAGGATTATTATGAATGACCTAGTGGTGTGTGTCAGTGTCTCTGTCACAAATGTCAGTGGTGCCCTCCTCTCCCGCCTTACCCACCCCCTTCTGTTGCTGCTGGTTTGCTGCTAGGCAGATCCCAGTAGTAGTAGTAGTAATAGTAGTAGTTGTAGTTGTTGTTGTTGTAGTACTTTACTTTTGCGTAGAGAGTTGTCTTTGCAACTCTTGCCGCGCGCACGCGGTTACCGCCACCGCCAGGGTCAGCAACAGTTGCAGCAGTAGCAGCACTGTTGTTGTTGTTGTTGCTGCTGCTGTTGTTAATCTTACGATCTTACGACTCGCAGTACAACTACCTACCTAGTTGTTGTTGTTGGTGTCCTGCTTGTTGTTGCTAGTTCGCTCGTGCTAATACCACAGTTACAGAGTCATCATTGTCTCCGTCGCTCAACTCGCCACGCGCGACGACTACAACGAGCCGTAACCGTAGGTAGAGCAGCCAAGATATGGCCATCCTGATAGTGGTGATGGTGATCATCATCTATGAAGCGAACTAGTGCGGATATACATCATACATCGATTCGACAGACACATATATATAAATATATATATATATATAGATACTAGACTCGATTGATAGCCAGCGCGCGCAGAGCTTCTTATTGTTGTTATTGTTGCTGCTGCTGCTGCTTTTGTTCAGCCCTGCGGCGGGCGAGCCACTACAATCGTAATCAATCATCGCATTCGTTTCGAGTTTCGAGTTCTAGTTCTACTAGTCTATAATATAGCAGCTATCGAGACTGAAGGTGTGTCAATGTCGATGTTGTTATTGTTGTTGTTGTTGCGTCAGGCAGGTAAGTAGGTAGATAGGTAGGCCGTTTGATCGTGGGCCTTCCTGCCGTACAGCAGTTGCAGCAGCTTGTTGACGTCCGCGTCCGTTGTTTGACGTTGACGGCTGTCGATCATCGATGATGTAGTCCGTCGGCTGAAGCAGGTTCCGCAGCATTGTAGACATTGCTGCTGTTGTTGTTGTTGTTGTAGTAGTCCTTGTAGTTGCAGTTGTTGTTGTCGTCGTCGTCGTCACGAGAGCTCCCCCCTCCAGAGGGTGAAATTTCCTTGCGGTCGTATTCGGTGTCTTGTTGGTCTTCTTTCTCTACTTGATTTTCTTTTCCTCTTCTTCGTCAGTCTTCTGTCTGTATTCAGTCAGTCAGTATTCGGCTGTTCCGTCACTTTCGTCGCGGTGTTGCCTGTCGGCGTAAGCCTTCTTCATCTTCATCTCCTTCTTCTGCTTGTTCTTCTGGTTGTTTTCTGTACGCGTCTTCTGCGCTGTTACCTGCGTCTGTTCATGTGTTAATATATATATATATATATATATATATATATATATGTGTGTGTTTGTGTGTGTGTGTGTGTGTGTGAGAGTGTATAAATGCACGTATGATGAGGTCATTAATGTACGTGGTTATGTAAAAGTGTGTCTGCCTGTTGTCTGTCAGTGGTTCGTTTGTACATGGTCGTTTACTTGCTTTCTGCTAGTAGATTGTTGTTTTTGTTTACATGTGTATTTGTTTGTTTACATGTTTACTTGTTTGTTTACGTGTTTGTTTGCCGTTGTTGTTGTGGTTGCTGTTGTTGGCTTACGCGACTGTGGCTGTGGTCCTGGGGGTCCTTCATGGTCCGAGCAGGCGGCCGGGCTCCTTCTTGAGCTCTCCGGCTGCCACGCGAGCCTGCTGCTGTTCTGCCCTGCCGGCGGCGTGCACCTCCTCAACGACCACCCGCGCGAAGGCGAGCCGAGCAGCATCGTGCACCGCCTCGTGTACGGGGTCGTGCAACGCGTCGTGCGCCGATCCGTGGCTCGACGAAGTGTCCACGTCGAGGCCCAGCGTCGCTGCCCCACCCGCTTCGTTGCGCCGGTGCACCTTCTCGTGGTTGCGCAGGCTCGACTTGGTCAAGAACTTGGCCTGACAGGTGGGGCATTCGTGCTGGCCCTCTCCCGTGTGCACCTTGTGGTGGTCTCGCAAGTGGCCGGAGGAGAGAAACGATGCCTGACAGATGTCGCAGCGGAATGGCCGATCGCCCGAATGCGTGCGTTCGTGCGAGCGCAGGTGGGACGTGCTCACGAAACTCTGCCCGCAGCGTGCGCACGCATACGGCCGTTCACCCGTGTGCGTACGCTGGTGCACCTTGAGGTGCGACGAGTTGATGAAACGCGCGTCGCAGAGCGGGCACGCATAGGGACGCTCCTTGGTGTGGCATCGCTGGTGGCTGCGTAGGTGTGACGAGCTTACGAAACGCATGGGGCACACCGTGCACTCGTACGGCCTCTCGCCCGTGTGTGTGCGTTCGTGCACTTTGAGATGCGACGAGTTGATGAATCGCGCATCGCAGAACGAGCACGCGAACGGTCGCTCCCCGGTGTGCGTACGAAGGTGCACGGTCAGCTGCCCGCTCGTCAGGAAGGCCTGGCCACACGTTGGACAGCGAAGCACGTCGCTGCCATGCATACGAAAGTGACGGTTGAGCGCCCGGTCCGACGGAAACGACTGCGTGCACAGGTGGCACGGAAATCGGAGCGCGGGCGCGGGCGACGCCGCCGGCGGGACCGGCGGCGGTGGCGGCGGAGGGGCTGGAGGCGCCCTCGGCGTTGTCGAATTCGCGTTGGCATTGCTGGTGTTGTTGTTGTTATTGTTGTTGTTCGTGTTATTGTTATTCGCGTTCGCATTCGAATTGTTGTTGAGCTGCTGCTGCTGCTGTTGCTGCTGCTGAGCCTGGTCCTGCTGTTGCTGGGGCGACGAGTCCTGGCCGGTGGCGGGCTGTGCCGACGCAGCAGGCGGCGGATGCGCGACGGCCGCCAACGCTAGCCCGCTCCAGGGCGGCGGTAGAGCGGGGGGCCGGGGCAGTGATATTCGGGGCGGCTGGCCGGCGATGGTGGGTGTTCCGGCGCCTCGGCCGCCGGCTCCGCTAACGTCGGACGCGGCCGACGTCGAGTTCGTGACGCCGGACGGTCCCGAGTTGCTCGTGGGCGGCTGTTGCTGCTGCTGCTGCTGTTGTTGCTGCTGCTGCTGTTGCTGTTGTTGTTGCTGCTGCTGCTGCTGTTGAGCCTGAGCCTGGGCTTGAGCCTGCGCCTGCGCCTGAGCCTGCTGCTGGGCCGCCGCCTGCTGCTGCTGCTGCTGTTGTTGGGCGACAGCCGCGGCGGCGGCTGCGGCCGCCGCCACGGGCGGCCCCGTGGGCGGCGGGTGATCGACGCCGCCCCGGCACGCCACACGCAGCCATTGGTGCCACTCATCGGCGATCAGGGCGGCCGAGACGTGGTGGCTCGGCTCGTACCGCTGGCCGGTGACGAGGGTCGTCGTCGTCGTGGACGACGGTTGGCCGCCGGTGTGGCTGTGCGGGTCGCCGTCCGCGCCTCGGGAGCCACGCCTCGATTCGGCCGCCGACGTCGCTCTGCCGGGGCCGCCGGCGGACGGCACTTCGAGCGACCCCGCGTACCACCGGAGTGCGCCACTATCCGCCACGCTGCTGCGCCCGTCAGCCTCCGCACGACAAACAAGTGGAGGCGCCGCACATTAGGGCGTCCGCCGCGTTCGTGTCCCCCCCCCTGCCGGCCGGCCTGTCTGTCGTTGTTGTTGTCTGTTGTGTTCGCCGAGTTGCGCGGGCGGCGTTTGGCCGCGTTCACCACGCTGCTGCTCGAGGACGGAGGCTCGCTGGTTCGCTGGCTCGTCGAGGATGTCGTTCACCTACCTAACGACGACGATGATGATGATGATGATCTTGTCGAGCGATCAATCAATCAATCAATCAACCAACCGACGACGACCATCACCACCGCCGCCGCCACAACAACAACAACAACAACAGCAACGAGTCCGTCCAACAATCGATCGGCTGAGCAACGAACGATCAGTCGAATCGACGGGACGGACGGGCAGCGAGGCCCGGACGTACGGATGGACGTACGAATTGCCGAACCAGCGAGACCGACGAGCAGCTAACGAACACACGACGAACACAACAACAGGCCGACCACGGCCGTAGCCGCCGCCTCCACTTGACTTGACTGGGCTGATTTGCGTTAATTTGCGGTGACGATAATGGCGATAACCACGATGATGATGATGACGACGAAAATCACCAACCAACCTACCGACCGACCGATGGACCGATCGACCGGCGGACCGGCCAGCAGCAGCAGCAACAGCAAAACCCTACGCCACCTCCAGCACCGTCGACGTCACCTACAACACCCCCACCTCCACCACCTCCAACTTCACCTCCACCTCCACCATCACCGCCACCTTCAACACCACCAGCAGCACGATATCGAGGACGACGATGACGACGACGACAACGATGAGGAACGACGACAACGATGACGACGATGATGATGTACAACACCTCCGCTAGCTACAGCTAGCTACAACACCTAACAACCAAGGGCGACAGCGACGACGACAACGACGACAGCGACGACGACGACCACCACCACAGCCACCAGTATAGCAATGATGAGACAGACGAACGACAACAACAGACGCCACCGCCGATATCACCGACAACGACGATGGCGATGACGACGACGACGGCGCCAACAGCGGGCGCCGCCAACAACAGCGGCGCCACCGCCGCCGCCGCCGCCAACGACAGCGGCAACGCCGCCGCCAACAACAACCGACAACAGCGGCGGCGCCGCTAACAACAGCGGCGCCGCCAACAACGGCCGCCGCCGCCGCGGCGGCCGTAGCAGCCGCGCGCGAACGCTGCCGGCTAAACTAGCGGCGCCGACGACGACGATGGCGGCGAGTTCACCCGCCAACAGCGGCGACGGCGGCGGCGCTCGCAGCGCCAATGGCGGCCGCTACCGCTGCCGCAGCAGCAGCAATGGCGGCGATGGTGGTCGTCGCTGTAGTGGTGCTGATGATGATGATAATGGCGGCGGTGGTGAAGCTACTGCTACTACTATTACTACGGGGCAGGGGCTACGATGGCTGCGACGATTCTGTTGTCGTCGGCGGCGGCGGCGGCGTGAGTGGCTGTAATGGCGGCTGCTGCCGCCGCCGCAGCCGCGGTAATGGCGGTAGCGTCGTCTTCTTGCTGCTGCTGCTGCTGCCGTTGGGAAGAAGAAGCGTCATCGTCGTCTGTCGTCCGTCGTCCACCAATCGGCTGAACAAAACAGCGGAGGTAGCGGGCGCCGCAAAAGCAGCGACGATCGACGGCAAAAATGGCGGCGGCGGCTGCCGCGGGTGGTATCACAGCGAGTTGTACGACCAGAAAATAGCAGGCGACGGTACGGGCCTAGTTGTATGCAAATTGCTGCAGCTAGTGCATTGTTCGGATGGTACTGTATGTTCTGATGGTACTGTTTGTTCTGGTGGTACTGTTTTATCTGGTGGTACTGTTGCTGCTTAAAGTAGCAGTTACCTTAATAACAACACTAACCAGTTCCGCTTAACGCGTTTGTGCCGGCAGCGTCTACAACTGCTTGTGCTGTCGCCATTTCACCAAGAAAATATATAAATATAAATAAGAAAAGATATATGTATGTATATATATATATATTGGGACGACGTTATGTATAATGGGACACTATGGGACAACCTAGATGTTTTCCTAAACATCTTTTTTTTGCATGGAAGAGTTGATGATCTCATTTCATTCAAGACCATCCTTCTCCATCCTCCGTTTCTGCTGCTACGGCGCCTAGAATCGCCGTGTAGCAAGCATTATCATATCTTTCACGCGGAAGAGGGCACCGCAATATGGCTGGTTAACTAGCAGCAGCAACAGCAGCAAACTAGTAACAAGTAACTATTATTACAGGCAAGCACAACGAACCAATCAACCACAAGCGTCACAATATAACCTACTACTACTACTGCTACTATCGCCGCTGATTATATAGTTGTGTGGTGCGTACAGTTTATAAACGTGAAATGAAAACATAGGGCATATTATAAGCCAGCAACAGCAGCAGCAGCAGCAAAAACAACGCCGCGCTGCCAACCAGTTGGGCAGAGTTATGCAGGCAGAGTAGTAGTAGTAGTGGTAGTAGTGGAGTAGGCAGATTGCTTGCTCGGTTACTGGCTTTGTTTCTCGTTCGTTCACTCAACGTTGGTTGCCCACACGCCTTTGTTGCTGTCGACGAACGTTGCCGGCTATTGAGAGAGCCCCACGCGGACGGCCGGCAGGAAGGCAGGCAGGCTGTAGTAGCGACGCTCTTAGTAATCGTACGTCTCGTTGTCGTCGTTGCTGGCTCTCTTCTCTCTCGTCGATATTTGTATGTGCATCACCTATCTACCTTTCTATCCCGCCTCTCTTTGCTGCCACCTTTTCTATGCATCATCTATCCCTTGCTTTCTCTCTTCTGATATATATATATATATAATTCTTTTTTCTCCCACCCTTTCTATGCATCATCCATCCCTTGCTTTCTCTCTTGTGATATATATATATATATATATAATTCTTTTTTCTCTCACCTTTTCTATGCATCCATGCCTTGCTTTCTCCCTCCTGATATATATATATATTTATATATAATTCTTTTTTTCTCCCACCTTTTCTATGCATCCATGCCTCGCTTTCTCTCTCCTGATATATATATATATATATATATATATATATATATATATTTATATATAATTCTTTTTTTTCGCTCGCTGAGGACAGCGGTGCTATCGGACGGTCGCCCGGCGGGTCGTCAGCTCGCCACGGCCAGGCTGGTAGGCCAGGCTGCTGCCTCTGTCGCCGTCAGCCAACGTAGTCCGTCCGTAGACCCATCCGTCGACGAGAACGCCGTGAAGAAGATCAAGAACAACAACAAGAACTGGAGACTGGTGGGCAGTTGTTGCTGGTGCTGCTGCCGCCTCTGATTCTATGATGATGACGATGATGGGGATGAGGATGGTGGTGATGAATCATCGCCGCCTCCGGCTCCGCCGTCGTCGTCATCATCATCATCATCATCGACGACGCCGACGCCACCAACGCCGTACGACCGAACAACGCGGAGCGCATCGCGGGCGGCCACCATTTGCGGTTGTTGCCGTCTCCTTTGTCTGCCCCCCTCCCGCCTCCCGCCTGGCGGCTTGTAGATGATCTGAGTAACCAAGCGATGTCCATTGGCCCGACCAACCAAACGCTGCTAGCTCACTCACTCTTGCCTGCTGCAAATGCTGCTGTTTCTCTATAGAAGTTGAGAGAAGGAGAACACAACAACGACGTCGAGTGAAGTGAAACAGCAGCAGCAACAGCAACAGCAGTCGGACAACAACAGGATGGGGAGTGCAAAGGAACAGAGAGGTACAGAAAGCTAGAGACAACGAACTAGAGAGAGAGAGAGAGGTAGTAAGTAAGCAAGCAATGGAATAGAGGAATAGTTGCTAAGCTGAGTCGCAGGCTTAGAGCTCACAGCTAGCCAGAAGCCGTCAGCCAGGTAGATCAACCAACATTTTGCCGTTGTTACTGCTGTTGCTTCAACCGATGCCACCATCGCCGAATCAGATATATGGCTGGGTCTCTCTGTCCGCGGCTATATGCCCACGGCTTGCTGAGTCGCTACGGTCGGTTACCGGCCAAAGCCCACCGGCCGCCCGCCGAACCGAGCGACTGCTCCAGCCCTCCGGATTTCTATTTGTTGTCCGTCAGTGTCGTCGGCGTCGCCATTGTCGTGCTGTTGAATCTGAAGCGTTTGCCGCGCTTGGCGTTGGCTGGGCTCTACTCGGCTATCTGCCTATGCGGTGGCTTGACGACCACAACCTCATAAAATCTTTCAAAACCTATTCTACTACTGCGACTAGTAATACTTCTTCTACTAGTACTGCAATTAGTAGGACTACTACTTCAACAACTACTGCGACCAGTACTACTTCTTCTACTACTACTGCCACTAGTACTACTTTTTCTACCACTGCGACAAGTACTACTTCTTCTATTACGACTTTTCTACCACTGCGACAAGTACTACTTTTTCTATTACTGCTTTTCATACCACTGCGACAAGTACTACTTCTACTACTGCGATTAGTACTATATCTTCTTCTACTTTTCTTTTTTTGCGACTAGTACTACTACTACTACTACTACCTCTACAGCCTTTCTTCTCTGTGCTGATCTTGAATCTTTATCATCTAGCCCCGCTCAGAGCGCGGACATCATCATCATCATGGCATTTCACATCATCGTGGTCGGTTGGTCGTCTGTCTCCTCGTTATGCTGCTACTGCTGCTGGTGGTGCTGCTATTGCCTCAGCAGCATGTTTTTCTTTATTTTCTCATTTCGGTCATTTTTCTCTCGCGTCTCTTCTTCCTCTCGCTGTAGTTGAACAACGACCACGACGACGACCAGCAACCAAACACACAGCAGCGGCAGCAGCAGCAGCAGCTGCCATCAGAACTTGCTTGCCTGCTTGTCGGTCTGTCTGTCTGTCAGTCTGACCGCCCCCCTCCCTCCCTCCCTCCCGCTGTTCGTCCCTCCCCCGCCCGCTAGATCGCTCATTGTGTCAACAATAGCGGCGGCAGCGGCCGATACAGAATCATCAGCAGCAAAAACATCCGCAGCAGCAGCAGCAGAAATTGTTTCTTCAACGCAGCTACAAGAAATGATGATGATGCTGATGATTGTGATCATATTGGTGATGCTGATGTTGTTGTTATTGTTCTTGATAATAAACAACATAATGATGATGATGGCGTTGATGATGATGTAGCCGCCGCCGCCGCCCCCACCAACGATTGTTATCGAAGTGTATACGATGCAAATAGCAGCTATGATGCAGCAGCAGCAGCAGCAGCAGTGGCAGTAAGAGCTGCTTGATGGTGAACTGCGATTTGTCTTTCCACTGCGGCAGAACCGACCAAGCCGGTAGCAGCGTTCGTAAGACTACACTAGTTGTAGTAGTAGTGGTAGATTTTTTTTATTAAATATATGTTACAACCATTTTCATATCTATATATATATATATATACCACTACTACTTAGTGGAGGTAGATGTTGTAGAAAGAAGAATAATAGCAATCATAGTCGCAGTGGTAATCGGTAGCCATTCTGGCACCTGCCGTTGGCGCCGCTGCTGCTGCCGCCGCTGCAGCGGTTGTT
Source organism: Dermanyssus gallinae (assembly GCA_003439945.1). Classification (NCBI taxonomy): domain Eukaryota; kingdom Metazoa; phylum Arthropoda; class Arachnida; order Mesostigmata; family Dermanyssidae; genus Dermanyssus; species Dermanyssus gallinae. The sequence continues at coordinate 90,744 of QVRM01000510.1, forward strand.
TGTTTACACAAACGAGAAACCGAAACCACTCGCCGCCAGCATCATTATTATCATCATCATCATCATCAACAGCAGCAGCATCGCCACCATCATCACCACCACCACGCTGCGTGGAAAGGGCCGTGACTGCCTATAACTGCCTGCCTGCCTGCCCGCCCGGCCGTTCATCCACCCCTCCCTCCACCCCTGACTCAAGCAACCTGCTACAGCCAGCCCGCTGCTCCCTCCGGCATAGCCTCTCGGCTGCTGTGAGCGCACCGTAGTCACGACGACAAAGCGGCGCGATTGTTCGCATTTTATTCGCTCGCATACTCTGCTCGCTGCTATGGCTGGAGATCAGCGCAGCAGCAGCAGCAGCCGCCGCCGCCGCAGTAACAACAGCCAGCCACCGCCATGACAGTTTGTCACCGTCGTTGTTTGGCGGCCGCCGCAGCGGCGGCGATGGCGGGCAACAGCGGGCAGGAGCCCGCCAACAAACTGCGAGTCCCATCATCGTTCGATGCGGCTGGTTGTGCATCATCCTCCATTGTTGCTCGTCAGCGAGGTCTCAAGCAATGGCTGTAGCAGCCGCAGCAGCAGCGACCATGCGGAGACCGACCGCAGAGAAGCAGAGATGTTGGCGAAGACCAATCGAAAAACAAATTGATGAATAAATATATAGATAGATTGGCAGGCAGTCAGGCAAGCAAATAACTAGTGAGATACTAAGAACATGATGCTCAGATGATAATTAGATAAGATAGGTGATGTCGACGGCACACATCCATGCGACAAATGATTCGATAAGGAAATATATATATATATATATATATATAAAATAGGTGATCTTCGGAGCAGCAAAGGACTACAAGATGTCCGTTGATGCATGCACGGCGTGAACGCTTAAGAAGCTCGTTTTCGTTAAGGGTGCTGTGCCGACGTTTTAGTAAAGTAGTTCGATGAGAGTAATCTAAGGGTCTCGTTTGAAGCACTCGTTTAGTGGTACAGAAGCAAAAAGGCATAACTAATTCATGAGTGGGGAGTTTGGAATTCCAGTAGGAAGAAAGCACTAGCGGCTGAAAAGTCGTATGTAGTGCCTATAATCGCCATTAGTAGTTGTTGGTCGTAGAGAAGGCTAAATGAATTATATCGTCGGATCAGAGCAGGCAAGCGGCATATCTTTCGTGCCTAGATCACACCGTCAGGCAGGCCGGTGTGATCTCTTAATTAATAGCTCCATCAGGCGCATTCGTCCCTAACGACAGATTGCGTCGAAAAACGATTCGGCAAGTATAAAAGTGATACGGTATATTTATTTACTTCGTAGAATGATTCCGCTTTGTCTGCAGCGCATTGACTGGTATCTTTTTTAAAATCGAACAAAACAATTTAGACTCGTCTGCATTCCCAAGATATTTGAGAGGATAACTCTGCTTTGCGGTATATTCGTTACATTCACGACAACATTCGAATATGAAAACCGAATTCGAATACAAAGAAGGACACCGGTGGCATGGAGAAAGATGGGCTGAAATGACTGTAAATCATATGAGTGATATTTCTGTAAAGATTCACATTATTGAGTCTCCTTAGGGGCAAATGCCCACAATAGCAAGCTTAGCGAACAGCACTTCGAGGTTAATCTAGAGCTGATTTTGAAATGTACGCAGTAAAATTATTTGCGTTTATTTATTGACATTGTTCATTTGCTTATAGTTCCAACACTTGCGTCCATATTAATTGTTTACTGATAACACTGTGCTGGACTATATCCAACAGATCGTCTCGTTGTGAGAACTTTGAGATTCGGCCAGCACGAAATATCCCCGTATGCTCACAAACAGTTGTACTCTGTACAACAGGCGATAATTCTCTGGCAATAACTTTTTAGCCCCTTCCTATCGACGCGAGTCACGATAAATCGACGAAAAGCGGCAAGTTCGACATTTTAAAAACGTTCCACACCATGTTTTAAGAGTTTAACGAGCCATCCTCTTACGTTTCAATAATCATAGATATAATTGCGAAAACGCAAGTCTTTTTTGTTGGGGAAGACAGAACGTTTTTTTTTACGGAATGATCCTCTGTAAACTACGGGGGTCGTTTACAAACATACGGATGCCATGTAGAATGATCGAATCATGAAAAACGTCTTCACGTCTACGTGCACGTCTGGTTTAAACCTAGAACCTCAGACAGTGCCTGTTTTATAGACTACTCCTGCTGCAAACAAAGCCACCGCCATGTAACTAGCGCTGCAACGCAACATAATCATTGTAATTGATGACTTCCGCTAGTTATCGATTGTGAATACCAATACCATGGCCTGCCGAGCTCTACTTGCCACGCTTGACAGGTGCAGGCAAAAGGAATCAGGACAAACTTCCTTCTGTCCTAAAGATAGTTGTTTCTACCTAACCGAAAGTTGTACGTAGAATCAAAAGTAAAGTTTACACTCTTATGTGATATTCTTGTTCTGACGGCAGAATTCCTAATAAACAGCACTTATGTTTAAAGAGCTCATTTGAAGCCTAAATACGTCCTGGATAATGACAATAATATTAATTATTATTATTTATTATCATTATTATGTGTTAGGACAATACCATTGTAAGGTGTGAATGTGTATCCTTGTTATTTCATGTTTACATGGCTATTATTATTATTATTATTATTACGGAAGAGACACTAAGGCAATAAAATATAATTTATACATAATTATTTCATACAGGGGACTCCGCACAAGCTAGTGTCTAATGGAACTCGAAATTAACATGCGCAATTATCTTATAAGAAACGTAAGTAAACAAATCCAAATTCAAACAAAAAAATCAAAACAAAAAAACAAATCCAAGGTGTTTCGGGTTCTTGGGGATTGAATAAAGTCAATCACATACCTATTTATAGGCCTATGCGTTTTCCTTTATTTTGCGATATACTTCTATTTACCGTTTTAATGGACACAAACGTCTTATACAGGGCTGGCCCTTATATGTGACTCTTTTCGGTACAGCTTTCGGTGTAGGCTTTTTTTTTAAGATTTGTCGGGGGGGGGGTATCCAAACCATAATCGAGTCCACTTGTTCGGAGTGATGGCTGGGAGGCGACTACTCTATCCCATTATTTCGTCTTTACCTTGTTAGCCACGTTTAGCGTATTCATACTGGACTTATTTCAGCCGAGGAATGTATTAGATTGATGCAAAAGTTCTTGCCGTTTTGGTACCCGCTCGTTTCAGAGGCTTGCAGCGGCATCAAAGCAATAACATGGGAAAGGGTAATATGTTTATCGGCAAATTCTGCATCTGGCGGTAGATTCCGATTTGGCGCCAAAACCTTAGTAGAATGCAAAAGTGCAAATTCAGAGTGATTTGCTGTACGAGTTCGAAAAAGATTCCAACGCTGCTGTAACTTGTCGAAACATCTCCACCATTATCGGAGACGACTCAATCAAGGAACGGACCTGCCGAATGCGAAATGGTTTGCTAAGTTCCGTGGGGGAAATTTTAACTTGGACGATAAACCAATCTTTGGTCGACTCTCTTTGCTGGAAAAGGATGTTCTCGCTCGCAAAAATCCAACACTAGCTAACAAATAGGAGCGCATGCGTCTCCACTGCTCTCTTCAATCGCCGCCACTATTCACATGTTGCCTTGTATATAACTTTGTATATTGTACATGTTTATATTCTATATTTTATATAATTCTTGTTACTGCATTTGTGAGCTCCTGACGCCGAGCCACATCTTTGTACTTAGGTATTATCGACACTAAATGTGTGAATAAATGGAATTTGTGTATTCACCAGTTCATTTTATATCGCTTGAAAAATGGCGGCTCTACAAAAGACGACACACGATAAAGATAGTCGACCCAAACGAAACGTTTACTCAAGTGAAAGTACACTTTGAACTCCTGAGAAGGAGTGAGACGATCACCACTGATCTCTGCTGCCAACAACTCCGACGAGTTCAAGAAAAATTTACCTAAACGCACCCAAACTCGTGATCAGAAAAAGGGCCATCTCTTACTAAGACAATAACAGCAGAAGGTCCCCTCGACTCAACCTGATTTAACAACAACTAGTCAACACAAACACGCAACACTGGATACGTCGGTATTCGCAGATCCGATTGATCATGGCTCTCTCATCCCTAGGTGCCTTCATGCCTTCATCTTAACTCTCTCTCTCTCTCTCCCTCTGTCTGAATGGACGCTATAACCGAGCAAACTATGTTTTAAACCGCTATTAGCCTGTAGTTGGTCAACCTCGCGGTGTCTGCCTAATGGTGGATCAAAGTTTCGTCCACGGTCAGGAATCGACGCCGAACATCTTAGGCATTGCGCTTACGCGGATGGACGCGACACCAATCCCGCACACAGCTTTCTTATTTCTAGTAGTTTGTACAGGATACTATGGGCGCATAACCTCGATCTCTACGATATCAACTTCTTACGCACTTACACTCAGCGGCACCATTCTTTGGCGATACGGTGGATGTTGTCAACCACTTATGGCACAGTGACCTGAACCGGACGTCCGGGACACTCAATCGTTAGTCGGTGTGCGGTCATGTTTAAATTAATGACTTCAAAAGTAAAATGGTTGCCCAGGCTTGTGCCGGGTCCCCATACGCTTCGTTCAACACGGCTCTGATTTGCGCAGCCATCTATTTTTTAAAATAAAATTGCTTTATCGCAGAACGGAATCTTTTTTGCAACAAATGCTGACATGTTCAGTTTAAATGTCTACTGTACGTAATTTTAATAAGCCTTGCTCTTGTCCGAAACTTCTAAGTCATATATAAAGGTCATAGTGGCATCTTCTCGTAACCATTCAGGTTACTTTGTAAACGACCTACGCACTTCTGCGACAGTTGCTCGCCACCCACTGTGTGGGTTCGTAACTCGTAAAGTTGTACTACTAAACTTTTGGTTTTCTCTAACATGCGTTCTAATTCTGCTAGGACGTTAACGACCCGTATATACCTTTCTCATCGCTTACGTAATTTCGAATGTAAATGTTTTTTTGCATGACCAAAGTGCTTAGTCATATGCTTGCCTGTAAGCAGGTGAACGAGCATTGAAATCTCCGAGTATGTTTTTTTCAAGACGGACTAATGAAACTCACAATGCAGGGTGAGTGAACTTGGTAGAAAAATACTGCCTTTGCTGATTTATCTTAGTACCTCTTCTTAGTGTCGACAAATCTGTTGCTCTACTCCCTATTGTTGCTAGTGGTAGGCAAACTTGCGTTGCTATAAAGCCATTCGCACCGTAAGGGCTACGAACATAGGCAAATGTACTACGCTTTCTATATTTAGACACAGTAACAGTCATTGGAGTTGAACCTACAGAGGCTCTATGGCGATCGTAGCAAACACCCACCTCTTCCAGTTCCAAAGGCGCTCCTGAGAGTGGTCGCCAGACGGCGCAACCGTTGCCGAAATGCGCAAGGTTTGGGGAGTTTGCTTTCCGTGTGTCTGTGTCACCTTTCCTTTACTCCTGCTGCCTCTTTTGTTCGTTTTATCTCTTCCTCGTTTGCACGCGTGTTCTTGCTCTCTCGCTTTCAAGTTGGAAATACGAGAAATGAGTGGCGACCGCCAGGTGGCGCTACCTGCCGGTGTGGTGCCTGGACGCCTGTCAAATTGTGTCGTGCGTCAGGTTCAGCTTTGCTACTGCAAAGATCGATTGTAAGACCAACTCCTCAGTCAGAGTTTTTGTTTCATTTTCATTCCGGTTCTCAATGTATGCACATTCCATCACCAGTTAACTAATTCCTACGGTTTTGCGCGGGATCTGTGTAAAGATGATATTAGCTAGCCTTATAGTACGCACACCCAAGGCGGGTCGCGTGGGACCCGATGTCGATGCTGTTGGCGTAATACCCACTACAAGACCTCTCATTTAGAGGATTCGGGACGAGGCGAGAAGCTGGTACTGTTGCTTAATAATACTTTAAGCCTTACGTATTCATTAGGGTTGCGTGGGCAAAGCGCACATTGTGGTTTGTGCCAGATATTTCCGTTTGATGAGGATTGTGGCGAAGTTCGTGATACTGTTTCAGTTTAGACTGTCGTACAAGCGTGCGCTATTTGTTTGCATAGTACAGGAAGTTTTTACTCAAGGAGCCGCGTCTTATCCGTGGTAAAAGCCGTGCATTGTTTAAACCACTTTCTCACGTCTGGAATAACAGAGCACGTCTAGAAACCCTGCTGGTCCGTCTGGGTCTCTACCCATATATTGCTCTATGCGTAATTTTTTTGACGTCGTGCGTCCACCTGAGAGCGTAAGGAGTCGGCTCGATAGACTGCGGTCTTGCGGGAACCTGCAGGTCCCATGAAATCTGCCAGGATAATACTTGCACAGTAGCGACCGACGTAGCTTTGTTGGTTTTTGCTGTCTGGAGAGCCAACATCTTCTGCATTTTATTCAGGAGCCGCCGGCACATAGTCCGTGTTGCCGTACGCTGACACAGCGGGACTGCGTCTAGTATGATACTATCTACTACTGTCGCCAGGAAGAACTTCCAGTCATCAAACGCACCCCGTGTGCAAGAGAGCAATCTGGAAGTATCTGTTATAGCTGTTATATCTGTGCACATGTGAAGTGCCTGTCAGACCGATATCTAGATGTGCCCCAAGCATTTTACCGGAGAAGACAACGTTATGCCTATTAAGACCTTTCCAGGCTCAGGTTGAGTTAGGGGGGCGTTCAAAAATATTTGCCATAGTTTTGTGTGGGCTTAAGGAAAGCCCATGAGCGAGGTAGATGACAATGTCTTGCAGGGCGCAAATAACTGTAATTTCCAGATCCCCGCGCCGCCTCTCTTACGCGACGTAAGGCGATAGCCTAACTATGTGTGATTCAGTATTATGTATCAGGGCGCAACGAGACTTAATTTGTTGCTGCTGTTTTAAAATGTATCCTCAGGCGCTAAAAAAAGCTTAAATCCATGACTTCTTGTTGTTTTTCTGAGCGCCTCCACGCGTTGCTTTTAGGCCGGTACTGTAGCCTTACAGAAAATTCGACTAACAACAGGGATTGAACCGGAGTCACCCCGGTAGATGACACCCATGACTAGCGCACTAGTCCCCCAGAGAGAGATAGTCAAATCAAGTACGAACAAGGCATATTCCTCTAAGAATAGGAAAAAAAGCAATAATTGCTAGATCCGCTCTAATATGTGGACCCAATTGTCTACTTAATGCGTTGCTCCAGGAAATAGGAGAAAGTACTCAGTTACGCGCCTTAGTACGCATAGTTAGTGTGGGTCCTCGACAGACCTTAGCGTGCTCAGTAAACCAATTTAGGCTTCAACGTGATCGCCGACCATTGGTTGGTCACGTCGACGTCTAAATTTTGAAGAGGAAAGCTTTTTCCAGATATACAGCGGGGATTGATACTGTAGAAGCACTGGATATTCAGAGCATGCTGCTTAGATAAGAAAGTCGGCACCGGGTGTCCGATAATAGTAGTTGCACAAGAAAGATTGATCCTTAGACAGAATACAGTCGCACACACACATTTCACTTAAAGGACAATTTATGCTACGAAAGCAGCACAATAACGACATGGCGGCAATCCCCTGAGCCACAACTCACCCAGAACGGAATATAGGGAGAAAGACCACCAACCTCCAGGTAACTCTAGGAAATGGCCAACGCAGGACGGACAATGGCATGTGGAGAAGCGCGGAAGGGTAGCAGTGTGTGGAAGATGCCGCGCGGCAATGCAGAAAGAAGCTATTTGGGATCAGGAGACGCATAATAAGTGACGAAAACGAAGCACAAATCAAGCAAGCGTGGACTGTGGAGGAAAATATGTAACTAATAAAAAAAATAGCTATATCATTAGAAACTATAAATCCATCATCATTGAATTCAATGAACAGAGAAAAGTCCAGGTGATTATGAAAACTAGGAGCTCAGGGCGGCCTAGAAGATTCAGTTTCCAGCGATTCTCAAGAGATGCTAACAGGATCGGCATCAAGATCTCCGGCGTCTTCGAGCTAATGGGAAGACCGTAGCGACCCAACGCTTTCTGCTTGAGAAGAGAGAGAGGGCAAGTGGCGCCGTCGAAACTTGAGGTGCTGGAAATGAAGAAAGAAAGCAAAAGAGTTGGGGAAGGGTAAGGTGCCCCCGCTGATCGACATCACCCCTGAGCGCCGCACGACGCCTATCCTCTGCGCCCTCAAAATGTGTTAAAGGGAATTGGCAGAAAGTGCCACAGGAAGTGCACTCCACGCTTTGACACTCGCTTGCCGGCATAGGACAGCCGCGCCACCACCAGAGTTCAAAACGTTAGCAAAAAATGTTTGTCGAGACTCCGTAGACCATTCGGACAAATGTTAAGCGCGAGGCAGAACAGGGGCGACTCAAAGTAGAGACGGTGATATAATGTCGCGGTTGGAGGAGGCCAAGGAGCGTGCCAGATGGTAAATAGTACACTGTAAACAATTATAGTAAGCCATCGGGCAATGAAACGCCTAGCACTTGGCCGGCCGGTCTGCCAACGCAGGCGGGATGCACACTAAAGAAAAAATTAAATCAGCAAGATAAGGAAATCAAAGGAAGCCGCCTCTACAGCAGACGAAAGTGTCTGTTGGAACGTGGCAGGGCGTAATCAAAAAGCTCAATGCAATCAAAGTGAACCTTAACCGTTACAAAACTTCATACAATATGGTCGAAAAGATGGGCCATAAAAATGTTTCGACCCATGTATGCCCTCGGAGCCATCGTGGATTGTACCAGAGGCAGGGCAGACTTAAAAGTTGACGTGACAGTGGCGACGGCGGTGCGGTATACGAGAGCTACTCGGACGGCACAGGAAAGTTCTCACCTAACAGAATTTGCGGAAGTAGTAGTAATCGGACATTTCAATGCAGCGAACGCAGGCTAAGATAGCCGAAGGACGACGTAGAGGAAGGCTCTTCAGGGCTCTTCGGGAGCAGGCAGCGGGGAGAGACGCAGTCCTCAACTGCGGCAAGGTCCCTAACCTTTACAAAAGGGAGCCAGCGGGCCTGCATTTAGACTTAGACCTCACCCTTTCGGATGCAATCGCTCGTCCGTGGGTCACGGCGTGGACATCAGAGGAGGTAGATGAAACAGCGAGTAATTAGACGTACGTTTTCTTTAACATGGTGTCGTCGGAAGGGTCCCTTGAAAACTCGGCGCCGCGCGGCTGGAATGGCAGATGAGGAACTGAGATAGAAAAATGCTGAGTCTGAAGAAAGACATGGTGAAGGTGCTACTAAGGGATAGTATATTCCCGACCCGGTACTTATACCCAAGGCGGGGTTTTCGGCTTACCGCCCATAAGGAAGGGGCTTGGTCTCGTAAGACGATGAGGTTCGTTTTGCTCATCCTTCTGAACGTGTAAAATGGTTTCAACATGGCCAACTGGCATCCTGGCCAGGTTCTGAGGAATCTTTCTGGTTTTGACGACTATGTGCTTAATATGCGAGGCAGTCGAAAGACCAGTTTATATGATGACGCTAAATGTCTGGCATAAAACCGTGATAGGATAGCCCGCGAGGGTCAGGTTGACCCCACGTGTCGAGCCCAGTGGCGTGGTGCATTCGCGTGCGGTTAACGATCGGAGGAGACATATAGGTGCATAAGTTCGACCCCCGTTGTTGCATATTTATAATTATGGGTTCGTTCGAAGCAATGCAAAACCTTGTCAACGAGGGCGAGATCGTCGGCTTACGCGAAGGTCCACACGCCCTCCAGGAGTCCTAGGCGTAGGACCCCGTTGTAGACCAGGTTCCATAGAACCGGGCCACGGACTGAGCCCTGCGGCACGCCTGGTGTTACGCTGTGCTTGCTTTGGTAGAAGCGTCATGTGGCAAATAGGAAGAAATTCTTTGTCGTTGGTAAGGCAAGATGTCCCTATGCTTCAGCGTCGTCATAATTACACTCCCCCCAAAAAGTGTTCTCCACATCGACAGAACTTATTTTTATATGGGAGGTTTAGAAACGCTATTGCACTATCGGCACTGGTAACCAATAGCACCTAGCGTAAGATTTTCACCCACTAAAAACCCCAATTCTCCTCACTTCCTAGAGTTCGGAAATGTATAGCACTACTTTGAGACCGTAGGAAAGTCGTGCTCCACCGGCTCTCATGGATCTTGTGGTAGTTTTAGCTCACAAACCCGAGGGGATTCGTCGAGCCGTTCTACGGAGAGCTGGGTTGCCACAGCCCCTTGCGGTGCTTTCCCATCTCGATCACCCGATGGCACGTGGTGCGTGCCTCCGTGACGCGCGCGGTGAGTGCTCTGTAGCTGCGTTTTCTCGCGTATAATAGCATCTAAAATATAGACGTCTGTCGTCAATGCGGCAGCGTCCTCCATCATGTGACCGACCATGTCCCGTGCAGATCCCCTTGCATAGCAATACGTCGAGCTTCTGCGGACCTGGGCTAGTGCGGAGCAGGATGAGAGAAGCGTGCACGTGACCACCTGCGACTTCTCAATCCGCAGCATATAGGTTTGGAATTGGTCGTGGACCATGAGGACTTGGACCGAGAAGTACAAAAGTAGCCCCCGGTCCGACCTGTCATACCAACGTCAGAGGTCCTGTACAAGCGACCAAGAACAGAGCCCTACGGCACGCCGGCTATTACACTGTGCTGGCTTTGCCCTGTTATGAGCGTCTTGTCGTCCAAGTAAGTAGAAAATATCCGCCGGATATAGGGTTCTTTACATTGAAAAATATCAGTAGAACAAACAAGCGGGTCATAAGAGACTTCGTAGTCTTTTGATTTGCCCTCCGTAGGATCTGTTGGAGCGCGTTTGCCATTGACCGGCTCCATCGGAAGCCCTACAGTTAAGCCCTACTATGTTCTTGCAATCCATGGCCTCATGAGGTCTTGTCAGATGCACTTTTCCACACCTTCTCAACGGCGCGGACCACCACGGCTTAGGCGGGCGATGATGGCGGAGGGACCCCGAGGGGACCGACCGCCTCCCGATAGGTCGTTTGCATGATGGAGGATAGTTCTCCCGCATAGATGCCCGTGTCTTGAGCAGTTCCCATTTTTGCCGCGAAGGTGGCAATGGGGGCCTGTTTATGGAGATGCCTCATATTCGTTCATCGATTCTTCCTCGAACTGTACCGTCCAACCCTAAATAGCGGAGAGCAAGACGTCGTCTGCCAGAGTAAAATCCAGGAACGACTGCTAGCCCCCCCGTACAAAGGTGGGCTCATCGTCGGTATTAGCCAGGAGTAAACCCATCTTGGCCATTCAATCTAAAAACGACTCGGTTTAATTTGTGTTCCGACCCCCCCCCTCCAGGTGGCTGACGCCAAGAATTCCTCTTGGGCTGCTTGTTGCCGCCATTCCGTCTTCGGAGGCCGTCAGCTGCCGGCCGAGGGAACGCATCTGCCGGGCGCTTGCAGCTTGCAAGCTCGACCAAATTCGAGACCATAACGTCAGCCAGTGGACTGACATCGCCTGAGCTGGTCAGAACTCGAAAACTGAAGCAGGGCGTCGTTAACGTCTGACATTGAACCAAGCAATTACACTTTGGAGGCCACTGTCAAGGCGGCTGTAGTCAAGAAAAAGTACAGACAAAGACGGGCGTGGTCTTGGTTTACATAGGCCTAAAGCATGCTACCTAAAGCGTCGGAAAGTCTTGGCGCCCCTGCGCCGAGCACGGACTCTACACCCTGACTCCCAGATAGTTGCTGATCGTAATGCGCTCTGTGGCCAACATAGAGCATTCTACAAGAGCCTGCTTGTGGAAAATAAGCGCCGGTATGATGAGAAGGAGGAGTTTCGTATGTTTCAGAGAGTAGAGCGCGAACCCCATGTCTACATTGTTCGCCGGTTGAACAAAAGCGTGCACAGCATGACAAAGAATCAGTTGCGGCAGCATTTTACTGTCCTTCTGCTCGATGCAAACGCCCCCGCGCCTAGCCTAGTTATTAAGCAACCGCTCACTCTGGAGTAGCACTACATAAATTCGCCGTTTATGTTGGAAGAAGTAGTGCAAATCTTGCGTGTTATCCAAGAAGAAGAGTAGTGGTCCTGATGGGATCTATTACGAACATTGGGCTGAGTCGTCCCATGTTTTAGCAGGGGAGTTGTGTAATATGTTTAATCAGGTACTCAGCGGGGGAAACATACTATAGGTTTGGCATAAGGCCGGGCTTACTCTGCTATTCAAGGGCAAGTACGATGACAACGTGGACAATTCAAATCTCCACCGGGGTATCGCATCGAAACGCACTCTTAAGAAAATGTTCAATATGCTGATTATCTCGAGGGCGTTTCCAACTGTGGAGAAGGCTCTACTTCCGGAGCAATTCGGATTCAGGAAGGGCCGAGGTACATAGGACGCGATCCATGTGTTCCAGTCGGAAGTTGAGCGGGTGTTGGCTGCGCCCGGGGGTCACTTGTTCGCCGTCTTTATCGATTGTGTCAAAACCTTCGGCAAAGCTCCCTGTCACTTACTAGTCGAATCACTTCGACATGCTGGGGTGGGTAGTCCTTTTCTAGGAGTGCCTTCCAGCTTCTTTGCCAAAGGCCTTGAAGTAAACATGAGGGGCAAGGACACCTTGCAATTGAGTCTAAACGTAGGGATCAGTCAAGGTAACCCTCTCAGTTGTCTGGCCTTCTCCTCGCTCATCACAGAATTAGCAGCGGGAAAAGTTTAGAAACATCGTCGTTACGTACGTTATGTATGCATGACATAGTAGTGGCCCACCGCGGTGCCATTCGTCGTATTGTCGGCAACGTAGAGAGTTACCTACACCGTAAGTGCCTGCAAATAAATTCGCGGAAGACGAAAGCTTCAGACGAAAGTTTAGCCGTGGGGTTCGCTTGGCTGCAGCAGACGTAATATCCTGTTGTGGCCAACCGCTAGAGGTTGTTTACTCCTTCCCTTACTTGGGTCTAAGACTACACTATACGGGAACGACCTTTACCCAGCACATCGGCGGCAGGTGTCGGGGGGCTATTGCCTCTATTCACACAGAGGTGAGAGACCCTCGATGGCTGTCTCTAAGTACGGTAATGCGTATTTCTGAGCTTAAGATTGTCGCCAATGTCTTGGCAGTGTGTGGGGCCATCTCTGAGCGGCGATCAATGTCGTTGCCGATTTTGCTCGCAAATATGCGCCAAATACCACGCAGCAAGCTCCCAGACGCATCTTTCATCATCAGACGCGGTCTTTGCACTTTTTCGCCCGGTGGGACGGTCGCTGAAGTGTTCAAACTGTATATAAGGAAGAACAAACTGTATTGTAATTATGTACCATCCTGAAATGCAAAGTTATTGCGAAATAAACAATATGTATGTATAGCTCGAAAGGTCCGGGTATTCCGGGTGGACCCCGAGCGGGAATTATATGAAGGTGCGAACAGTGGCAGCGAACCGAACGATAGGGTCTTGAAAGATTTCATAGTCTCCTGGTCCGCCCTTCGCAGGATGCGTTGGAAGGCGTTCATCGTTAGCCGGTCCCTCAAAAGCCATAGTAGTCCTCTGACAGGGAACGGAGGTCCTCCATCTCTACATTTAGGCGCTCTGTTATTATACACACTAATAATTTGCCTACTTTGTCCAGATAAATTAGGTGGCCATGCCTGCCAGTTTCTCCGGGTGCTGCCTTGCCAGAAGGCGAACGACCCAGGGGTATGCTACAGCCTGACCTTCCCCTAGGAGTAAAGACCAGGAGTTCCTTATGGGTTTTACCGGGAACATCGTATACGATGCTGTTCCAAAGATTGACGTTCTCGACTGGGTCGATGCATTGGCCGAAAACGTTGCGCTCATAGTAACGTCAAAGGGCCCGTAGGAGAGAGGGCGCTAAGCAGGTCACAAACCAGGCCACCCTAGGAAGATCTCACGTACGTCGGCCGCACAGATTGGATTATAGGAAACAGGTCAAGTATCTGGAGGCCATGTTGGACTCTGGCCCGACAGGCTCAGCCCGCCTCAAATGCGTCGCTAAGAAGACAATCCGAGTATTACATAATCATGCAGGAATTCTGTCCCGAGGAGCTCTAAGGCCAGGAGACGGCTACTTTTGGCCAAGCCTACCCCATTCCCTGTGTGGGCAAACATGGCTCTCTTTGAACGGCAAGGAACCGGCGTGCCCTGCAATCGGTCCAGCGGGGATTATGATCAGGGTCACTCATTGAAGTGTGCCTATTTGTCTAACACTATACATGCAACATGTTGCTGAAAATGCCAAAGACTAACACGTTTAATGAAGGCCAACCTCTGTGCAGAATGCGGTGATGAAAACCAACTTCGGTTGTGATATTAGTGTGACACTATATGTCGGGTATACACGTGTCTACCCAGGCCAAAGGTCTTTTCAACAAATCTCGTGTTGACCGACGTTTAGAGCGGACGTCTACTCCCGCCGGCATTGGTCAACGTTATTATATTATATATTATAAATGATATTGGCATTAGTCGACGTTGACGGTAGTACAGACAGCTTAGCGCTTTCTACTAGTGTCTGCTTCGTTTGTTGTATCGTGTTATGCTGCCCCCTACACGTCCGTTCTTTCTGCCGTCCACCGTTAGAGTAACTTGCCGTGGTTCCCGATCCGGCCACCAGGCGGCGTTGCGGATGGCCTCTTCTCCGCGCACAGGAGAGAAGGCTTGTTTCGACTCTTGCCTGGTTGAGAGGTTGCCACCGCCGCCGCCGTGGACGGTTGCTACGTGGGCGACATGCGTTGCACGTTGATTATACATGTGCTGCACATTGATTGCACGCGCACTGCATGATAATTACACGCGCCACTTTAAAAACTAAACTTCCGTACTTTGCAATTTTTCATAATCGATGTAAGGAATTGTTGATGAGCTCGTTAAAGCAAATATTTTTCCCAATGGAACATGGTCTCTGAGAAGTCTTATTTCGGAGTGAAAGTGAAATTACTACAATTTGTGACACTGGTGTTTTTGCCCGACATAGGAGCATAAAATGTACTGTTGCGAGACAACCAGTCCTCCTATACAGAAACTAAGCACACCGTCGTCTTCGTGAGAAAATTCTGCTTTCTCTGAAAAACATATAAAGACGGTCAGAAGATGCATGTAAAATGACTGTGTGGCGACGCGCTGCGGCTGTCGCGCGACACGTCGGCGGTAGTGAACGTCGCCACACAGTTATTTTACATGCACTTAATCTGGACATCTCACCAAATCCTAATTCCTAACTCCGCACCCACAGCTCGCGTTGCCATAAGTTTAGTACAAAAATGATTGTCATGAAATGCGCATATGCCCGAATATGTTAGTTTTGAGCGCTGTAAGTGGTCGTAGGGTAATTATTTGGCTTTAATGCTAAGAAACGGGAAAAGAAGGAAGGTATTTGACTTGAAGGCTAATAAACCACTTCATTTTTTGCGAATTCTCTTCTAAGCGACTATGTCGCATCTTTTGACCGTCCTTATATGTTCTTCAGAGGAAGCAGAATTTTCTCACGAAGACGATGGTGTGCTTAGATTCTGTATAGGAAAACATGGTTGTCTCGCAACATAACATTTTATGCTCCTATGCCAGACAAAAACACCAGTATCACAAATTGTAGTAATTTCAATCTCACTCCGAAACAAGACTTCTCAGAGACCATGTTCCACTGAAAAAAAATCTTTGCTTTAACAAGTTCTTCAATTCCCTATATATTGATTATGAACATTTTTTGTTACACCCTGTATATTGTATTTCACGCTTTATAAATAATTTACTTTATCGACTTGATGTAAAGGATGAACATA
Source organism: Dermanyssus gallinae (assembly GCA_003439945.1). NCBI lineage: Eukaryota > Metazoa > Arthropoda > Arachnida > Mesostigmata > Dermanyssidae > Dermanyssus > Dermanyssus gallinae. The sequence goes on from QVRM01000510.1 coordinate 106,465, forward strand.
AGTGACTTAAGAATGGTTCCTTAAGGGCAATTGGCGGCGGCCTTAGCTTTGTCAGCATTATGAACACGTAATTGGCAGGTCCGCTTACATAGAAAATCACCTATCCATTTAACAATTTTTTTGGCTACCCCGAATTAAGGCAAACCCACAAATAGTTTGCTGTATATTACAGTGTCAAAAGCGGACTTAAAATCAAAATAGATCACGTCAAAACAGCTTGATGCGTAGTCATGATCTGTCTAGTCAACCTGGGTCTCTAAGAGTTGATGTGTGCAGCTTCTACACGCACGATAAACAAGTGGTTCTTCGGTGGTCAATTCTTGCCACTTGTCAGCGTTTTGGCATCAATATAGCCACAGAAATTACACTTTCCGCTTTTAAGCTAGCCCAACAATCGCTATCCGAAAAATCTCCCGTATCATTGGATATTCAAAATGATCGACAAAATTTGGAGGCGGCATATGTGATCCCGAGTTGCCTGAACACGATTAGCGGCACCTTATCCGGGGTATCGCTTGTCTTGGATTTCAAGCCCTTTAAATGCTTCAACAGTTTTTTTTTAATGTGACGTCAACACCATTTACGACCGCTAGTCCCACATAACCGTCTGGAACATGCGTAACATCTTGAATCTTGCAGATGTAGTTAATGATCTGATGGATAAGTTTGTGCGAATGTGTTTTTTTAAAATTAATTATGCTTGTCTTTATAGTCATCAGAAGCAAATTAACCGTCGGGACGCACAGTAGGCGCTAGATAATCCCTAACTGCGATTATTTTGCGGAGATTGTGAATTGAATTCGCCTCGCTGTTTCGAATCATAGCGTGCTCTTTTAGAGTCCTTTGTCGAATGCATGCTTTATTAAATTATTTCGGAAGCTGGCAAATGTTGTGGCTTATGTAGCATATGTGGCATATCTGGTTTAGTTGGTGACGTTGAGGTTCAGCTTCATGACGGTTTAATTCCCAATGTTTTATTCCAAAAATGGTTCTCGGCGTTTGCTTAGGTCGCTTGCAGTCAGTTATGAACGACTCCATGGACCGAGGAAAGGTGGTTTGGCTGAACGGCAACTTCGTATACTGAATCTTCGTTGCAATGGACAACGTCTAATACCGAATTGCGTTGACGGCTAAATTGCTCCTGTAACATATTGTTGGAGCCCGTACTCGGCGCAGAAGTTCAGGAGTACGGCTTCTTGTGAATTATCGTCTGAGAATCGTAACGCGCTAAGCAAAGCTACTTCCAATTTATTAACGCCAGTCCTCGGTTAGTAGAATTGTGTGGTCACATTTCATCAGTAATGATAGCTCTTGTGCAAAATTGTCAATTTTAGCTCTCAGGGTATCACGTGAGCCAGTAGGCGAAAAATAAGCTGTTATAAGCCAGACTGCGCATCACACTTCACAAGCTCGGAGTTACAGTGTGGTACATAAACCACAGAGCATGCCAGCTTTAGTCACTTCGGGCGAGGGTTAAAGGTCCCCCTCTCGACGAGTCACAATCTTTACTAAAAGAATGAAATGAATCAGCCCCTACCGCTGATTTCTGCTGGACGAACTGATTATGCAGTAAGCCATGTCCCAGTTACCATTGCTACATCTATATGCATACATTTGATATAGCTTTTGAGGTAAACACATCTCAGCTTGTTCAGTATAGTATGTTTACCGCAGTGACGGATGTGGATCCCTGTACACAATATAAACTTGGATCATAGGCTAGTTATGCTTTCAGATAATTTTCTAACACCATATCAGATTGCGCAATGATGGCCACGGAAAAAAAAGAGATTGTGGGAGAGTCGTGGGAGGATAAAACCCGGCTTGGGTTTTATACTTCCAGAGCTCATCTTGAATTGAGATTGTCGTAATTTTCATCTGCAACTTCGACGTAGATTTTTGTAATTGCCGCTACGTGATCAAAGACGTTTTACTGATACGGCATAAATATGGCTGTGGAATTAGAGATAAAAATCCACCAGGTGCTGATTCTGGCTCTCACTATTGGCAGCAATTAGAATTCAGTATTAGCTGGAGCACTTTTGCGATTGACAGTCTTAACTAAGGCACTTTTTGACTCAACAGTTGTGAATCGTTTATATACATTTCGTGAAAATCACTTCGGGATAAAAATGTCTTATTTAGGAGTGACAATAAAAGTCTACATTTTCTTTTACCGATATGACTGGCCGGACGTCACTTCATTAAATATGCGGTTGCAAAAAAAATATTCTACTGAGAAACTGAATTACGGAGAACACTTAGCTCCATCTCTGATTGGTGCGCCAAAAATGATATGATCTTTTCGGTCCCTAAATGCGCCGTTGTGTGTCTGAAGAAGAACCACGTTTACACACTTGATATACAGAGATACGCAGAGTAAACAGCATTCGCGATTTTGGGGCAACGGTAACACCGGAGCTAGATTTTAACATTCACATCACACAAACTATTCAATCTGCTAGTCTTATATGTAATATGATAATTCGTTGTTTTATTATAGTATGTCCAATGTTCTATATCCGCGTATTTAATAGCCTTGTAGTTCCCAAATGCATCTACAGCTGTGAAGTCTAGCGGCCGTATTTGAAGAAATATATTGATGCAATTGAAAAAGTTCAGTCTAAATTCCTTGTTGCATTGAGATGTAAGGTAGAGCATAGCAGTCTCGATTTACAACCTATATCAGAACGACACTCGAGAGCAGATTTTAAATTGTACGCACGAGTCTCTCAGTCGAATAGACTTCCCATCTTTTTTAATATTTGCAACAACAATCTGCGCAATACTCAAACCATATCGTCAAAAATAGTTGCACGATCTGACCGAATCAACAACAGGTTTTCGTGGCGCATGGCGATAATGGTGAGAACCATGAACTAGTGATATATTATTATTATAAACTGTACTATTGCATATTTCACGCAATGGTACTATTGCGCCCTATTATATGGCAAATCGGTCTATATGCCTCTTATAATGTGTATTGTATATATTGAATACAGGATTTTTGTGAATAACCATGTATATAATTATCTAACCTTTGAAAACAATAAAGGAGCACTTGAATTGAATTGAATATACCGGCGTGCTCTAAATTTCTGTTCCTGAGAGTGCGTTTTATTGGAAACATGCATGATGGCCATGACTTAATTATTCCGTAAGGCCTGCGTGATGCCTGCGTGCGGTTTCCAGTCCAAATACCGACATCCAACACGGCTGGAAAGAATCGTCGTATTGAGAACATTGGGAAAAATCTTGTGATGATTATTTTAATCTTTTACGTTCAACACAATAAAATGGTGCCATTACGCTTATATGTATATATATATATATATATATATATATATATATATATATATATATATATATATATATATATATATATATATATATATATATATATATATACCCTTCTACGGCGCATTCGGCGTGCCCACGAGGCCGTCTCCAACGTGGGCCATCTTGGAAACGCACCGGGCGCATGGAGCGGTACTTGGCCATGGTCCTGTCCCGGCAACGGCTCCATCGAGACTGAGAGAAACTGTCCCCCTGAATACTTGCCGTTGATCTCACACATGCTATCAGATTTAGAGATAAATAAATGTAAACATTTAATTATTTCTAAATCTGATCAATTTAAATTTTACATGCTTGTATAATTATGTGGGAGTTTTATGGAAAAAAATGGGAAAAAGTTTCACGATTCTATTAAAAATAAATTGAATAAATTTATTTTTTAGTAAAAACAATTGAAATGTCTGAAATATGAATATAGGGAGACTTAATAATATATTGTATTATTTTTAGAAGTTTAGTTACTAATAGTCTGAAATATTTGAATCACTTCCGCGCTCAGCTCCGCAATCTGCCCTCTCCATAAGCTAAAGTAGGGATAGCCGAGATGGAGTGTTACTCAACGGAAGAACGCGCAGAAATTGTGGACACTCATCATGAAAAGAGAAACTCTGTACGAACATGGGAACGAGCTCTTTGTGCAATATACGATCGACACATCGGCCTTGTTAAAACACCATTCATGAACTTTTTTTTTAACGCTCTAAAAAACACATTTTAGACGTTCATAATGGGCTAAGTTGCCTGTGACACGATAACGTCTAAATGCATCTAGCGGCATCGAGTTCTCGTTACTGGATTTTATATAGGCTTTCTCCAGCAGAGGTATGCAGCAGCAGGCCAATGACAACCACGTCCAACGAATACAACCAGCAAGGCCCGGGCTCGAGCTTGCCAATCATGGTTGCCATGGCAGCGCCCCGTTTCAGACGGTGTGTTAGTCGCCTAAGCCACCGCCGTAAATACTTGTGTAAACTTGTGCAAACGTTTCACAGGACAAGTTCAGCATTGTTTGATAAAACTTTCGCTGTGGCCGACAGTGTGGAGCAATGTCCGGAAACATCGATTTGGCGATGTGTCCTACAACTGGGTCTTTTGCGCACCTCAACCCGTTGTATTTTCGGGCTCAGAAGGTAGGAGCCCTCAAGATGATCGCGGCCTACCGAAGGGGCGGCACTTGTTCTCGCCGGGACAGATTCCCTGGGACCTGAAAACAGCCGAGCGCCACTGCTTATGGGGTGACCCTGAGCGTAACAAGGGAGAAGTAACCTGGCACACGACCCAAATCCTGACAGGCCATGGCTACTTCCAGTCCTACCTGTTCAAGATCGGGAAGCCTCCTAGCCAAAATTCGCGGCAACGGACCGGAGAACATCCCAAAACACACTGTTCTGAGGAGCCCAGTATGGACGGAACAGCGCGTATCTCTACCATTCTAAATGAGGACACCTGCGTTTAACTTATATGGCATCTGTAAAAAATGAGAAAAACACTCTTCTACTGAAACACAAGATTAGAGGCCTTTAAAGCCATACGACAAGTTAAAACGGGCGCCTATCTCTTAAGGCGGTCCGCCTTAAGAGATAGGCGCCCGTTTTCCCCTTTCCGAAGCTCCCGGGAAATACACCCTAAAGACGTGGTAGACTCGCTCCTCTCACTGTTTGACTTGGGGCGCAGGCAGTCCCTAATTAGATCGGAGGACGTGGACACGACTGGTTTTTGGTGGGTTGGAGCCCCACACTACCGACCCACGCTTGCACGGAGCTTCCCTGCCGCGGAGACCGTATTTTCCAGTTAATCCTTTAAAAAACGATTGTATTTTGAGGTTGGATCTAGCGATTTTTCTAGTATTTACATGACGCAGGAAGGCCTAAGGACCATCAAGAGCGGCTAAACTTTGTCAATTGGTGCAGCGCGATGCCAATTTGGTGAAAATACTCTTTTCACACAGGCTGATACTGACGAAGCCAGTATCTGTCTAAATGACAAATAGAGTAAACAAGACTCTCACACCCGGGTAACCGAAAACCCTCTTGTGATTAACGACGACTCCCGCAGTAGTCACATGTGCCATATGTAATAGGCATTTACTTTATTCTACGATGAATAGCGAGCTTTATCGCAGTATAATCCTTAATTATCTTTGAACGAATTTGGCCGGAATCGACGCGAGTAAACTGTGGTTCCAACAAGAAGGTAAAAATCGAACTATGTCCAGTGACTGTAAATTTCCCTAGCCTATTCTCTCCCATACACCGGACGTTGACTTTGGTTAACTCGTCCGCGACTCCAATTGCTGCTACCGCTCGACGTGCTTTACCCACTCGGCTTTTCATATGGCTTCGCAAACCGTCGCCGTTCGACACCACAGTGACCTCCCAAAATAAGTAAATTTATTTATAAAATTTACTACGCTGTCTTTCGCCAATAGACAACCCCTTGAAAACTTAACTGCTGTTGTACAATAGAATACTCGCCCACGCTCAGATCCACCACTGTCGAGTCCGGTGGCGTGGTGGATTAAGTCTCCGCCTCGCAACCGGAGGAGACACATAGGTGCGCCGGTTCGAGCCGTTACCGTTCCGCATTACCGTTGCGCATTTGTATTTATGGGGGTTCGTCTATGAAGCAATGTGAAAAAACAGTTCCGTGGACGTTAAATCTTGGCTAAGGGTCAGCCCGATAAGCACTCCTAATAGTCCCGAGAAGAGCCATGGGTTAAGTCCGTCGCTCTGAGCCACTCCTGAGGCCTGTGTCAATCCTCCCACAATTGGCTTGTATCGATTCATACCGTACTTTTCTTAACAATGGCCCTCAAAACATTGTTTTTAACAATCGATTGTTTTTTCTATAATTCTCTTTCTCGGCGCTACTTCAACGGCGGTCTTAAGAAACTACTAGTATAAATGCCGCGTATAACAGTCTCCTTGGTTTGGACAAAGTTTTCTCTTAATCTCTGCCAGCAACTGGCGTGTGGCCGTATAGGTCAACTTCCATCTCTTTTCTATTTTCGAAGAGTTACTCGAGTCTGTTTGATACTTCCCACGCTTTAAGCTTTCCCAGATTTCAGACATTTGTCAACTAGAACTTTCCTGCATGGTGCCAATGCTTGCTTTAAATGATCGTTTTTTTATCATATCATTTCCAGTGGCTTTGCCTTTAGACGCCTTTTAATTGCCCTCACAAATGGAAGATATCGGTGTCAGTGTTGGCAGGGCAAGGTCCGTTTTATAATATTATGTTTTTCGGGGTAGTGTAGGCTCCCCTTAGCACGAAAGCAAATTGGAAATTGCCGTTTTCTTTTCTGTTTTAGCAGCTTATGAGCTTGCTCCTCTGTTTCTTGCAGCAGCTTGCACTCTCGCTTTTCCCAGTACTTTTGCTTTTCTTCCGTACATGCCATTTGCGCCACTTTCTTCACCATTATCGCGAACGGCCTCTTTGCCGTTTTTTTTACGTATTCTTTGATGAGTCTGTTAGCATACATCAGTCGTTGAATCAAGGCCATCCTTTTCGTTCTTGGCGCGGAACTATTACATTCAAATTTTGTCAGGTTTCTGTTTTAGATTATTTCTACTTTACGCTCCTAAAGGTCAATTGGAATCTGGAAAACTTCCCCAACTCTTCCTAAGAAGATCCCATTATCCAGTTTTGTACCGGTTCACGGCTTACGACTGCCCTCCTCTTAGTGCTGCTAACTCCAATGCCATTCCCATGGGTATGTGCGTTCCAGGCCCCGCTCCTTTCCGAAATGACGTATTTTGTCTCAAAAACGTACTATCACTCACGTTTCCCTCCATGACAAAGGCTCGTAAACTCAGGCTGTCGATGACGCCCTAGAATCATCGATGCCCTTCTTGGGACCACTTCGTCCCCAAGCATGATACGCTTCGTCATGATTTCAGTAGACTCCACACCTGCCGGTTTTACATAAGCCACCGCTGCAAACCAGAGATTCTTCCCACATTGTCTGCCTGTCTCATTTTTCTGTACCAGTGCATGATATCCGTAGAAGCCCCTTAGAGTAAAAGTTTTGCAGTTCATGTTTCCGTGCAAATTAGAGTGTCCATTCTCCAGAGTGCTTCCGCGTCTAACAGTTCTCATACGAGATGTCCTTCGCAATCCACAGTACTATCCTAATATTCTGTGTAGGTCTTTCTGTGCAATTTCTCCATTCTCCGAGGTTCCCCCGCGTGGAGTTCAGATATTTGTGCGTGGCGTGCGTATGGTGTGCCCCATGGAAAGCGCTTTGATTCTTGGGCTCAGCCGTTGCCGGGCATCGCTGAGTTTTAGATCCACGGACTGTAATGCTGTCGTCTTCGTAGTCAGTTTTATTAATTAATGGAGGATACAATCTGCTGATAGTTGTGCCGATAGGCCAGGCTGTTGTGACAGGGTTGCCGGCTTTGGTTTGGTGAGCGTCCGCTTTGGTGTGCTTCATGGTCATTGTCAGATGCTTGAACGTTGTGTGCTGGTATGTATTGTAAATCGGGTCTGGCGGGTTGTCATGCTGGTCCGTAGCACCTATACTCGACTGTTAGCAATTCAGTTCATATTGGTATTAATTAGTAATTCCATAATAATGTACTTCCAAATAAATTGTTGTCCTGTATTGTCCTGTATATATATATATATATATATATATATATATATATATATATATATATATATATATATATATATATATATATATATATATATATATATATATATATATATATATATATATATATATTATATAAATTAACTTCTCTTTTTAAACTTGGGTCTGGTATTCGGTCGTTTTCATTAGTTTGGCTGTACTTCCTCTTTACAACTGGCACCGTCTAGATCTTTCGACGCGTTTCTGCAATATTCTACCCATTGTGTTGTAACGGACTGGAGCTGGAGATCCACTGATAGCGACTGCCATCACCTATTGCAATGCAACCTCTTTTTTCTGTAAGATATTTTGTAAGAAGCTTACGCGGCATATTCTAGTATTATCACCTTTTAAACCATCAACCACCAACGTAGAAAAACTAGATCTCCACACATTGTTCATCCTCTTGCGCAACTGTGGCGAATAGCTCGTTGACTAGAAGCAACCAATCCGGCCCACTGACGCCAGTTCTGCATCTAGTGCTCAGAGAATACCGGCTTTTTAATGGCTAAGAAGCGGCGGCGCCGTGGTGGTGATTGTCGAGCAGAACATCTGGTCGTCAGAAAACTTTCTGGCAATGTGTGTGTTCACTCTCACTCACTCACTTAGTCCAGCATATGGCGAATGTCAGGCGAAGGGGGGTTGGGGGGGGGGCGGGGGGTACGAGTGATGATGGGACTATTGGGACATAAGTCTCAATGATGGGACTGTGTCGAATGTGCGTGTCTGTCGGTCCCGTATGCCTGCGCAGCTGGGAGAGGGTCGGTCGCAAGACGGCCCGGTCCCATTGAAAGACGATTGCGCGCGCGGGGGGCCGCGGGGGGGGGGGGGGGGGGGGGGGGGCAGCAGGCGCTGGAGAGGCGGGGGGAGGACACAGAAAGGGGGCGGGCAAACAGGCCAGCAACAACAAGGAAAAGGAGAAGGCGGAGGAGGAGGTGGTGCAGAAAGACAACGGCGAGAGAGTCAGTCAGAGAGTGTTGGTTGGGGCTGCCATGAACGTTGCTTCTTTATTATTCGTAGCCGTCGTGACGTAGCGAACGTACCAGCTGCTGCTGTTGTTGTTGCTGCTATTGTTGTTTTTGTTATTGTTGTTGTTGTTGCTGCTGCTGTTGTTGTTGTGCTGACTTGTCTGCAGTCGAGTGTGCGTGTTTTTTTTTCGTTGGCGTCTGCTGCTTCCGCCGCTACTCCCGCTTGCCAGTAGTAATAGTAGTAGTACCGTACGCAATTGTCGAATGTTGCTGGCTGGATAGACCTGCCGTACGGCCGTCTGCGTCTCTTCTACATGTTTGTACACGCGCGACCGCGCACGGCCTGTCAAGGGTGAATGGTCTTTCCTCTCTCTCTATCTGGCTCTCCCTGTCTCTCTGCTTATTCCCTCCCTCTCTCCATTGCTGCTGCTGCTGTGAAAGGGTTTGAGCTTAGCAGCGGCGGCGGTGGCGGTGTGCTACAGCAGCGGTGTTGGTGGCAGCGTGCAATCTGTCCGTGTGGTGCCTTCTCTACAGCAGCAGCAGCAACAGCAGCAGCGGGAATTGTAGCAACAGAGCAGTTTACGTTGATTGCAGGTCGTCGACAGTCGCGACAGTCAATCAGTCAGTCAGTCATTCAGTTGATCGGTCGTAACGCACGTCACAACAACATTAAGTCGAGACGAGCCCAGTCGTGTCGAGTGTTGCTAAAGAGGCTGCCGTTGTCGAGTAGTGTCGGGCAACGAACGAAGTCCGTGGCCGTCAGCCAGGGCAGCAGAAGACACCCAATAAGCCAACGAACCAGCCGCGCAAGCTGGTAAGGAGGCTAGCTGGCTGGCTGAGCTCGGTGCTTCTTGCGTTCGTCGTCGTCGTTGACGTTGTCGTTGGAGTTGGAGCTTCCAGCCCGGAGTTAGCAAGCACACCCGTAACCAGTGAGGCTACAACAAGTGGCGTTCAGAATCGGACTTTATTTGCTGGAGGTCGGTCGCTGTCCTCTTCTGGCAGACCGTCGTCGTTGTCAGCGTTACCGCCGCTGTTCAATCAATTGGAGCAATCTCAAAGCCTCATATTCTGAGCCGTATAATTACGAATTGCAGCAGTTTCCGCTGACGTGACGACCAGCTTACTCGGTCGCTTCAGAGACTTTTGACGTCGGACAGTGCTGTGAGCAGCTAGCTGCAGCAGCAACAACAACGACAACAACAGGAACGAAAATAGCTGTAACAACGACAACAACAACAACAACAACAATAGCAACAACAGCAGGAGCAACAGCAACAACAACAACAGCGCCACGCAGAAGGCTCTCGAAAACCCGATGCGTGCGCCTCTCTAGTAGAACTGTTACTACGACAACTACGCTCGTTCGAGGAGTTTGGTGGCTGAGACTACTACCGGCTTGCTTCAACGTGGTATCGTCGTCGTTGTCATCATCGACGTTCATCGATAATTATTTTCTCCGCGCATATCGTGGTGCTGCGGTGGTGGTGATCGTGGTGGAGGTCATTGTCGACTTAGTGGTGGTGCCCCTCCCCCCATCGTCGTCAATCTACGTCGCCGTTGCCCTGCTGGTTGTCGCCGTCGACTCCTAAAGTCGAGGTTCAAGCGAGATATAGCATTTGGAGAGCGGATCTGAAGCCCCCGGCAGGTCGAATGAACCCCCGGCAGCCGCACACCACTCGTAGCGAGGTAAAACGAAGACCAATGATTGACCACATCACAGTTGCCTTGTTCACACGTATTGTGATTAATAACACGATGCCCGTTCTTCTTGAGAGGCACATTTCTGGCGGTGCTAATGGCTGAGATGGCTGTGGTACATCGAGTACCACAGCCAGCCAGTCTATGGCAGACCGTAGAAGTAACCGTAAATCTGTTGTGCTACGGGAGACCTGTCTGTCTGAGTGTCTCTCTTTTGCTAAGCATGCCTGACAAAGAAAGCTAAATTCGATTGCTTCGATCGAATTGAAACGATTTCTCTCTGCCATCGCTTGCTTGTTGTATCTAGTTAGCTGCCAGTTCGTTAGGGAAGAAAGGGTATTTTATTTTCCCCTTTTGTATGAGGCGTTTATAATTAGCCGTTGATTCTGCCACCTTTCACCATACCTACCATAATCGTCCCGATAACTACCACTGTTGTCGTGATGGGATGATGGTACCCAGCTTTTCGTCATATATACATATCATCATATTCATGTCATCAAACGTCAATCAGATTATTGTCATCGATGCGCGACGGTTTGAAGCGCTACGGTAGGGGTGGGGGGAAGCATCGTGAAGCTACGCCAATGAAAGCGAATGGGCGAATCTTGAGTGCGCAGCAGAATCGCACTGGGCACTCTCGAAATTACGCTTGAATTGGAGACGAACTCACTTGGGTTTGCCTCTGACGGCGTCTGGGCCCCGAGAATTTTTATGCTTGTTTAACACTTTTTTTTTGTTGCTCTGTGAGAGGGAAATTGCCTTTAGCCACTTGCCGTGGTAACCTGCTGATGACGGATGGTGTGCAACTCGACCCGGCTGTTGGCTTTTGCCACGTGTTATTATACACCTACTAGTTCAACTCTTTCCTGTTCCAGTTGCTTTCGGTCATATTGGGTTACATAGCTTAAGATAAAACAGTAAAGGCGAGAGCAGCTTCAATGACAGTACTGTAGGATGTTGTCGATATTCTTGCAATGATCCCATCCAGACTGGTCAAGCAACTGACCTGCTATTACGATGATGTGTGCAGTGCTGCACACCGACGTATATCAGTAGCATATTGTTGTTTTTGTTGTTGTTGTTGTTGACCGTGTGGCGGTGTCATTGTTGCTGCTTGTTGGTTGTGTGGCGTTGGTATTGTTGTTACTGTTGATGCCGCGGTTGTTGTCATGTTGATAGCAGCGACCTGCCGGCTATCTAGACATTTCATGATGGGGCAGCAATAATAACAATAACAAGAAAAACAATAATAACAACACCAACAAAACAACAACAAAGCAAACACAACACAATGACAACAACAACAACAACAACAACATCAACAACAACACAATGACAACAATAACCACAACAACAATAACAAGAAAAACAACAACAACAATAATATTAACAACACAATGACAACACAACAACATCAACAACACAATGACAACAACAAAACAACAACAGCAACAACAACACACTGGGCAAGCAAGCCGTCGTGCGATTGTCGCCGGATGGGAAGGGCTGACCTTGAAAGCCGGTGGAGGGCGGTGGGTCAGCGAACTGCTGGCTGAGAGGCTGGCTGAGAGAAGCCGGCGAGTAAACAGCGGCCCGCCGGGCAGTCGTGTGTGTGTTCGGCTGCCTGCCTATGTGTTTGTCCGTCAGTCTGCTCGGCGGTCGGTCTTTGGGGCCTCTACGCGGCATCGGCCCCCGGGGCCCACAGGCACAGAGCAAGCACGCCGTGACCCTCCGCTCTTGGCGTGCCGGCTTTTGCCTCTGTTGCCGCTGTTACACGAACGATACACAAACAACAAACACATCGTCTTGCCTCCATTTTCGTCTTTTTCCACGGCTGGATGGAGCAGCAATAATATATTGCTTGTCGCCTCGCCCGCCGACGACGACGACTCCACTTCCACTGCTACCCTCGGGGGAACGGGGGGGGGGGACTTTTAGCACTCCTCCGTTGTTAGCTTGCTGCTCGGTTGATGTCTATTCGAATCCATATGGCGACACGTTCTCTTGTTAACCGCATCATCGATTTATATATATAAGTATATATATATATTTATATATATATATATATAGATATATATATATATATAGGAATGAAGAATAGAAGCTCACAAAATGAAGGGTGAAAAAAGACTGCACACAGAAAGGACCTGCGCAGTCGCCCTGTTATAAATATTCCCGGCTACGCACCACGCGTACATATTATTGATGCGCTCCGTTCTTGCGGTGCATCTAGGCACATAGATTATTTGACTTCTGCGATTGTTTGGCCACACTTTAAAAAAGTGATAATCAAGGTTCGCAGCCACAAGTTGCGCTTGGATCCGTTTGTCATTACTTCTCCTGAGTGTGCCTATTTAGGGGGGTAAAATAGCATCGTGCGGCTCGAGGTCGTATTTTCTGCGGGGTCTCTTTAAGAATATCCTGCGCCCTTACACCTTCAACTATACTTGTCTATTTACACAAATATGAATACCCGTACGGGTCAACAGTGTAAAGATTCGGGCAGGACAATCGATTTGTGCAAATGCACATCCACCGTAGACTCCTCCTCTGAAACAACAACATTTTCACACAACAATATAGACGCTGCTTTGACCAGTAAGAACTATACGATATAATATGCACGGAGAAGATGAGGTCCGTCGAGACTCGAGAGTCCATATTCCCGCATCACATTGGCAGTTAGCAGTGTTGACCCATTGACTACGCAGTTTAGGTCGGACGAGCCGAGTTTTAAATTGAGGCACTTCTGAAGGGAGAGCTGCAATTGTTGTGTCAATGCACCGCCAACTTACACCGTCCACAACGGGCTGCATACTATTTCCCCCTGTTTATCAGTGCTGTATGCGCTTATCAGAAGTCAACATCGTCTGCGTACGAAGCATATTTAACACTTGGTGGTTTTTAGAGTTTCACTGTGCTGAGCGGAAGCGGAGCGACGCAGCTCCCCTGCAGTACGCCGGACGGTGCCGGGTGCAAACTCTTTTCTGAGCAAAATAACTTCAAAGGAAATGTTTATAAGTGTTCATGTTTAGCGCCCAGTAGTTGCGCACACGTGGATCGACGACGCACAAAACCATATTTGCCGCATCGAATAACTTGTTTACGGTCCTGCAACTAACTGGTAACGTGTCTGACTAGCACCTTCTCTCCAAAACAGTGCAGCCGACGGAGCGCTACGAAACGGGACGATAATTCTCGACACGTTTCTTGAGCCTCGTTCTTATATATCGAGGTCATAATACTTAGTGTAAAAAAATAGGGATTTTGGAGCCGTTATACGATCGCTCGGAGATCAGAGTCCCCGCTAGAAATATGGCCAGTTTTTTTAGGATTGGCAGAATGTCATTAGGTGCACATTGACTGCACTTGGGTTTCAAACGCAGCAATTGCGAGTGATTGTCGCGCTCATTAACCTCGTTCGATGAGTCGCGGAGGACTATCGAGCGACTGCCCATAGATACAGTGGATGATGTGTGTGTGTTGAACAGAGACGAGAAATGCAAGGCGTGGAGTTCAGCCTTATTCTTATGCCTTCATTAAAGCGCACGAATTTGGTTCTAGGATTGGAGGGGAAATATATCAACGCCCCTTTTTCCAATGAGCAGAACGAGTTACTGAGGATTTTCAATTGCCGTGGACGTATCTAGTGGAAAATATGATGAAAAGACTATCATGATGAATGAAGAAAAACAAGGCTGTCAGAAGAGAAAAAAACGCATGACTTTTTGTACACAGATTGGTTCCAATGACTTCAGGTCACGATCAGCTAGCTAATACAAATGAACCTATACACGAACAGACAGAACCTGTGGTAGTGTGTCGCCCCGGGCTGGCTTTTAAGGTATCCGTATTTCAATTTCGATAAGCGGTTGGGGATTGGATTCGGGATACCACCATTGGGGATATATATATATATGCTGATTTGTAACGGATATCCTACGACATTTTTTGCTTATTTTGAATGGCTACACTTTTCTTATAGAAGGACCAGAAAAGGCCGACAAATATAACCCACAAAGTGTTTGCGCCATAACAGAGCATCTGGATCCTTCTGCTTTTTTACTATGCCGCCCCAACAGATGTTTAGGCCTCGGGCTCAAGGGTGCTGTTCAAGAAAATCGTGAACCTTGAATGCGTTCTTTACGATAGCTATTGCCTAATCATGTTCATTGCGATGTGGACATACATTCATATGTACGCATGTCATCTTGCTCTGTGGACAACCGAAATCAGGCAGTGATGATTATTTTCTCCTATACAGATATATAGAATACATAATCATTTTAATGTGTGGTGTAAATATTGCATCCCTGCTGCAAGGTTTATTTGTATACTTGTTTTTTTTTTGTGGCTTGCTGAATTTCTACGGTAATACGCCGTTACATACGGACGTCAGCGAATCGTCGCCTAGCGCTGCCATTCGCACTTATATGCGTAGTGTGTTTTTCGATTAATATTTGACGTAAATATATTCTTTAGGAAAGCCTAAATCTGTTACTTTGAAAAGCCTAAATCTGTTATTTAGGAAAGCCTAAATCGATAATCTATTACCTACCTTTTACTGAAGTTCCTGACTATTGGTTCTTGGCACCTCGTGTGGTGCCTTTGCGTCGTGCTGAATGAGGGTCCGTCGAAAGCAGCTATCTTGGTGGGATTGCAAGCGTTTACACTTCTTCAAAGATAAACGCCGCGGCAGAAGCATGGGCTTAGATAACAGGAAATAGACTGCTACCTATATGTTTTCTTTGTTTACTTATATCTCACACTGCTAGTTAGTTATATTAGTTAGTACTAGTTATAGAGTTAAAACAAAAAGCCAAAGCGTCATTTCCTGCGTCGCTCTGTTCGATAGCTATTTTCGTCTGTGTGTGTATTCATCATTTTGCTCTAGTGTTGCGTCACTAGTAGTTAGTAGGTTGGTTTGGCGGATTCTTAAAAATACGGCCGGCTGCTCGCAACGCTGTTATTGTGGCTGGTATTATCATTCGGTTTGTAGTTTGACAGCAATAGCTACAGCTTGTAAGGATTTTTTTCTGTCTCTGAGCTCATCCTCAGAGATACGACGAGTATGTACGTATGTTCTTACCACGAGTTCCTACCGCAAACTGTTCTCCATGTTTCATCATCATATTTTCCGACCCTATCGCCAAGAACCACAATAACAGTAGTGCCCACTAATCCGTGATTCTAGTTGATGTCTGCGAGTCTGCGTTGAGCTCGTTCTGCGGTCTGCGGTGTGCTCACAATTAACACTCGACATAGTTGCAATTCTGCACAAACCCGGAGGGCCATCATTCACTTAGCGATGGGTAAACATCGCGATATTGTCGTAATAAATCTTTTAATGTACGACTTTTTCGCATTATTTTTTATGTTTCAGTCTATCTCTATCTCATACTCACACACATGCGCTCTCTCTATTACAGTCTCCATCTCTCTCCCTCTCTCTCTCTATCTCTCTCTCTCTCTCTCTCTATATATATATATATATATATATATATATAATATACTATTTTTGACCTTTTTTTATTATGGGTCTCAGAAAAACAGAGCTGAACAGATAAGCGCCACGACAGGTCATTTGGCTATCGTCACATGTCACACAACACAAGATGTTATCTATAGGAACTGGTAACGGCAACATCATATATAGGAGCTTGTAACGGCAACAACAAAAACAACAACAACAACAATAACAACAACAACAATAACAACGACGGCAACGACATATAACTGCCGCTAGCAGCCGTAGCAGTGCAGACCTTTGCGCGGAAGACAATTAGTAATAGATTTGCGCGGGTGTGCACAGCAGCAGAAAACATGGGTTGAATGTCACGCGAGCTGCTGTTTGTATGCAACATTACATATATATATAGAGTATTTAGTATATTCGAATTAAGACTGCCAACTGCTTTGTTGCTGCTTCAACGGTATGTTGTGTACAGTTACAGCTAATTGCGCCGACGTTTGCACTGTACAACCTTCGGCTGGACTGCTACCATTAATACGTGTTCTTATCGACTTCGGCGTCGGCATTATCGTTGGTGACGACACTACCATCGTCATCATCATCGTCATCAACACGTCTTTAAGACCGTTGCCCCCCCCCCCCTCGGCACTATGGTACTATGTATTCTGAATTCGGTCTTCGATTCACGTGTGTATTGCTTCGGTCGCTAATATGCGTCTGTGATGTCGATCACGCACTTCCGCAAACAGACATACTGTCAGCGTTGGTCGTATTGGACGTCTAGCAGGCTGTAGGGGGGCCATACAACGTGAACAAAACGTTTGCATCTATGTGCAGACACACACACACACGCATATATATATATATATATATGTATATATAAATATATATATATATATGTATGTATATAATATATATATATATATATATATATATATATATATATATATATATTTATTTATTTATATAGACACATACATACATACTGCGGTGTTGCTTCGTGGTGGAGGTTTTCTGGCATGTCTGTTTTCTGGCCAGGGAGGGCTAGTTAACATTAAGCGAGGTCGACACTATACGTACACCGGCTACCGATTCGTCACTGGTGATTTGTTCTGGCTTACTGGAAGTTCATACACGCACGTGACTCGTTTATTGAGAATATCGGTAGCTTCGTAGACCGTTAGAGCAAGAGCTGAACGAAAATTGAGCTTTGGGTTCGTGTGTTCGAGCTTTAGGCTTCGACGGTCGGTGTTTTCGCTCGGGCTCAACTATACCGAGCACGCGTTCGTCGGGAATGGGGAGAACGAGACACACCAAGAGAGAGAGAGAGATGTATACCCGTCAGCAGTAAACTTAAGCCTTATGCTTGAGACCTGCTTTGTGAGAGTAGCGTATGTCTGGCGGAGTTTAGAGTCCACCTCTGCCCCACGCTGTAGAGGTGGATTGTGGTAGCGTTGTCCTCGTTTGTGTCTGTACTACCATTTTAGCGTTGCGTTGTTTGTGTGCGGCCGAATTACGGCGCAGCTACCCAAATCACTAGTTAAAGTCACCGGGGAAGGGGCGGTTTAAGTCACACAAGATTTGTAAGAGGAGGATGCGAGCGACAGAGAGAGAGAGAGACTGAAGAAGGCACATTTAATGCGCATCATTGGCAGCCTAGCTCCAAAACAATAGGCTGTAAGCTGTGTGTACATGGGGGGGGGGGGGTAATTCACTGGTGTTTTTACAGCATTTATACTTGCGCAGGGGCAAACTGCCTGTGTTTAGAAGTGTGCTGAAAGACCTATTATGCCCGACTGTTTTCCGAAGCATTCTGAAGCTTAACGAATGGAGTTATGCACTACCTATATGGCTTTATATACAATATATATATATATATATATATATATAGAGAGAGAGAGAGAAAGCACTATTAATTTGCGCTAAGTTTCTGGGCTAATCCTGCCATTACGCTTCGTTCTGTACTATATGTGCGCTTGCTGAAGATTTCATAAATATGACATTTAGATGAAGACTGAGCGGCATCGTCGACAAACAATCTAAATCGAGTAAGAGCTTTTAGGCAGATAGGATCCCCGTGCAGAGCACGATTGGTTTACTCTAGCGGATGTGATACGCTTAGTGAGATTACAGGTAGTGTGACCTATTTGCAGTGCAAGGACTACAACTGAATTAATCTACTAAAGTTGAGACATGGCGTGTAATGGAAAGGAGCTATGCTCCATTGACATCAACACCTCTCAGACTGGGGCTCGCTTAGGCTTACGATATGGTTGTCAACTTATTCAAAGCGTAATAAGCCATGGTTATGTATTATTTTATATTATTTACATATTCTTTTAAATGTGCAGAATTGAGTTAAGGATATATATTGAGCTGGGTTAGGTTATACATATATGCAGATTTGCATACGTGACACACTATGCTTGATCACGGGTTCGATCCCGGGTATTGGTAGGAGCGTATATGTGGCTACGCGTTAAAATTGTGATTTTGGTTGCGTAACTGGGTTCAATGGTATGGGTTGGTTCTATGATGGGTGGTACTATAGTTCTATGGTGGGTGGTACTACGGTTCTATGGTGGGTGGTACTATGGTTCTATGGTGGGTGGTACTATGGTTTTATGGTGGGTGATATGGTTCTGGATTCTACTTGGTCATTCCACTCTGTCAAAAGGTTTTGTGGTTGCATCTGTGTATACGCTGACGATACTGTGCTTCTCGCGTCTCGCAGTCGCTAGTGGAAGACTTCTGTTCGAACTTCTGAATACGCTTTCTGCTGCATTCGATTGCACTAACCGATCCAATAATTTCTTTGTTTTGTAGTAGCAAAAGAGAACAACAACACCACCAACAACTATGACAAAAATGGTACTCATTGAAATCTATGCGTCATGATGTGTTGTTGCCCACTCTCTAAGCAGGCCCGCAGAGCACTGCTGTCGTCTCTCGTCCGCTATTCCCCTGGAGAAGTGTTGCCGCGATCGCTTACGCCTGCATCGGTCGTCTGTGTTGCGTACGGACCGTCGCCTAACGCTGGCCCAGCCGCCGCACGCGGACGCGGACGAAACACGCGAGAGAGAAAACACCAGCCCGGTAACGGCAGCAGACGGACCAACAAGTGCCCTGCCTACCAGGGCGAGTGCAGTCATCGAAAGAGCGCAGAACTCGAAAATCTGGACGGGATCGAGTACAAGTTCCCTTCGCAAGGTTAGCTCACGCCGGATATATCCTCTTATATATATATATATATATATATATATATATATATATATATATATATATATATATAAATATATCACACTTTTGTCCTGCCAACCCCGCCATTGAGTGAAGCGCAGGACATTGTGCGGCATGGTTCCTATCGCATATATATATATACACATCTATGTTCTTGCTTTGATTTTTTTTGACAGTCCCAGGACGCTTTTCAAGAAAAATAATCTGTTTTTTTAGTGTCCAGTGTTTTTAAGCCCCTTCTTTTTTGTGAAGAAATTCGGACTTTGTAACCAACTATTAGGCTTTAATATTGTGGTATTGACAGAGACATATTCTGTGGACCGTTTTGATCTTACTGGTTACTACAGCTTTCGCTCACCGTCTCCTCGTATTCTGCAGGGCGTCCTCCATGCTGAGAACTATGTTTTTGTTCTTTCCTTGTTCTTATCGCAATCAGTCGGTTTGCGGCATTCGCTGCTGTTTGCCATTGTGCTTTTGAGTAAGTGTCCTAACTCACTCTTGTAAAGATCGCAGTGAGGGGCACTGAAAGCACTCTATCAGAACCCACGACATCAGCATCTGGTTTTCCTTCCCTGGAAAAGGAAGGAAGTTCAGATGCTGCTCTCAGAAAGTTCCTGCCGCAAACCGCCAGGAAAGGAAGACCAGCCTAATTTTATTTTCCCGAAGAGATACCGTCATCCCCATCGGTATAAATTTCCCAAATTCCACTTCTTTCTTAAAAGATGACTCTTTCTTCTGAAACTTAACATCCGATATATATGCGTCCGTGGCAAACAGGCCTGTTACTGAGGATTCCGTCTTACATTCGTACGTCGACCCTGATTGCGACCCAACGACCAATATCTGGTATGGTATCCGTCAACGACTTATTTCTGTGCCCACCCTCTCCTTCTCCAATCATGCGTTAAAATTCCCTGCCAATATCAACGGAGCTTTCTTTGATGCTGGCTCTTGGTGACGCAATAGCAATGCGATTGTCCGCGGCTAACTCCATCTTAACTACGCCCACTGCCGTTCTACTAAAAATAGATACACCAATTCTAGGTCTCCCCCGACCTTCACAGGCCCTAGCCCCAAATTGTAGAAACTTGAGAAACGCCTTAGTTCAAGTGGCTATCGAATGGTCTAAGTGTTCTTTGAGACAAATATATCCTCTCCGTTAAGTGGCTCTTCTCCTAACACTTCTAAAACGTTATACCCTTCACAACTCCATAACGCAATCTTAACTTCTCCCACTCATTCTATCTGTATACTCTCTTTCCTCTGGACTCTTTTTCTGCTCAAAGTACTTGCATACATTCTTGGAGAAGCCTCATTTTGATTGCGATTGAGAGACGTGAATACAGATATTTTGGATGCCAGTCAAGTCGAGTCAGGAGAATTGGTGATGCTATTTGTTTTCTGTTTCGTTTCCATGATGGGAACCTCAAAAGCTTCTTGCGCTGGCGCTGCTAACGATATATATATATATATATATATATATATATAAAGTCAATGCGAATGTTGAATTAGTCGTATATATATATATATATATATATATATATATGCATTGGTGACACTATCGGCAATGATTTTTGACACCGCCACTTTTATAACCGTCGTCCAAGATTCTAACATAATTGAGAAAATTATATGCGTCTTGTCGCCGAATAGAATATATATATATATATACCAACTTTCTATATACTGGCACTACTTTTTAGCGTTCGTCGTTTTCTTGTTGCGTCCCTTGTCTCTCTTACCATGAACAGAAAGCATAGTATTTTTCGGGTTAAGGCTTGCTTTCGCAGCGGTGTTAGACCCAGTACGTCGCTTCGGCTCTGACCTTTTGCGCGAGTTATGTTGTTGTTAGACGCAATCAATTTCTTATTGCTCGTAATCGAGTCTTTCTCTCGTCCGAAAGACGCGCTATCTTTGTTCTTCTTTTTCCTCAAAAAATAACTCAGTTCTCGTAAAAGCAGTCCGCCTGTGTTGTTTTGTCTTCGGAAGACAAACATCGGTCAGGGCACGTGGTAGTTTCGAGCAGCTGCTAAATACAATCAACGTCAATACGTCAAAAACTACGACTGAAAATATAGCGACATTTGCGGCCGCAAGACCGCAAATGTCCAGATTGCAGGCGCGCAAGTTTCCGTAGGCGACGTGGGCAATCTGTGGCGTTTTTTCCGTGGCGGCCGAACGTCAGCCAATTCGTACCATACTGATGAGATAATGAGAATCAGAAGACACTAAGGAGCGAAAGAGAGAGAGAGAATGATGGATACAGAGAAAAGGGGAGTGGACGATAGACGGGTGTTGACAAAATATCGAAGATAGACTAGAAGCAATATTTGTCACAACAACAGCAGCCGCAGCAGCCAGCAACAACAACAACAACAACAAGAACAACAACAACCACAATGATGCTAGCCGATAGCAACACAGTGACGATGGTTGTTAACGATAACAACGACACAGATGGAAGGGTGCTGTCTCTCTATCTGCCCTATACACGCGCTATGCCTGAGCGCACAAAATCGAGCAGAATCGATTTGGCCTAAGCCTAAGCTATCGTTCGACCCGAACGTACGCGAGCAAAAGCTCCACATATAGGAATATACGAGCTGGATGAGCTCGAAAAAGCCAGACACGGAGATTCGGAGGACCGACACGATGTTTGTGCGAGAAGTACCACAGACAAAGAGAGAGAAATTTGTTTTTTCAGTCTCGCTCGTGTTCCATTTCTCGACTAGTCATATATATATATATATATATATATATATTGGGAGAGAGATGATAAACAAATATACAATCGGATTATCATCTGAAAAGTGAGAGTTACTAAAAGCGAGATAAATAATGCCAACGGGTGACGGAGTTGCTAGAAAGCGCCGTGAAATAAGGGAAGAACCTAGAGAGAGAGACGAAGAGAAAATTGGGAGAGAAACAGAAGCCTTGAAGAGACAGCTGCAACTATAGAGAGAATGGATGGATGAATGAATGGCCTGGGAGAATTTGTCGAGCCATACTTCAAGTTGTTGTTGTTGTTGCTGCTGTTGTTGCTGAGGCGTCGCAAAAACTAGTTCGCAGTTCTGGCGCCACACAGATCAGTGGGCATCGTCAACACATTGGAGGATAGAACGACAATTTTTCAATTCCACCAGTTGTCACCACCAGCAACTGATTGCATAATGTACCGGAACCCGAAAATTATGTAACAGCTACGTTGTTGTTCCTGTTAGTGCTGCTTGTTGCTTATTGTTGTTGTTGTTGTTGCTGTTGCTGTCTGTGGCCTGTTTTTGTTGCTGTTTGTAGCTTGTTGTTGTCGTTGTTGTTATTTGTCAAAGCTTCTATTATTGTCGTTATTGTTTGTTAATGCTACTATTGTTATTGTTGACTTGTTGTTGCTTTGGTTGTGTTTCGCTACCGCTGTTGTTGCTGCTGTTGTTCTCCCCATCATGTCTGCTTAGCGTACAGGCGCAGCATCTGACAACAAAAAAGTCATAACAAGATGATGAAAATGAAGATCAGGTATTTGTTCGGTCCGCTCAGTACGGCGGCCAGCCAGATTGTCGCTGTCCGTCTGTCTCCCTGGGAAAGTTGTCCTACGTCCACGCAATATCGCTACGAAAGTCCTAATATAAGGGCAATAATATATGCGTTAGAGTTCTAAAAGTAGGAATCGTCCACTTGCGTCGCGTGGGCTCGATATCGTCAAGTATAGATCCTGCCAACCAACCAATAAAAAGGTGGTTCAACGATGCCTTATTACCGTTAAACTCGTTATACGCATCTATTCAGATCAATTGTATATTTAACTATATTATTTGCCATTCGAAGCCAATCACGTTGTGATAGAGTTGGAATAAACAAAGCTTGTATTTTAGTTGTCGTTATTTATTTTTGAATATGCTCACAAAAGAACAACATATTTATATATATATATATGCCCATGCATGAGTATAGCGACATATAGGGTTCTCTATTTTGAGTCAATGGTTTATGTAAGGACAGACAGTGTGGCGTTGTACGAGGACTGTTAACCGCCTGCTTTTGCATGGTGTCGGCTCTCGACCGCACGCTTCTGGTAGGTGTGGCGGGCCAAACATGTCCAAATGATTCACTTCGTATGTGGTTTTGCCTTGTTTATGGTCGGCGTGTCGACATCCAGCCTGTCAGTTGCGATTTTCGAAGCATCTGTCTATGTTGCTTAGGTTGTTGTTGTTGCAGATGCTCCTTATAAGTGCAGTTGGGTCTTCAGGCTGGCTGCCGTGTTACGTGTTGTTGTTGTTATTAACTGTCTGTTGCTGTTGTTGTTATAAACTGTTGATTTTGTCTTTGTTGTTGTTGCTGTTGCTACTAACGGAGATCGCTTTTGTTGTTGTTGTTGTTGTTGTTGTTGTTTTGTCTTCAATTAGAGTCTCGTATTTACTCTAGATAGAGGCAGCTATTTCATGTTACGTGTTGTATTGCTATAGGCATATCAGGTACGGTGACAGGCAAGGAGTTGATCAGTACACCAACCACTAGGTTTGTTGTGTAGTCTTTTACTGCTATTATTGTGTATCATGTCTGTTGTTGTTGTTGCTGTTGCGTTGGTGGTGGTTGTTGTTGTTGCTGTTGCTGTGGTTGTTGTTTTTGTTGTTATCGCTGCGGCTGCTGCAGTTGCTGTCAAGCTTGTCGTTCGAGTTCCGCCCTATAAACGCGCGTATCTGTCGATGTTTGCTCAGCTGTAGTGTGGTTACAGAAGCTGTGAACGTCCAGACTCGTAAATTGCAACGTGAATCTATTACTATACGCACTGGTATTGTGAACCAGTGTCTCATTCGACTCATTCTATAGGGTGTCACTGGGGAAGTAGTGTCGCTGGGGAAGGGCTACAACTGAATTAGAAGAACTTATTTTGAGCTGTGGTCGGATATGATGCCTCGGAAACAGTTTACATAGTGTCGTTAGTACCACTTAGTAATGGTGAGAAAATATTGCATTTCTCGTAAACGGCATATATATATATATATACAGGGTGTTGCAGAAATTTTTCATAATAGAATATACAAATTGTAGAGCTCGTTAAAGCAAATATTTTTCCAATGGAACATGGTCTCTGAGAAATCTTGTTTCGGAGTGAGAGCGAAATTACTACAATTTGTGACACTAGTGTTTTTGCCCGACATAGGAGCATAAAATGTGCTGTTGCGAGACAACCAGACCTCCTATACAGAAACTAAACACACTGTCGTGTTTGTGAGAAAATTCTGCTTCTTCCGAAGAATATACAAGGCCGGTCAGAAGATGCGACACGGTCGTTTAGAAAAGAATTCGTCAAAAATGAAGTTTTTTATTAGCTTTCACGCCAAATACTTCAGAATCATAACCCTACGACCACCCACGTGTTCAAAGCTAACATATTTAGCAAATGCGCATTTCATGACGATCATTTTGGTACCAAACTTACGGCAATGCGAGCTGTGGTTGCAGAGTAATTACGATTTTTCGGCGAACATGTCGAGATTAAGTGCATGAAAATGACGCGCTGCGGCTGTCGCGCGACACGTCGGCGGTAGTGAACGTCGCCACACAGTCATTTTTCATGCACTTAATCTCGACATGTTCGCCGAAAAATCGTAATTACTCTGCAACCACAGCTCGCATTGCCGTAAGTTTGGTACCAAAATGATCGTCATGAAATGCGCATTTGCTAAATATGTTAGCTTTGAACACGTGGGTGGTCGTAGGGTTATGATTCTGAAGTATTTGGCGTGAAAGCTAATAAAAAACTTCATTTTTGACGAATTCTTTTCTAAACGACCGTGTCGCATCTTCTGACCGGCCTTGTATATTCTTCGGAAGAAGCAGAATTTTCTCACAAACACGACAGTGTGTTTAGTTTCTGTATAGGAGGACTGGTTGTCTTGCAACAGCACATTTTATGCTCCTATATCGGGCAAAAACACTAGTGTCACAAATTGTAGTAATTTCGCTCTCACTCCGAAACAAGACTTCTCAGAGACCATGTTCCATTGGAAAAAATATTTGCTTTAACGAGCTCTACAATTTGTATATTCTATTATGAAAAAATTCTGCAACATTCTGTATATATATGTGTATATATATATATATATATATACATATATATATATATATATATATATATATATACATAATATATTATATATATATATACTATATATATGTATATATATATATATATATATATATATATATATATATATATATGAGTTCTGTGTATCCTTCCATTGGTGTTTGCGGTTTAATTTTCATCTGTAGACTTTTGCATACAGCCACATCACATCATTACAGCTGACGGATGTGACTAACATCGAATGAAATATATCCTGTGATAATGTTTCGTTCAGTGGAGTTTGTGCAAATGAACAAGTATTAAGCTGTACAGAGGGCGAACAACAATTGGAAAAATCTGGCATTGGAAAATAGCGTTGAGCGATATTTATTTTCGCACGTGCAGCGGTTTTCCAGTTTTTAAACAATATGGTTGACTTTTTCCGATTAACAAACATACATGGCTTTTGACTTTTCAATGTGTTCGATGCCATCAAAACGAATTCGGTATCGAATGTCACTACGGTTTAAACACTAGACTGCAGCTGTCTACCTGAAACCGACCTCCTCGTCAATGCGGGGTGGAATTTTTCGGAATTTGAAACGCTGGTTGAGATGGTGGTTGCTTCATGACTTTGTAGTCTATATCGGGCCACCACATCTCAATTTTAGACTTGACATAGTACGCCAAGTCCGAACTTGAGATGTGGTGACCCGAAATAGACTGCAGAGCCGAGGGATGTTAAGGGAGTGCGTACGAATGTCGAATGTTTCGTCGGCACGTGTGTTTTAATATGTGGGCACTTATGATGGGCTGTGGTTGACGTCTTCATGTGGTCACCGTTGTTTAGTTAATATGCACTGCATGTTACTTGCATATAGTGGTGACGTGGTCTAAACGACTGTGGTCGCTTGTCATGTCATGTACTACATACCGGGGTATGGCTCATCGGTTCCACTCCCGTTGCTGTTAGACGAATTTTCTTTTTTGAGCGATGTTTATTAAGAATACATGATGAATCATATTCCACCATCTTTTGAGAGTCACCAGCGATCATGCTGCTGCTGCCACAAGGACTGTGACATGCAAAACTCTAGATATCTTAACATGTCCGGCCCCGTCGGTGCCGCATTGAAGGCATGTTGCACGGCGATTCCAAGCCCGTAGGGGACGGATGACAGTCTCGCATTCAAATCATATGCCCATGGATACACATACACAAGTTTACGCTCTGCGAAGCTTTTCTCATGCCGAATGCCAGTGAGGCACGTCACTACGTGTCTACGTGCCAATGGTGTCAGTGGTGTGAGAAACACCTGGCCTGCACCACATCAAGTGACAGAGGTGACGCATTTGTTGTCTGTCCGCTGGTTTTGCTAGCAGCCACATGCCGAGTATCTTCTCACGCCAATCGCTACGTGAAAGCGTCGTCGAATATTCTCTTGTACAGTATATGCTAGCGGTCTCCTACATTCCGTCGACACCCTGTGCTGTTTGCTGGCATGTTGTGACCATGCGGCAAGGTGTGATCGTGCATCCATCGTGTCATATCATACTGTCACGAGCTTGATACAACAGCTTGTAGGAGGTTACGCTATGTAAACTCTGTTTAAATCGGATGTGTAAATCTCTTCTGCTCACGATCGTGAGGGAATCGTGTCACCGAATGAGTCGAAGTGAAGCCACGGCAGCAGTGCAAGTTGGCTTAGATCCGAGGATCGAAGTCTGACGATAACTGAGTTTTACTGTTGTTGATTATTTTGTTACTGATACTGTTACAGATACTGTTGTTGAGTATTTTGTTGTGTTCAGTGAAGACACGGCAAACGACACGGAAGAAAGCTGCTGTGTGCTATATGAGTTAGTTCTGTGACCAATTATGATGAAAAGAACACTAACGAGGGTAATTAAAACAACACTCATCACTTATTCGTTATGTTGATGTCTTAGTGTTTTTGTGACCGACCGTGCACAATATGGTCGTAAACGAAGGAAGCCATCGTGTCGACCCTTTATCGACGCCATCTTGGCCATCCATGTTCAGCCGCTTTCAGCCGAGCTGTCCCTGTAGGCACGTCGGCTATACGACGTTGACAAACGTCGTTGATTCCACCTCATCGAGGCAGAACTCGTAGCGTACGATGTGAACGCCCACACATCTGCACGAGGCGAGTACGAGCGCCGTATACGGGAGCTAGACATGAACTCGTTTCCTTAGTTGGCCCATCGTCTCGCCAAAGAACGGATTCGGACTAGAATTCCCAAGCACAAACGGAACGATTCTGTTTATGGAGGCGGACGGGCGAGCGTTCGGGAATGATCCCTTGGAACCCATTTTGCAATACGTACTAGACCTTGTTGTAGGTAGGTAGCCGTACTGAGTTTAGATGCCCACCTCACCGGCCTGATCTGTAGGCAATTTGTTGTAGCACCAGACAGAGACAGACGGCAGAGTTCGTCTAAGCATCTCGCGGCCTTCTTGTCACCTTCTTGTCGTCGTCGATTCGATTCGAGCCGATCCACACGTGCGCCGCCTACACCGCCCAGGACCCTTTTCAATACGGCCTGTCACAGGGGGCCTGTCTTTCGTAACCTCTTTCTGCTATACGCGGTTAATTGGTCTCAAGGGCACGTGTTTGTTGTGCGACCGCCGTGGACCTGTTGACAGCTGGTGAGGATGCTGCTGCTGCCGCTGTTGTTGTTATTATTATTATTATTATTATTATTATTATTATTATTATTATTATTATTATTATTATTATTATTATTATTATTATTATTATATTATCCGACAGATGGTGTCATTGGAGCTTCAGAGAGGCAACGCCAAGATTATGTTGAGTAGTCAGCGATACTTGAGCAATAACAATGATGTTATATAATTAATATATTAGTAATTGTGATACATGTACATGATAATAATAATAATAAACCCCTGTTTCCCATAAAAAATATTATTATTATTATTATCGTCGTCGTCGTCGTCGTTATCGGTATATCACCAGTCAAGAGCAGCCCCTCTCTAAAGTGTGACATCTGCTACCGCCAGTGGCTTTAACAGGAGTGACGCCAATTTACGGCGGCATTTGTTTCCATCGTGGGCGCTAACCATATGTTTACTCGATTTGGGGGGGGTCGAAACGTCGAACGAAATGCGACGCTGGCCCGCCATTGATTTTTGTAGTTTAGTACAATTGTCTGTCGTTTGTCATTGAGCTAGATCCAAATCATCATCATCATCATCATCACCACCACCACCACCACCACCTACGCCGCGCAATTGCCCCTGACTGTTTTCGGAGACTCCCGCACAAGAAATATATGGATCTCCGCGCTCTATATTTAGACTCTACACGGCGACGCTGCGGCGGCTGCTGTTATGATTACAGGTGGCGAGAGATGGTCAAGGTAATACCTTGACCATTGGGAGGGGGGGGGGGGTTGGGGGAGGAGGAGGGGAGGGCAAAGGGGGTCAGGGGGGGACCATTGTGATTATGTTTCGCTTGAGCGGGGCGTCGAGGATAACTCGCTTCGTGGCTCGAGTGGTTAGTGTCCCGGTGTGACGGGGCCTTATTCGTCTTCGATTGGACGCAGCCCCTTTGCAATGAATGCCCTTGCGCTTTTGTCTGTAGGTTTGCTGTGCGCTATCTGCTGATAGCGACGTGAACTGCGAGACGCTTAGGTTCGGTTTATCTTGTGCTTGCTGTCATTTTACACATTAGCGCATTGTCATCATCGTCAATCTCGTGTCAAGCTCACTCATGCTGCAGCAGAGCAAGCCATATCCTTATATACAGGCTGCTTTTAGAGTCGACTTAGTTTATTTAACCGTTTGTGTATGCAAGTAATGCGCACGAATTATAAGCCGTCTCGTCTGTCGCAGTTGAACGGGGAGATAAATAGCTGTCCTCCAAAACAAACGAACAGGAAGAACGTTACTTGTTTGACACCACGTGGAGGAAATAGAGATGTTTATAAATAATAATAATTGGCAACATTATTACAGTTTAATTGGACATATCCTGCGGAAGCATATATATATATATATATATATATATATATATAAATATAAATAAATATATATATATATATACAAATATAGTTGTTTGTATTGTCAAAAAGACAAAGGCACTCAAAACATATCTATTTGAAGAAATTATCATGCAAGCTATCAGACTTTTTATTAGTGGCGGCGTGGTCTAGGGGACTAGTGCGCTAGTCATGGTTGTCATCTACCGGGGTGTCGCCGGTTCGATCCCTGTTGTTGGTCGAATTTTCTTTGAGCGATGCTCATTGAGAATAGATGATAAACCATACCGCTGAGAGTCAGCGGCCATGCTGCCATAAGGACTGTTGGGGAAACCCTAGATATCTTAACATGTCCGGCCCTCGGTGCATTGAAGATATACCTCAGGTTAAGTGCCAAGCCCGTAGGGGACGGAGGATAGTCTAGAATTAAAAACAACCTCCTTAAAAAATGTTTTTAATTCTAGACTTTTTATGAGAAGGTGAGACTCATTGGTTGGAGTAAATAGCTTGGAAAGTCCTATTAAGGCAAAATCCAAGAAAAAACAATCACTTCTCTGGCCCTCTGATGCCTCCTGCCCAAGATTCAATTCCGGGGGTCATATACACATACCGTAGAGAGTTCGACCGAGTCCGAGCTGGCTGGAAAGTATTTATTTGTTTGTATTACTCTGATGATGAGGATATTTTTCCCCTGATGTACCTAGCGTCATTTAAGCGATGGCATCCATCCGCCAATAAATAGTCTGTAAAGATATAATTTATTGGCCTTCAGTTTTCCATTACGAGGGCTGGTCGTGCTATGGCTTTAATAAGAGCCACCTTGACTATTGTACAATTATAATACCTGCGGCTATAGCAGTTTTGTCGTGATGATTTGCCGAACTCAATCAAGTCGACCGTCTTGCGCCAAAGCTACTACTTATACGTCAGATAGTGATAAAGTGTTATCAAGTTACTGTTATCAAGTGCGTAATAGATCTAATAGGTGCTCAAGTGCCGGCGAACGATATCCGTTACAGACCGGCCTTGGAAACGAGTTCAGTGGCGTTTGATATATATATATATATATATATATATATACATATATATATATATATATATATATTGAATACATTTTGAAAACTATATATATGTTCACTGTTAACATCGTTGCGGGTAGAGCTCTGCATTGTCGCATGCATGGTAGAATTGTTGTTGTCGTCGCCGACAATTTAGTCATATTGGTTATTCAACCTCCAGATAGACAGTGGCATATTATCAGAAACCCGACATGTTTGCTCTTAGGTTATTTCCTGGTAATATAGTCTATAAGCAAGATTCAGTCTGTAGTGAATTAGAACGTGGCTAGAAGAGTCATGTATATATGACTCTTCTATATATATATATATATATATATATATATATATATATATGTATTTAGTCTTTATTTATCATGAGGGCATGCTTTTTAGGCCATTAAGGAGTTTGCGTCATAAACGCACGCACGCATACATGAGTATATATATATATATATATATATATATATATATATATATATATATATATATACATTTTAAAATTGTTTTCTTTAATCGGTGATAAACCCTTTTAGATTCAACAGCTATGCGACTCCCTTCGGCAAGGCAGGCCATTACGGCAAGGTTCATTAAGGGGTGTTCTAGGCTATATGTATTTCTAATTTGACGGTCGACCAAATATACATTTTGTTGGACTGTCGATATACGCAAGATAAGCGCATGCGTATGCTCGCATCGTAAAATTGACAGTGCCACGAGGTGCTGAATTGTTTTTGTTGTCGATGCGAACGTTGATGATGATGATGATGGCGATGGTGGTGGTGGTACATTTAAATCCATAAATCGGGTTTTGCCGCCGGCACCACAACCCACCGCTGCTGCTGCTGCTGTTGTTGTTGCCAAGTTGTTGTTGTCCTCCGTCCGTCGTCGGGGCACAACTGAGTTGTGCCTCTCGACGAGGTGCGGCGAGTCAATGGCCGATCAGGACGACGCATCCACAGTGGCGATTTTCCGCGATTTCTGGACGCGCAGTGCTAGGCATACCTGTATGCTAATCGAGCCGAAAAACCCACCACGACCAAGTGATCCAAGATCCACGATGTCAGCGGGTACTTCTTCTGGTGTCCGAAGCCGAAAATGAAACCCGCCGGAGGGGCCATCGTTCACTTCAAGGGGCCAGCTGGTGTTTGTTTATTTTCCCCTACCGTTTCGAGTGGATGTGGCCGAAGAACAGACATTTCTGTCTCTTTGGTTAGAAATCACGCTTCGGTGGAAGAAAACATACTTTCTCTTCTTCTTTCTTTATTTATGTCTCTCTGTCTTTCACTTCTTTTGCAGTTCTAACTTGTTGTTGTTGTTGTTGTTGTTGTCGTTGTTGTTGTTCGCAGTCTAAAAGCAACAACAACAACAAGTGGAAAATATGTATATATAGTCTCCCGGAAGTCGTCCAGCAAAGCTTAGGATCTAGTACCACTCGGCGAAAAAATGATTTTTTCAATGAAACAAAAGGCGGAAATGTTTTTTTTAAAGTAGTATTTAAGCGCGAAAGCCAACACATAATAGTCGCAAAGAGTTTAATTTCTTGAGAACTATCTTTAACACAACATTTGTTCTGCTTTAAGCTAACGTAGAATGGATCCCTCGCAATTGCAGACTTAGTGAAGCTACGTCAGGGTAAAAAGCTTGTTACAACTTTTTTTTGTGGTAATTGCGCTCTTACTTTAAAGGAAAATAGTTCCGCTTTTGTCGCCGAGTTGTACCGAGACCGCAAAGTTTCTTATATATATATATATATATATATATATATTTTTTTTTTATTTTAAATTAAATTACAACAGCGCCACTACTCTATCGATTGATGATGGGAAACGTGGGCGTTTGTCTGATGTCTGTCTGACCCATGCTGATGGCGTTCTCCCAGGTGACACAATAATGCCAACAGCAGCAGCGTTAGCCTGTCGATAAGGATAGATGGTGCCAGCCATTATATAAACAGGGTCTTATCCACCATATCTCGCTTTCTCGCTCTCTCCGACTTGGCATGGTTAGCTGCGTTGAGTGGCTTCGACGTCCTTCAGTCTTTTTGCTTTCTTCTAGCGCCCTGTTTGTTCATTCATTCAATGCCAATTTGCGTCTCCTCACTCTATTTCTCTATCGAGACGCTATTCTATCCACGTTCAACAGCCATATATAGCTGCTACAGGCTCACCTGTCTAACATAACCACTGCCGGTTCTCTCTCTCTCTCTCTCTCGCCCTGTTTCTCTCTGTTGATACCGGCCAACAGTGGTAGCATTTATGGACTATAGTGGCCAGTGGATCTGTAGTCACCTCTAGCTAGCAAAAGAGTGAGAGAGAGAGAGTTATAGGCCGATGTACATCGAATCTATCCACTAAAATAGATCATATGCGTGCTTGTCCTGATACATCCGCCACTGACGTTGAGGCGAGCGGGGGCAGTAAAGCCAAATTGACGACGCTGAACCAAATTGCCCCAGAGAAAGTGCAGGCTGACAGTATATATATATATATATATATACATAACTGTAGTAAAAAATAACTTATGCCCAAAATCAGCACAAGGAGAGCTTACGTGGATGAGGCCGGCGCGATCATCATGATAGAGAATGATTATGAATAATATTATTACTCCACTCCAATTTCGACTTACGACCGACCGCGCGCGATTGTTACTGTGAAAGGTTAATAATGGCCATGTGTTCGGTTAGGTTACGGCCAACAACTGCGTGAGGCGTGAACGCGCTATGTGTTGTACACGTTACGCGGAGTGATCGTCAGCATCTTATTATGTTTCACTCCGGCAGGCACCTAATCCAGAAGTCTATACTATCATGTCTACTATACTACTACTACTACTACAGCCGAGGGACACGGAAAAGGGCTGTCCTAAAAGCAGCCTCGAAAGTTGTTAATATTAGGCGGTAACCTAATATTGCGTCTTACATGTTTGACACGTTTGTGCCTGCGTGCTGTGTAGACAGATTCGTCAACGCCACCACAAAATAACTTGATCTCGACACGTGTCTATACTACGCTGAATCGTGATGGCAATAATAATAATAATATTAATCATACGAATAATAAATAATAACGTAGACAACGTAGATCGCGTATTCTTATCAAGTAGATATATATATATATATATATATATATATGTGTGTGTTTGTTGTATGTTTTTGTTGTTATCTGTCGTCGCCGTCGCCATTGCTCTGTGTCTTGTTCGTGTTGTTCGAGCTATTAATGTTCTGACTGACGAAGGGTCGTTGTTATTACACATATGTCGAATGAGCATGTTCCAAGTTGTCTGCAACCAATTAATTCTCTTGCCGCAATTAACTAATCAGCTAGGCTTAGTCGCGCGTAGTGCAGGCTGCAATTGGTTGCTATCTTCCTATTTATTCCTAAATCGGCTTGGTCTTGCGCGCCTTGTGAATCAGGGCCAAGTTCGCTGAATGAACAACGCCACCAACAAACCAGCGGTTATCATTAGTGTGTGGCTTATCCAAAACAATCCAAGTGGCGGTCGATCAACAAAAAAAAAAAAAACAAGAGAGAACCCATTGCCTTATGTTGGACGTTTCTAAGTCTGGATTTAGTTAGTACTCTGCTGTTTTCAACAAGACGAGTATTGGCCCTCTACGGCATAGGCACTCTACGTGCCTACATCAGCAGACAATACGTACGCATTGTCTGCTGGCGCCGCCTGCTCGTGTTGATATCCACTTAGTCAGCTGTTGTTGTTGTTTCCGTTAATTTTTTATTGCCATTGTTTTCTGTATTATTTATTGGTGTTGTTCTTGTCATGTATATTGTTTATTGCTCTTGTTGTCTAAATTGTTTGTTGCTGGCATGTTTGTCATCTGTATTGTTTATTATTGCTACTATTTGTTTACTGCTGTCGTTCTTGTCATCTGTATTGTTTATTGCTATTATTGTTTATATTGATTATTACTGTTACTATTCTTGTCTTTACTGTTTATTGCTGTTGTTGTTGCCTATAATATTTATTGGTGTTGTTGTTGTCTCTACTATTTACTGATGTTCTTCTTGTCTATAATGCCGATGTTGTTTATTGCTGCTGCTGCAGCTTCCACAACCGACGTATAGCATAACAGCCATTGCTGGCCAGGTGTTGTTATTGTCGTGGCCTTTCATTGTCCAGTTTAGTTGTTGATTCCGGCGGCTTTCTCCTGCCCTGCGAACAAAGTTTCTCCGTTCAAAACCAAAATGTGCTCGTAACAGCGTTACAAAAAGGTATTCCGAGAAATGGAGAGAGAGCGAGAGAGATCAAGAGAAGCAAAAATAATCGCCTATAGAACAAAATTGAACATGGCACACCAATGTTTGTGTCGGACGGGTGGAGGGTGCCCACCCTGGGGTGAACGCTCAGAACTGCCCTGTGGTCTCATCTTTCCTCAGCGCCCGGATACAACCGCAAATCACAGCCAGTGATCGAAGCAGCCGAAAGAAGAGTGAATTCTTCACTCACTACGCCAGTTCAGCGTCACGAAGTTGCCGTCGGCCATCTCGCTTGCCCATCCCCTTCCATCTTCCCATGGTTGCATGATTTCGGCAATGCTACTTCTGCTGCAGCTGCTGTTTCTGCATGCTTTAGCTTGCCTCCCCTTGCTGCTCGTCATGGGGTTGACACCTTCCACAAGTCCGTAGTGGTGTCATGGCGGTGCTGGTGGTGGTCGTCGAGGTCCGGCGTTGTCTTCACGCCTCAGCAGCAGCGGCGGGGCGCGGTTTCTACGCTGTTACCCCCGTTTCCGTCGCCGCGTCCATGCGGAGCGACCCCGACCCATTGCAGCCACCGGCAATGCCGTCGGGCGTCAACCGTATCGTGACCACATCGCCATCGCCATCATCATCATAATCATCATCAACGAGATGATGGTGATCATCATCATCATCGCCATCATCACTACCACCATCATCACTGCATGTTGTGGTAGAACTGCAGAAGAACAAAGTTGACGACGGTTGACCGTCGTCAATCGTGGCCATCCGTGGTCCGTGCGTGCATTTGGCGGTTGTTTTCGTATTTGTCGCTCTCTTCTTATTTTTCATCTTCTTATTTTTCTTTTTCGTCGTCGCCACTATCATTCGCGCCGATTTCGCCTCGACTCTGCACGTCCGACCGACCGATCGACGAAATGATCTCCAATCGGCCATATCAAAGAGCGCTGACAAACAAGAATGATCAGCAGGTGTCAAACAGCAGGTGCGAACGCGTCAACACGAGGAGAGCCCGACACGCGCCCGCCAGAGTCCCGCCAGGGCCATAGACCTCCGAAAGGCTGCTACCACATAGGCCACTTCCCTGCCGAATCATTACTGCGCGCTCTACGTCGTAGATTGCTGGTGTCTTTGGGCGCGGCTCTCCTGTTGTGGTTGTTGTTGTTGCTGTTATTGTGGTTGTTGTTGATGCGGCTGTTGCTGTTAAAGTTTTTATTGTCGTTGTTGTTGTTGTTGTTGTTGTTGTTGTTGTTGTTGTTATTGTTGTTGTTATTGTTGTTGTTGTTGTTGTTATTGTTGTTGTTATTGTTGTTGTTGTTGTTATTATTGTTATTGTTGTTGTTGATGTTGTTGTTGATGTGGCTGTTGCTGTTAAAGTTTTTATTGTTGTTGTTGATGCGGCTGTCGCTGTCATTATTTTTGTTGTTGTTGTTGTTGTTGTTGTTGATGCAGATGTTGCTGTTATCATTGTTGATGTGACTGCTGCTGCTGCTGCTGTTGTTGTTGCCATCATAACTATGCTAACTCTTATAGCATTCGCTGTTGTTCACTGCACACTGTGATGATTCGTAGTATTCGTACTACACAGATTTAGATTTTGTATGCGCTGCCATGCGAGAACGCCTGCACGCAATACGTTCGCGGCTATGATTTCTCGTCTTTAGCCTTGTATGGCCTATTTTTCGAATACTACGCATTAGTTTGTCGTGACGGACGCTTGCTCGACAGGTTTGATTACGCCTCCCCCACCCCCCGCCCCCCGCCTCACCACCAAGGTAGCTTAACTATCAGCCCGCGAGGTCATCAGTCGGGAGAAGGTTTACTTTCGGGAGTCATGTGAGAAGCGTTCGCATGTCCAGTCGTATCATCAAATACGCCCTATTTCGGGCATCGTAGCGGTTGTGTTGGTGACCGGCGTCGTTTCGCCACTGTAACAACTAATAACAAATAAACAATTACGTAAAAGCGACGACGGCGACGACAACAACAACAACACCAGCAACAACAGCGACAACAACAACAACAGCAGGAGCAGCAGCAGCAGTACACATATAATAATATGGCCTTTCTTTGAGACTGCAGACGGCGGCTCAGTTCGGAGGAAACCTAAGACAGATATAAGATATATATATATATATATATATATATATATATATATATATATTATACATGATTGTTGTTGTTGTCATTGTTGACTTCTTCATCTCTGTTGACTTGACCGATGCCAACAGACACAGGGAGCTAGATAGAGCTATGCTTCATTTTCTCGTTTGTGTCGTACATATGTTACATTCAATAATCAATTGACTGTATTTGTGTAAGTAGTTTGAAATATACAAATTTGCCTAATTTGTATTGCCAGTCAATCGTTTCCCTATATGCTCGTATCGATGCTTTTACTAGCAGTAAACACAGGCGTCATTTTTCACTGTTACAAATGGCGTGACGTGAAGCGCACTGCATGGTATCGGTTTACTATAATTTCTGTAACCATAAAAGAAACATTCGAAAACTGTTACCAGAGCGGGGGAGGGAAGATATTGGTGCTATTAGGAGTTTCCTCCATTGCAGACGAACCGTCTATGCTGTTTATGTACTACGACCGGTGTTTTGTGGATGTAACGTAACCTATAGTAGGCTGTGCATTGTTGCCACAATGCACAAGATGCGAAGAGCGATGGAATTTCGATGCAGCAGAGTTTTTTTTTTGTATACAGAAGGGGGAAATACTTTTAGACACGCTGTGCAGGACTACACGCCGACTGGTGGTAGCTCGATGACTACCAAAGCCTTTGCATTACCTGCTAAAACCCTCATAGCTCCTGTCATCCCCCGTAACCGGGTCCTGTAGGTGAAACTAATATTGCTCACAGTTAAGGGGGAGCAGAGAGTTTAGTTAGAGCAGAGTCAGCCCAAGACAAGGCCCAATCTACGTAAGCCAGCTTCGTTTTTGCCAAGCGCTTGCTCAAGCATCCGTGTGTAACGTGTCACTGCAAACCCGCCTATTGCGCCGAGTGAGTTTGGCTTCTAACTGAAGTATCAGTTCAGTACCAGTTTCAATAGCACGACGAAGCGTGTCGCGCGAGCTAAAGCTTCGACTAGCTTGGATATGTCTCCTGCCTTTCAATCTGGAACGGAAAAGCTGCTATTGCTTCCTACGTCGTTTTGGGGTGCCAACGTGGGCACAGTGTCTCCTCGTTTGTCCGGTACGAGGTCTTCTATCTTTGAGGTTGTAACAACAACCTGCTGTGCATAATATAGTAGTTGTGTCTTCGCAAGCTCCGCCTACTCGCGGAGATCGCGCCTGATCTCTTCTCCTTTATGTCTATACCTTGCATACGTAAATTATCTTGTATAAGTGAATTTTCTATCACAGAAAATTTGATATACAATAGCGCGACGCAAATGGATTCGGCTCCAGTGTTGTTGACATTTTTTACGACACCCGGTTTATATATAAATATATATATATATATATATATATATATATATATATACACGCACAGAGGGAGTAAACGTGTAACCATGTCCGGTAGTATTATGCACGCAGTCAGGGCCTACTATCATGATAGCTTTTATGCCACGGTTTTGCATCATGCGAAACAGGCAGCTTAATTTTGTGTACTAGCTGTTACCCCACCCTTTGTTAGGTAGCTCTTTACATTAAACATTCATATTTTAACACAGGCCTACTGCGAGCCCGCACCTGTTTGAATATGTATATATTAACAACGAAATGGACATTTATCTCGCCCATATATATATATATATATATATATATACACCCAGTCAGTGTAAATCTAACAAGTCTTAAATTGTATGATATTCTATCGAGATTTGTACATTAAAGGGCGTAGTGGCCGGCTTGCAACTAACGGCATTTAGGTAGTTTTTTGGCTGTAGCTTCTTCGTACAGCGAATCTGAGTCGAGTTGCGCATACGCGATTGCGATAAGTGCTGCTATATTCAATAATACATTTACTGAACAATGACCGTTACGAGGCACTACAGACGAAAATATCAGCGTGGCGCGATCACGTTGCAGTGACGACAGATTCTCTCTCCTCCACGCTGCTAAAAAGTCAGCCGTACTCCTGATTTGTACGATGATGATGATGATGATGATTATAATAATAATGATCGCGCTCTTAGATCATGAGCGTATAACTATTGTGGGGACCTCTGCTGTAGGTGATCTACGAGCGGTGTAGGGCGTATTTGCAACGACGGGTGTATTGTGATTTCTTTTCAACACGTAGGCTGCTTGTCCATAGTCAACAACAACAACAACAACAACACAGATGAACAACAACACCCTCTCTCTCTCTCCCTCTCTCTCCCGGCAGCTTTGCCCTCTGAAGCATTGAAGCATCGCATTGTTCGCCTGTTTAGCAATGAAAAGGCAAAATTCACGTCCACTGAACACCAAAGGCTGAGCTCTGACTGGAGGTACTGCATGATGGTATATCTGATACTGCGGGTACTTTGCCGCCAATCAATCAGTCGTAGAGAGAGGGAGATAAATGAGAGAGAGAGAGAGAGATCACAAACCGAGACTAGACTGCCTGTGGATAGAGGTTGATATCGTAGGCTCGTAAGAGACGCCGGCAGCCGGCGAGCAGCGGGTGCTATATGCACCGATAACAATATGGGTGGCGACCAATTTCGTCGAGATCGAGGGCGAGAGACGGCAAGCATGAAGCGTGAAGTGTAAGGTCAGGACAAGATTTTGTGCTGACAGGCTTTGGTTCTAGGTGTGCAGGTAATAGATGCAACTTCATTACGCGGAGCGACGGGTACACGTTGGGAGGCACGTAGGCAGGCTTGCAACGTAGTCGTCACAACAATTACCATTATCATCAGCCACCTCATCATGATCCTCTTAGCGATCTTTATCACCATTATCATCATCATTGTTGTTGTTGTTGTTGTTGTTGTGTTGTTGTTGTTTTGTTGTTGCTGTTGCTGTTGTTGTTGTTGTTGTTGTGTTTGTTTTGTTGTTGCTGTTGTTGTTGTCATTGCTGGCTTCTTCATCCCTGCTGTTGACCGATGCCGACAGACACATAGATCGACACACATAAGAGTTAATGCATTGCAACTCGGCGGGTCATTTGTTGTGTTGCAACACGGCGGGTCATTTGACAAATACCAGGAGAAAGAAAACAGCCGACGAGGTCGACGGCCTCGACGCTCACACGCAGGCTCGAGGTCCTCCCTACCCACGCGACACCCTATCGAACAGCAGGGCGGTCGTCGCATGCGGAGATCGTGTAGGTCGCGGTGCGTTGCTGTTGGTGCCACTGTTGCAGGCTGAAGGAGGACGCCCGTAGCTTATGTGATGGTCATGCACTAGAAGACAAAGAGGTGAATAAGAAACAGAATAACGTTTCATCTGCTGAATAAGCAAAAGCAAGCCTGAATTAAAAACATCAACAGCAAAAATAACCGCAACAACGACAACAATGAAAACAAACTTCAGCTTCAATCGTTAAAAGAACATTGTGTTTCGAATACACTTCGGCCGTTCTATAAAGAATGCGCACGTGTGTGCTTCTTTACGCCTCTCGAGCACATGGAATGGTGTCGGGCTCGAAAAGTTTGCTGCAACGATCTATGCTTGATCGGCCCGCAATATGGTGTAACACAGTACAGTATACTGTGAACACAGTACTGTACACTGTGAACACAGTACTGTATACTGTGAGCACAGTACTTAAGGATGGTGAGACATGGCAGCACGCCCCACATCTGAACCTATTGATTTCGCTTTATACTCGACGACTCGACGACTGAGTTGACTGAGTCTGCTCTCTCCTTAAGTGATGGCGACATTGAAGGGCTTGAAGGGCGCTTGGTCAACGATACGCGGGCAACAATGCGCTATCGCTATTGCTGTGGCCGTTGCTTTTCGAGTGGCACCGCTTATCGTACTTTGTGTATGCTGGTTGTGCACGTATTACCCGTTGTAACAACAGTAGAGCAGGCTTTTTGGTCACCACCGCCGTTGAGTAGTGTCGTGCGCTCAGCGTGCACCGTCGTGTGCGAGACTCCCCAGACGATCGGCCCACTGACCCAGAATCTCCTGTTTCAGGGTCTCCATCTTGAAGTGGTAGTAGTAGTTGTAGTGGTAGTATTCACAATATTCTCGATTTATGTTCACCCGGCGGTGGTCTGAGACGTGTATACGAGACGTCTTAAAATATAACAAAAATAAATAAAATAAAATAATAAAAAAAACAACAAGCAAGCGACAACACCGGCAGCTCCTAAGTGGCAACACCAGCAGCTTCTAAGTGGCAGTAACAAGTGCTGCATGGCCGGCCCACAGTGGTCGGTCCGTGGTCTTATCGATAGGGAGTGCCACCACAACAACGCGTATGTATTATTGTTGTTGTTGTCATTGTTGCTGCTGCAGGTGTTTTGTTGTCTTTGTTGTTGCTGTTCTCGTTGCTGCTGCTGGGGTCTTCGTTGTTGTTATTTTGTTTTTGTTACTGTTGTTGCTGTTGACGTAGTCTTAAGATCAGTGTAGTCGGTGTCGTCTGTATCGTTTTTCTTCTTTCTTGCCCGTTCCTTCTTGCCTACTAGTTGCTGCTAGTGGTGAACGAGAGGTGCACGGCACGACACGGCACGGGGCCGTTTGTTGAAATTGTTAGAAGAAGAAGAGATCTTCTTGCCGCGCCAGTGCAGTGGGTTGCTGCACGGTGCTAGGCTAGGCTAGGGCTGCATCCGATACTGCCGATCGTTTGCACTAGTTTGCACAGAGTCATGCGAGAGAGGCGCCCGTTTCGACATCGAGTCGGGTGGCCGAGCAGGGTGGTCGTTGCTCACTCACACGTCA
The DNA here is from genome assembly GCA_003439945.1 of Dermanyssus gallinae. Classification (NCBI taxonomy): domain Eukaryota; kingdom Metazoa; phylum Arthropoda; class Arachnida; order Mesostigmata; family Dermanyssidae; genus Dermanyssus; species Dermanyssus gallinae. Next base: position 148,046 of record QVRM01000510.1, read on the forward strand.
TAGTCGCAGGCGTGTACTCAATGTACGGCTGTACAGCTACGGATTTGCTGCGCGTACTTGCTGATATGAAGTGTTGAAGTGCAACGAACTCTGTGCACTCACTCGCCCGAAGTGCCGCGATTACTTCTGTGTCTACTAGTACTGCAACAACAACAGCAGCAGCAGCAATAACAATAACAACGACAACACACCTTTGCGGGACGCATCGCAGAAACGAAAACAACGAAATCTCGAGAGTGAACTTGGTGGTGTCGAGGAGGATTTCTTCGAACTGTTGTTTTGCAATTGTTCTACGGATCTTGCGAAAAGGTGCGAAGATGATGAAGAGCAGGTCGTGGCGATGATGATAATAGTAGTTCAAGATATAGGTCGTTCGGTCGCACACCATTCGTTCTCGGATATGAGGAATGCAACTCTTAGCAAATCGCGCGAAATTAAGTCATGGTTACTAATATTTGCGTCGGAACTAACGTCAAAATTACTACTAACATTGGCCTAAGCTGACGCGTTGAACGTCAAAGGCCAGTGCAACGCTATGCTTGAACAAGCAAGAGTCTGTATACAAACCAAAAGGTGATCATTATGTGACGGTAGCTATATATATATATATATATATATAGGTTTCGTGAATCCTTCATTTGAACTCGCTCGTGCCGACATTCCTGAGTTTACGATGCTCACACCTGTGCTGCTTTCATCGGAGCTTTTATTGACGTTTATAAAGCGTTCGGCTCATAACGACTTATATTTGTTGGATACTTTTCTCTCTTCCATCGCATCGGTTTCAAGGCTGAGTCTTGTGGATAGATGGTCGTCCTCCGACTTGAGGGATCGGTACTTGCATGCCAAAGTAGAACTTTGTCCAATGCGAACTATCTTTGACAGTACTTCAAACGCGGTTGTCCATTATACAGAAGATCTTCAAGTATTGGTTCTCGGTCGTTTCTGTTTTATCCTATATATCAATGTGGTACTACTATATGTAGCTCACAAAGACGTAAATGTCTGGTTTGCTGACGATACCTCGCTTTTGTTTAAGGAATTTAGCAGATCCTGCTTTCCGTGTATACAACAGCTTACTGATCACCCGTCTATTCTGTTGGACTTTAAAACATACCTTATCGTATTTGCTGTTATCAGTTAGTGCTGACGTCATAATGCTAGCATACAAGGGGTTTGGAACGTGTCAAACAAGCTTTGAATCAAGGCAGGGTAGCCGTAGATTTCTTCGTTGTCGAGGGTATAATATCTCTAGTAGTAGTAGTAGTAGTAGGTTTATTATCCAATGATTGGTTTACGAATCTACATCATAGAAATCGCATTTCCAGAGTTCAGACAGCGGAATAGCTCTTTCACAACGCTGAAGGTGATAAAGATCACGCGGGCAGCCACAAAGCTTACACATATATACACTTTGGCGAGATCTCATGCAACTTCTCGCGCGCCCAGATCTTCAGATGGAAGCCGTGGACGGCAAATCTGGTGATTAGATGCCGGCTCTCATAACTGCAGGCTCTCCTAATCCGCCTTATCTCCTCCGCCAATCTAAGACGTGTTCTCTAAAAACCGTCGTCTAATTCCGCTGTCTCAACTCTGGAAATGCGATGTCTATGATGTATATTCGTAAACCGATCATTGTTTAATAAAATATCTCTATATCTATAGGAGCCTCAATATAGGCTACTGTAATGCAGTTTAGGGTGACGCGTTCCAAGATAATCTTCGAACAGTTCAGCCGGCTCAGAATGATGCTCCGGCCTGGTATGGTTTACCTTTGTGTCGGATGCTGGCTTTAAGTACACTGCGCATAATTACTGAGCAAGGTGGCTTAATGACAACGCCATTGCCTTGCATCAATGTGCCGTATCAATGTTTTTAAGTGGTACACAAATGTTTCCTAATTGCAAATAGCTTGACGGGACTTTTCATTTAATTGCGCCTACGTACCTAACCCATAACGACTTATATTTGTTGGATACTCTCCCTCCCTTTGCACGCTGCTCAGAGTCGACTTAGTAATATCGAAAAACAAGACTACCTTCCAGAATGCAGCAGAATTAGCCAGATTGGGACCAACTTCCATAGGAGACTACGAAGAGCGAGGCATTAGAAAGATGTATTTAAACTAATTTTAGCACGTACTCTGAAAACGAAGAAATTGCTTGAGGAAGCACGTAGATTGTGTGCCCTCATATTGCCATTGGAGGCGACTTTGGCCGCTGCTGTGATTTAATATGTCTACCCAGTGATCGTACGGACTGAAAACTTTGTCATCAAGATGTCAAAAACTAATCATGCAAGATAGTGCCGCCTCGAGCATATGGGTTCTGTAAAAATTATGCAGAGTTATGGGAATTCCGCGTAATTCGTCGATCTTGCAATTTCTTGCTACTACGGAAAGTATGTCGCCCGGGAACAATTTGAGAGTTCACATCTTGTCACTAAGTTTCAAATTGCTATTTTCGTTTTCTAACTTCTGTGAAATGCTCGATTGGTCTTTTAATCTTATTGGGTGAGCTTACGTACCTAAAAGTCGACCCGAGAGAAGACGTTGCTTGAGAAGTACTAAGTATGCAGCAGTATCATCTTCTAACTTCTATGGTGTTAAGTGTTTGTTTATACTGGATGGATTGTCGAAGCTATGCTAGCGTATACTGTGACCGACCGACCCACTAGATAGTTTCCACTAGTAGAACAGCGCGACTATATCCTTTTCTTTGTCTTGTCGGTATTTTACAGGAGAGTGGTCGGCGAGGGTGGGAGGCCGTCGGGCCGTTGAGGAGTAGAAGCCCACACCAAAGATTTGGTGACAGTTGTCGCAGTTGAAACGACTTTGAAGGAGTTCGAGACACTCGGCCTGATAGCGGATCAGCCCGCCCATGCCGGCCATCGCTGTGGAGGCATCGAACGAAGATCGTGGCGTATCACGTGGAGGGATGGTGAACCAGAGCGGCGGTTCCGTGTCGTCCGGCCACAGCTGCACGACACACTCTCTCAGCGACGAGGACGAGTGCGATCTGCAGCTCGAGCCTCTTGATCCAGTCGATATTGTGCACGACAATGGATATCGGCACGAAGACGGTACGTCTATGATATATCCAGGTGTATATATATCCAGGTGTATACTGATATATCCAGCCATATACTGATATATGCAGCCACGTACTGATATATCCAGCCGTATACTGATATATCCAGCCACACACTGATATACCCAGCCATATACTGATATATCTAGCCATATACTGATATATCCAGCCATATACTGATATATCCAGCCATATACTGATATATCCAGCCATATACTGATATATCCAGCCATATACTGATATATCCAGCCATATACTGACATATCCAGCCATACACTGACATATCCAGCCATATACTGATATATCCAGCCATATACTGATATATCCAGCCATATACTGACATATCCAGCCATATACTGACATATCCAGCCATACACTGACATATCCCATATACTGACATATCCAGCCATATACTGACATATCCAGCCATATACTGATATATCCAGCCATATACTGACATATCCAGCCATATACTGATATCCAGCCATATACTGATATATCCAGCCATATACTGATATATCCAGCCATATACTGATATATCCAGCCATATACTGATATATCCAGCCATATACTGATATATCCAGCCATATACTGACATACCCAGCCATATACTGACATATCCAGCCATGTACTGACATATCCAGCCGACATATCCACCCATATATTGACATATCCACCCATATATTGACATATCCAGCCATATACTGATTTATCCAGCCATATACTGATTTATCCAGCCATATACTGATTTATCCAGCCATATACTGATTTATCCAGCCATATACTGATTTATCCATCCATATACTGATTTATCCAGTCATATACTGATTTATCCAGTCATATACTGTTGTGGGCACTACTGACATGGCTACGACATGATAACAACGATGGCATATATTAGGTTCAAGAATCGTCTTCATGGTGTTTGTCACTGGTTCAGCGAATTTTAGATAGGATGCATTCAATTATTGGGCAGCAAATGGCTTTTCATAGGAGTGTACATGTACATATATAACTCGACGACCCCTTGTGTTAGAACTATGTACAGCTGCAGTAACGTTGTTTGTGAATGTATTGTCGTTTTCCAGAGGTCGAGGCGCGCGTCCCGCGGGAATCGCGAATCTTCTCCGTCGCCATGGATATCCCCCGCAAGCGTAAAACAGAAGATGAGCGTCGCCCGCTCGTCAGCCCTAACGGAGGAACCACATCGATTATATTGCGTTGGCAGCAGGCCGCCAAGAAGGCTCTGCGCATGGAGGATCCTTTCAGCAAATTTCACCTAGAGAAGTGCGAGGCCGAACGCGTGCTTCGTTCACGCTATAATGCGCTGAAAAATGAGTGGTTCAAGGACGAGATTCTCATTAAGATGGAGACAACGCCGTTTGGACGCGGAGCGATGAGAGAGTGCTTCCGTTTGAAACGACTGCGCCCCTCGCAAGTCAACCACACGGTGTCCACCAACTACGTGGCTAAACGGTACATCAGTCCAGTAGATAGGTCTGTCTATATGGAAGACATCAAGCTACAGATGTATTCGAAGCTCTGGGGTGAAGAGTTCAACCGACATAATCCCCCGAAGAAGGTAGACTTCTGCCAGATGAGCATGATTGAGTTTCTCGATCGACCCGACAAGCCCATTTACCACCTTGAGCACTTCATCGAAGGCAAGTACATAAAGTACAACTCAAATTCGGGTTTCATTCAGTGTGAGAACGTCCGCTTTACGCCGCAGGCGTTCTCACATTTCACCTTCGAGAAGTCTGGCCACGAGCAGATTGTCGTCGACATCCAGGGTGTCGGAGATCTGTACACAGACCCTCAGATTCACACATGCGATGGAACCGACTTCAATGAAGGCAACCTAGGCGTCAAAGGCATGGCATTGTTTTTCCACTCGCACATCTGTAATCCGATCTGCGAGGGCCTCAAGTTGACGCCGTTCGATCTCCACCGGACCGAGACGTCCGTGCCGGAGAAGCGCAAGATGTTCCAGAGCGGCAAGACGTGCGTTCGTCCGCTGACCTCGGAGAGCAGCGTGTCGTCAGCTGCAAGCTCAGTCACCGCCTCACCGAGCTCTTGCTTCGACTTGCAGTTCACGCTGCAGGGCTCTCGGGCGCGCACGTACAGCTCACCCGGCGATCTTCACGGTGCTCGAGTGCGCACGCTAAGCTCAATCGGCCGGCGACGTCAGGACTCGCAGGGTCTCGAGAGCAACAGCAGCAAGACTCCTTCGCCGAGCTCGCACCACGACGCTCCGTTCCTGTCGTCGCACGCCAGCGCCACGTTCGACTCGCAAGGAAACGAGCGCTCGCTGAGTTCCGAAAGCGAGGAAGCGCTCGACGCCGAGATCGACGTCGACTCGGTGATTGAGAGCCTCGGACTCAGCGAGGACGACGAATCGGCACGCGGCTACATCATGCGAGGCCACGGCGTGCGGTTCCGCTGCGATTCGGAATGCAGCTTTCTCGACGACACGGAACGCGACAAGCTGGAGTTTCAGGAGCAGGTTCGACAGAAGGCGCAGCCGTCGGACGTGGCCTGCGAGATCGAGTTTCGCAGTCGATGTCTCGAGCAGACCGGCGTCCAACAGGCGCCGAGCATCCTGGGCCGCATCCATTTGGAGTTGGCGCGCTACTACGAGAACGGCCGCTTCAGCGCCGAGGACGACCCACTATCGTACAACAAAGAAGCGGCACTGTTCCACGTCGAGATGGCTGCCCACTGTGGCAGTGTCGAAGCGCTAGTGACGCTGGCCAAACTCTATCAGGGCGTCTCGCATGATTTCCTCGAGGACGTCGAACTGCCCGAAGATAAACAGCAAGCAGCTAAGTACCTGCGTTTGGCCGCAGCTGCCGGCGATCGCGCCTCAATGGTGGAGCTGGCAAAGACCCTCGATAGAGACCTCAGCTGGTCGGACGCCGCTCTATGGTACGAAAGAGCGATACAGTCGGCCGAGTTCGATGAAGGCGGGGAATTCGACTATAATGGAATGCACGACTCGACGTATACGCTACTCGCGCGTCTCGCTGAGCTGTATGCTGCAGGTAAGGATAAGTTTCTCACATGCATAGAAGTAGATATTTTATATTTTTTTATTTTATTGAGCAGTGTCTGTTTTCTGACAAACATCTGAACTATAGCTTTCCTAGCTCCATACGGCATTCATGCATCGCAAACATGGTAACGAAGTGCCTATTTTTGCAATATAGACCCCTCCAGTTGGTGGTCTTTGCTCCAGCCTCATAAAAACGCCAAATGCGTACGATATATATGTATATATATATATATATATATATATATATATATATGTACTCCCAATATATAGATACCTAAAAATATTCATGAAATTTCCCGCACGGTGGGCAGTCATTTAGAATCGACGACTTGCGGATAGCGTTAACTTTGTTGATGTTTGGGCAGACCATTCGGGTCAGTTTTCCCACAGACGACGGCGTGAGAAAACGTCGGTGCCACAACAGCCGTACTCACTAAAATCGGGCTGCGTACTATTCTTTTCTGCAACTTCCAGCGAGGATAAAGTACACAAGTGTTTCGGATATTTCAGACATATCTGCATAGGATACAAGTTTCAGACGTATCTGCATAGGATACAAAAGGCGCCTTAAGCGACCAGCCTCCACTGCAGGACGGGAGCCGTTGACGACGCCTTCCACACTCTAGCCGTCTGTGAGGCACTGCAGGCGACCAGGGATAGCCTGGCAGACGCAGGAGCCAAGGAGGCACTCCGAGAGGGCATAGAAGGATTCGCAAGCTACATCTGCGGTTCGGGCGAAAACTGGGAAAAGGGGAGATTAATGGAATGGCGGAAGGGATACTGGGAGTGAAGACTAATCTCGAAACAGAACGGCTTCGGCGACTTTCCAGACAGCAGGAAGACGACACCGCTTACTACATAAGACCGGGTTCACAGGTTAATGGGCAAAGCATGTCTGATGAGATGAGAAACCCGGGGGTGACCACGGCCGCTTGATTCGATTGGCACCCGCCACAGTTCGTGTCAGTCCGTAGCACTATTATATGAAGATCCGGGCTGACAGAGTGTGAAGCTTAAGGGGGAAGGTGTGTTTAGTGGGTATATGGCCCCCGAGGGAACAAGATTCAGCCGTCGGGGCGGAGTTCCACTTAGCGCGGATAGGCTGCCATGCTATACCCGTCGCGCCAGTGTGTAAATGCATTCACTATCCTCCAAAAAAACCTCTACTCAAATCCCAAGACTTCCAGTGAGTGGTCAGACGTTGGTGGAGCGCCTCCACGCACAAGAGTGAAGCGACAACTGTCGGCTTCCAAGGTGATGCTCTCCCAGGAGCAGTGAAGTATTGTGGCAATGGTGGAACTGAAAGGAGACGGCACAGGGACGAGCGATTTACTGCAAAATACTCACCAAAAGTTTTCACTGCGCTCTGCTTTAAAACGCCTCTTATGCCTTCACTACGACAATGCGCAGCCTGCCAGGCTGGAAACTTTGCGCCGTGTCTAGAGTGACGCTGGCGAAGCACTTTTTTGAGTCGCATGACCTCACACAGTGAGATTTTTCCTCTTTTCGAATATTGAAAAAAACGCAAGGCTAAGAAGTTTCGATTCACGCGAATCGATCCTTAAAGCCATCAAAGGTGACTGAAAACTGGAAATATAAAACATCGGATAACGGGATTGTGGAGGCGTGCTCCGACGAACGGGTCAACAGCATTGCCTGCATGCATGTAAAGAAATTAGTGGAAATTACATTAAAATGTAGATAAAAAGTATATATCCAGAAAAAAAGTAAGTACGATTATGCCTGTGCCCTGTCATAGAAATGTCAAAAGGTTCCCACGCATATGTGTATACTCGTATATACGCGCTACGAGGTTGCAGCTTTTAGTGACGTTCGTTGGTTTCTGCTGATATACACATTTTTGCAACAACAGCACAGCTGTAGTGCGGTACTATGAATTGCGACCGTGAGCAAAAACGCACCTGTGCAAATAAATGTTGGTTGAATGCGTCTTGTTTCAACCACACAGCCGCTAGTTAAGTACGTGAATATGCTCATCAAGATTCTCATATGTGGTTCTTGTTTTTTGCCCTTTTAGGTGGTAACGGCCTGAAAGAAGACAAGGGAAAAGCATACGAGCTCTATCAAGGTGCCGCCGAGGCTGCAATGGCGGCTACAAAAGGCCGCCTGGCAAATAAATACTACGAGCTGGCCGAGTCTCTTTAAGGCACTGGAGCTATCCTCATCGGGCATTGTAACAGATGATGCCACTACAAGCTGAAGCATTTTGTGTCACACAGGATTATCTTGCAGCATAATATTTTTCCTATGTAGTAGATCAGTGCAGACAAGAGAGCCGTGCAAGTTTACACATAGAGACACAAGGATTGGCTGGCATTCGGCGGCAGAGGCTAAAATCGACACGAGTGGGTGCGGAAATGGCCCACAAGTAGGAATTTCGATGTGTTGATCTTGTTGGAAAATGGATCGATGTATTGCGTGCCGGAAGGCGGCAGCACATGTGCAAGCCACTGATGGCCCATCTCGAAGAATATCGAGCAATTGGCTACTATTTATATTTTAAAGATGTTTCCTCGGCCATGTTGGGTATATGAAGGGCAGACAGATATCGATCGACGTCATGGCCATGTCAGATTCAGAGGAAAATCCGATTGTAATAGACGCGTGCATCCCGGAAGCGGCCCTGTTTTGCCTAATTCGCGAACTCACTTGAAGACGCCGTATAATCACTCTGCGACGGTGTTACTAATTTTGACATGTCGTACATAACCTATCTGAAACACATTCGTGGTACACAGGACCTTGTGTAACACACAGGCCTTGATATAAGATTGTCAAGGGCGGACCATAGACGCCTAGAGAATGTTTGCGAGACGCCCCAACGCTTCATGTCGTTCGATACAACTATTTGATGCAGACACGCGGAAATACCGATGATTGCCCCTACATCGCAGTGTCAATATCTTATAATCCCGAAACGGGTTTTGTCCAGTTTAAGGTCGTTAAACGAACGAAAAACGATACAACCTGCTCGTACACGTTCACTATTCCCTCGAGCTGTGTGTTGTAAAGTCAATTGCCTTTGCTTTTCTTGATCTATGCGAGGCAGGACATAACCCTGGTAGAGCGCATTCATTATACGAGTTGTTATTACACTGTGTAACGGCATCGGGTCACAGTGCGCGGTTATAAATCTCGTATCGAGTCAAGAAAATTACCTATGAATTTTGAGATTTTTCGTTAATATGTATCTCCGTACAACTGATGCATGCTGCAAGCCCTATCGCAGTGAAGCGTAAGCTCGATGTTGTTGTTATTCGTGCTGGTCGATCCGGTACCACTCGTTCGTGGATAAGGTGCTTTTACTTGCACTAGCTGGTGATCGATTGTGGTACGTCGTTACGTGATGTCTTCCTACCCCCTCCGTCAGTGCTCATGATTAACCGGGGCTCTATATAGACCCTGCCGAAACGTTGAATAGAGCACTTATTCATTTATTTTCATCTTTCTGTGTTCCGACCACGTGGTATTTAAGGGGCGCGCTCTACTCAATTTAAGCGTGTTCTCTGTGCTCGGCACTGTTATTTGGTCGGTGGCCAGATATGCATATATGCCACTTCAGACAACAAACAAGGCGATGTTTGTCGACAGATGGCAGCGCAAAGCCGGTGGGATGCCGTACGCCTCGGTTAAGAAGAGAAGACACCCACCCTTTGAGAGGTACTGGTGCTTGGTCAAATAGAACCCCCCACTCTCGCCGCCACTTGGCCGGGGGGCTTGGCGAATTGAAAAGTAGGTATAGGGGAGGGTACGAGAGTTGATAGCAAATACCTGTCCGCACATGAACGCGTCATCTCCGTCACGCTGTTTGGATGATAATACGATGCCGTAGCCCCTGAACCCAGAGTTAGCCTAGGTATTCATAAATACTTTCCTCTCTGTTTGATCTCATCCTGCCAAGATGCCGAACCCGACTTAATATCGACCATTATCGGCTGGTCTTGTCGCAAAATTACTCATAGAACGTTGCTGCCGCCGGCGGGAAGAGTTAAGATGATCTTTTAAATGATGGACTCGTTCCAATAGTACTTTTAGATCTTCTTCAAAATGAGTGAGTGAGTGAGTAAATGATTAAACGTCTTCATTTTCTGGTGTCGGAAACATCTCTTACTGAACTTTTAATAATTTATTACCAATATTATAGTGTCCCGAAAATGGGCTACTAGCATTTAATTTGGCTCGAAATTCGGCAGTTTCTAAAGTACCTTCCTACTGCGACTATCGTTTACGAGTACTATCGATCTATCTTTAGATTCTGAGTTGCAGGATTCTACTGTAGTTGTTTTTATATCCCACCGATCAAAGCAGTTGTTTGGCATCAAATCTGAACATTATGAAGTTTATATATGTATGTCATCGGGTTCCGTGCGGCACTTTAGATGCTATATAAATAGTGTTGCTAGAGCAACGTTAACTAAAAAAGTGTCCGTGATACTGATATCCGAGAAAATTGCTCTATGATATCTGATTATGATGACAGGCCTAGAGCCACAGTCGACACTGCATGTCATACGTGATGTGATTAACTACTGGTGATGCAAAGACGGAAGCTAAATACAATGTTGAAGGCTACCGCTTGCAAAATAAGTGTATAGGCAAGGGAGCGAATGAGCTATCGATAAAGAAAGCTAGCTCTCCCTTGCCCTGAACGAGCACCGTAGGCTGACGATGGTGAGATTAATCATTCTGAAATGATGATGATATATTTATTACAGTTTTTACCTCAATAAAACGCGCTGGGGCGCAGTTATACAGAAGCCACGAAATGTTAGCATTTATTTCCAGTTTAAAATAACAGTAGCTTCGCACTTTGTACTACTATGTGTACTTGTGTAGGTTCGCCGTGTCTGACATCAGCTTTATTTAATTTTGTACGGTCTGACCTTATTCCGGAAGGTTCACCCTCGGAATTTTGAATGAAATGACCGTGAATGAAGCAATCAAAATCGACGGTGTAAGCGCCACATAATAAACCGTAAAAACTCCATGGGACGTTCGAAGCCCACTGGACGCTCAAAAGTTATCAAACGTAAGCTCCGTTATGTAGAGAAACGCCATAATATATATATATATATATATATATATATATATATATATATAACCTGCATGCCGATAATATTGCTTATGCACTCGCAACCGGTGGAAGATATCTTTGCATACAATCATGTCAATGATAACTAGATAAGCGGAGCAAAATAACGCCTTGATTCGAACTGTGCCACTATGCCGTTGCGGAGAAGCCTTGCGGGTCTCTTCAGCGCCTATACAGCCTGCACGTGTGGCAAAGCACAGACTCCCCGGAAAGTTTTATGCGAAACTTTTAGATGCGCTTCCTTTAAACGCACGAAGGCAAGTCGCTTTCTCTCGCGCGCCTCCCGCAGTAACAAGTACCGTTGAAGCACGTAGAGGAAGCGTTTCGCCTCATTGCTTATCCGCTCATAAGCATCCGAACAAAGTCTTCGTAGTGCACGTTGCCGTGGGAATCTTCTTGACCCGCAAGCAGCTGTTCGACTTCATCATCTGTAAGAGTCAGGTTGAGAAAAGCCCACAAGGCACTCGTTTTTTATATTCTTCCACCAGCTCCCTCTAATAAATAAAAGGCAGACGACAACTGGCCAGAAATAGGCGCCACTTAGCTATACGACTGACTAAGCTCTATTTGCAAGTGTAAACACACTTGACACCTAAGCAAACGGGATGGTAAATTAAGTAATCGATTAATAGACAAATGTTAAATATATATATATATATATATAAAAGTCATTTTTGATTTCATAGTAAGTGGTTGTGCAACTGCGGTCGTCGTATGCTACGTTAGTTGATTACCCCCTCACGCTGAATGTTCGTTCATAACAGGTGTGTATGTGTGTAGAAGATGTAACAAGGCCCCGGAGCAGAAGACCTCTATGTACCATACTGCTATGTACCGTTACGTACGACCCAGAGAAAAATGCTATCAGAGAAAAAGAACTCAAACTGCAAACAATTGCATAAGTGTGCAGTGGGATTAGGAAGACAGATGTGTCTACTACTAAGAACACTATTCAAAGTAATTACGTTGAATTTATTCAGGACAGAATGCACCCTCTGCACACATGGATGCTACATTTGGATAACCAACTGCGCTCAAGGTGAAGCTCCTGTCTGGCAAGGGTGGAAAATGATGAGGAAAGCTAACCACAAAACATCGGCTAAACAGAAAAATAGTACTGACTCTACTGTTCTGTCGGCGTTAAAAAAAAATAACTTGAGCTACAAGAATAATAAACGTCACCAACCGGAGAGCTTCTCCCCGAGAGTCGTGAGCAGGTGTCGAAGCTCAGCTGACGATATGTAGCCGTTGGCTTCCTTGTCAAAGTGCCGCAATCCTTCGATGAAGTCTTCGGGTGTGTCCGACGAGCGATTTTTGCTGTGCAACGGCCAAACAACATCAAACACGAAAAAACCATAACACACGGCTAAGTTATTCTATACTATACATGCGTACATACATAAGCATGTTTAACGGCGCGATGTCTGACAGAAAAAGCCTAGCGGTAGCAGCACGTACAGCAACCTGTAAGAAATTTATTTTCACAAAGACGCTAATAAATGCGTGTTTATGGGCATTTGTTCCGCTAATATATCGTTGTTCTGAATTCTGTTCGCCATTCGTGGCGGTCGGAAATATCCACTCAGAATTATGAATGTGTTTTCAGACGCTATTGTGCGCCTACGACAGCCTTCAGTATTTCGTAATTGAGTTACTAATATAAATAAAATACTTTTCGGACTGCCCCCCCCCCCGGCAAGATTTACCGTCCACGAGACTGCTCTTCGCATTGCTTCATAAACGGATCCCCATAAATACAAATGTGCAACGGTAAGGCTCACTACTACTAGTAAAGTTTTTGGGCTGACCTTCAGCCAAGATTTAACGTACACGGAACTGTTTTTCACATTGCTTCATAGACGGACCCCCATAAATACAAATGTGCAACGGTGGGGCTCGAACCCGCGCACCTGCTATGTGTCTCCCCCGGTTGCGAGGCGCAGACTTAATCCACCACGCCACCGGGCTCGACTCACTACTACTACTACTACTACTACCACTATTACTATCAGTCACAGAACACACAGCCTTCCACGTACGCTTGGCGTTCGTATAGCTATGATTGTCCGTGCTTATTTTAACCAGCGTTTTCCGCTCGTCGATTAGCCAGCCAACCAGCCAGATCGCCGACCGTTTGCATCCGTTTGATGCCGTCTGCTTTCGGCCGTAAAGCGTATGCGAGCAAAAAATACCTATCGTAGAGCGTACCTGATAGCCGCAAGCACGGGCAGAAACTCGTCGAACGAGATCCGAGTGCTCTCCTTGTCCTTGTTGGCAGGGCTGTCCTTGGCGCCGCCTCCGGCCTGCGAGCTAAACTTGGACACGTCGGCCTCTGTCGGGTTTTGTCCAAGCGCACGCAGGACGTCGCCCAGCTGCGATACGTTGATCTTGCCATCACCTGCAGGCAGACAAAGTCAGACGAACAAATAGACATTAAACAACGCATTATATATATATATATATATATATATAGAGACGCACACGACAATCGACACCGATACGCCTTCGATACGGCCGAAATATCTTTTAGTCGGTGTTTATCCACGTACGTTTGCAGCTCAATCAAAATATATATATGATAGTCCCGTTTTTTGTTTGTTGTGTTTTATGCTGTTGGCGTCAATTAAGCGCGTAACGTAACTAGAAAAACGTATATATATATATATATATATATATATATATATATGGAGAAACGGAGGGAAAAGGCGGCAGGCCTATCAGCGATTGACGCGGCGGTCTCGAAAATTACTCGTCTAAATAAACTATTATCATAACGGCGGCCTCTAAGCTTCTAAGCCATAAAAACAACAACAATAACAATAACCAACTCTTTGAAAGAGATGCGCCGATCTTTGGTTAGGCTCGTGTGAGAACAGAACTAAAATAGAGGATGAGAGAGAGGAAAACACGTGGGTGGGCATAAAGCAAACTGGCAACTGGCCAAAGAGCTATAAAGCACGCGTTTGATCTCGATCGATTTCAAGATTGCTGCCCGAGATGACGTCTTTAAGAACATCAACAGTTCATTCGGCGCCGCACTAACAGCGGAAACATGCCTTAGTATAAACGCTCTGATCATATGTATATATATATATATACGATAGTCCGGGACAATATGGATATATTCATACACACGTATCCGCTTATTTGTAGTTAGAATTTTGATATATTCCTACACACTTATCCGCTTATTATATTGTAGTTTGAGCACAGTTGGTCAGCAACCGCGTTGTGTTGTGTTATGCGAGTGCGTTAAATGCAAACAGAAGTTGGGAGGTATCCTGGTGTTGTCCGATTGTTCATGGCTATCGTTCTAAAAATTACGTCCCTCACTTTCTCTGATGCCTTTAAAAAGTTCAACGGTCTCATGGATAACTCTCAGTTCTAAAAAACCGAGGCATGACCGTACGTACAATCGAATCCTGCTCGGATAGAATGATTTCTTCTTCCTCACTTATTGAAGCAGGCTAGGCATCGCCCTGCTGTTACATTCTTCTACAATAAATAAGTCCAGTATAAGCACGCTCAAAGGTGGTTAGAAAAATAAGCACGGCGTTGTGGCAGCATATAGTTGTTTCCTACGCTGTACTTTCAACTACTGTCATGGTAATGACCATCATTATAGTGATACACCTGCATACGGTGTCAGAAATGGACGCAAAGCCAACAAAATCGTACGCAGAAACGGGTTAATTGAGCGAAGACGCTGTAGGACCACGTTCACAAAAAGCTTAGCACAAATTGACAAAGTTGGCCATCCATGTCAGATATCCGTGCCTCGGGGAACCGAAGCCATAAATTCAGAACAGCCCCTAGCGGTCTGGTCACATCGTATGAAGGATATTTTACAAATTGCGCTTTTTTTTACAAAAGCGCTTGTGTTGTGTGTTCCTGACGATCAGCTCATACAAAAAAGGGGGCAAGTATGCATGCGATTGTATCTTACCCAGTCATTTACAATTATTTATTTACACATACGCATCGAGCATTTAAACAAAGGCATATTTTGTTCTCACAAAAGTAATGCCATGCTAAAAAAACTACACCATTCGAAATCCAATTATCCCATTTTTAAAAGCATGATTGGAACCTTGCGTCAGTTTTCTGAGAGCAAATTTGTAATTTTATTGTTTAAAATATGTACGTAAAACATGCCGAAAAATAGCTATCACTAACAAGTTTCAAAATTAAATAAATGCTGAACTGGTTATCATAACTGTAAAATTAATTTAATAGTGAGTTATCACCTCTGCGCGCCCTAATAACGGCCCATATAAACACTTGGCAATCATCCAAATAACTCATCAATGAACTGCTGTGGGATATGCGTGCACTCCTCGCGCAATATGCTCTGGATGTGTTGTTAGAGCTGGAGTTTCTCCCTTGAACTCATTGTTTCAGCATCTCGCATACATTTTCGAGCGGACTCATGTTGGGAGAGCATGCTGGCCATTTTATAAAGCATATTCAAGCTTCTGCGAGACACCCCCGAGTACGTACAGCGGTGTGCGACCTAGTAGCATTGTCGTGTGCATGAAGATCTAGTTGTCAAGAACATCACTCGCATAGTGAGGTGTCCGAATCTCATCAAAGAACTGAGCAGTTAAACCTTTTCTTCCCTCCCATGGAGGACCATTAAGGGACCTACTCCTGGGTGACTTATGAGGTTTGGTTCTCCCGTCTAAGGATATTGCACCTCAACCCATGATTCAACTGCCCCCGTAAATGACACTCTCTGCAATACATGGAACGAGAGGCCAGATATCGGCTGAGCCAGAGCGGATGCGGTAAAATTGGCTTTTTCTTATATGCACACCTATCAAAGTGTAGTTCAAAAAGTTACAGTCACTTATAGGTTCGAAAAATCTACAGAAAACCCATTCCTTTTGCACTCAATTGAAAATCTTACAGAATACATTAGAAAGGCCGAAGAAAAATCTTCAGCAATGGACATGTAAAGACTATAAGCATAAACATATAGGTGACGTGTTGTCGTAACTTGAAATACTTAGACAACTTTACCCTAATATTGAGCAGTGTGGATATTCCCGACGGTCTGATCATAGAGCACATCATTTCTGTCATTTAACTTGGAAAAGGCGCATGTTTACTTTAGAAAAAGCCTTGTTTTATTCAATCATCCGCCGTCAATTGTACACTGAACCAGCCCACTTGAAGTAAACTGACATGAATTTTCAGGCTCTACGCATATATATATATATACATATATATATATATATATATATATATATATATATATATATATATATATATATATATATATATATATATGGTCGATTAAAACGTTTGTAGCATGGAATACAAGGAATAATCGGACAAAGACTTTTTATTATTCAAATAATCAATAGTCCCCCCGAAGCTCAGTATCTAGTCCAACGTTTCTTAATTGCCTTTATACCACAAGCAGAATATTTAGCATCTTTAGACGCTAATACTCGTCTACGGCTGATGTGACATCTGTCGCTCTGAGATGTCTTTCCTTTTCGAGGTCTGCAAACAGATAGTATTTGAAATCCTCGTTTTCGTAATTTGGCCCTGGCTACAACTGCACCCGGCTCGCAGTGCTACTTACTATATACTGTATATATATGTTATATATATACCTTCATCTGATCTAAGAGCAGCGCTTCGTAGCACTCTCCGGTAATTACTCTTCCTGTACACAGGCCTTTTAAAGAACGGCTAACATAATACATTTTGTATTCTAGAAGCCGGTAACCAATCCACGTTTCGTCAACGGTTACGAATGGCCCCAAAAAGTTCTTGGATTTTGTTCTCCAAACGTTCCAAATTGCCGAACTTCGAAACCAACACGCGTGTCAATTTTTGCTCATTTGTTACTTTTTGTTTCATTTTCCGTATATTACATTATGTATGTAAGGGGCACATTTCACGGAGGATGAGGCAAGCCAATGTGCCTAGCGAGCGTGTATTGTGACTATCACTTGTCCGTTTCGTTCACGCCAGGCCGAGACCACTTCAGAAGTGTGCCCCAAACGGAGGCCGCGAAAATAAATCTCAAAGCGACAGATTTAAATGCTGATGCACGATTGGATGCATGACTGCCTCATGAGTTTCTAGTACAGTTTTCCCATCCAGAGCTGTTTTGCCAGCAGCCAAGCTATTTCGCGCCCATTCATTGTTGCCTCAAATACCGGTTAGTAGACGCATGTCAAATTTTAATTGATGTTGACGACTCGGGCGTAATCGTCATGGCAATCTACCAAAACGGATCGAAAACATGTATGGTAACCTAACGCTCGGCAATAAATAGGCATGGAATTAATAATATAAGTATGGAACTTTGCACAGGTCCTGATAGCATAGAATGACCTGACTTGGGGAGACCTACATATATACGCATGTCTATTTTAGTTAAGCCAACTTTTAACCCAAACCAGCATATTTAGGACGCATAGCCTAAAAATGTATACTAGATATTTTAGGGTAGGTTGTTTGAAAATATATATATGAATGCAGCATCTGTTGGGTGCACATTGTTGAACTGGGCTAATCCTGGCTCTAGAACTCGTGACCGCACGCGCTGAGATAATTGTGCACTCCAAAGTGCTAACATAACGTTATATATATATATATATATATAATCATTCGTGTTACAATATTATTTATTACGTCCTAAGTGCGAGCCTTATATAGAGTCACGTTACAACTACTTTCGATAGCCAGCACAGTATTTTCAACAGCCAAACACGTCAATTCTCTATTCTATTCTGTATCTTCTGAGTCTTCGTTCCGCGTTCACTCCATATCTGGAGGAATATCACAACTGGGGGTCATATATAACAATAGTAATAACGCATTCAGTAACTGGATGATGGGACTTTATATATGGGCGTCTACATATATATATACAGGCGATGGATCTGAAACGTTTGTACCCGCCCGGTTTATTTGACCAGTAACCGCCGCTGCTTTCGCTCTTGCTACAGACAAATCAGTTGGGACCGAAGAGGAAACAAACATGCATATATTCCGCATTCCCGCACAATACCGAGCGCCTGTCTATTATTGGACAGCGCCAGGATTTGCATTCGATAATGATGCATTTACCATTCTGCACATATATATATATATATATATATGTAGCTTGTGTTGCCCGAATATTAGAAATGGTTCAAGATATTCTGTCGCAGAAAAGACTGGAATCACCAAAATAAGCTGTCAAACGTTCTATTTAACGAAGACACACCGAACTGAGTTGCTGTTAATTACAGTTAAGTAATCCGCAAATAACTGGCTCGCCCGGACAAAACTTCGTGTAGGCTCATACGAAGGATTCGATACGGGCGGCATAGTCTACATGGGAAGTAACTATATATCGAAATATATCGCCGGATCTGGCGCATATACCGTATTGACCAGGCTAGATGTTCTCTATTTTTTCAAGGCTTGCCGCATTGGTCTGAATGAACAAATATAAACTACCCAGCTTGCTCTTCTCTTTACTCAGTCTGATCGCCTCGTGGCGACTACGCTGGTTCCTTTATTATTCCAGAGGTCATGCAACTAAAGCGATATGGTAGCGCTAGCTATTTGGCTGGCAAACGTTTTAAAAACATTGTGAACAAGCTAGATAATCTTAATGTATACAAAAAGATAAGTGATACGCACCACGAAAGACAGAAGGATACAAGCTCGGGGGCTGTCCCGCACAATGGCGGACCATGACCTACTGCAACTAGTCGAGAAAAATACTAGAAAATACAAGTGAGGTTGACGAGAAACCCGAAGTTTCCTCTGGGGAAAACATTTTCGCTGGCAAGCAGGCAAAACGATCGGCCGGAGGTGCTGCGCCAGTTATATATATATATATATACCTCTGAAAGACGCCAAGTATTGCATTTCTTTTTTTGTATATTACAATATGCATGTGGGGCATATATATATATATATATATATATATATACTAATTAACTCGCTCTCGTTGTGCCTATTAAGACAAGACAGCAGGCGTCCCAGTCGGTACCACCGGGTTGCTAAAACCCGGGGCTTTAACCGACCGGTTCCGTGGGCAGCACACTTCCCCCGTACGTTTTAAGTAGCCTTAACTACCCTCGAATGAGCCACGACAAAATGACAATATGAATTCGTTGCCACTCAATCGATATCGTATGCCTTGCCTCCCGCGCCAACAACAGTGACCTCGGGAAAGTTAGTATCGGGAGTTTGCACATTCTGACCAACTTTCATTTTGGCGCGTGAAGGTCCCCGCAGCCCGCTAACTCGCGCGCCAGCGGACCAACGCCGGAAAGAGAGTCATTGTTACTCCAATAGTGCCCCGACGCGAGCCAGGGGACCTTACAATCCATAGGCACTCCATAGTTCCAGCCCAGCGACGTAGCAGACCACTCGAGGAATAACTACAGGGACTGCCGACGAACACTAAAGACTGCCATCGCTCAAGCAAGGTGTGTAGGAACTCATGGCGGCGGTCGAGACTGACATTGGGGCCTAACTTAGCGAGTGGTCATGGGTAACCTTTGACGATACCAACCCCCGTTCCTGTAGCATGAGAAGACTGTAGAACACGTTCGACAGTTTTTCCCAGCCAGTGGTCGCGCCCGCTGCAGACCTTCTCCGTCTGCTCAGATGACCTCTCTACCTCCTATAGGATAATTTGCCTACTAAGTGCAGTAGGCAAACTGTTTGGGAATGGTATAATAGAGTGCCTAAATACTGCGATGACTGGAACCTGACGTATGACGAAGTCCTGCGGCTGGGACTACCGAATGAGTTGGGAACCGTGTCGCGTACGCCGACAGTATCGCTTTCCTCGTCACAGCTCGCCGCGAAAAAGCACTAAAAGAGGTTGGCAACGGGGGGGGGGGGAAATGGCTAGCCGAATTATAATTAGAGAGAATTATAATGTAGAGGATCGTAGATCGTCTACATTCTAATTCTCTCTAATTATACGCGCGTGGTTCCGTTATTCCAAAGGTCATGCAAACAAAGCATTAGTATGGCGGGAGGGGCTAGGGACAGCTCACGTACTTTTCGGCCCAGGTTCTCACGGGCCACAGCCAATTCCAAGCACTTAGTTGACTATTATTATTATTATCAATTGACAAGATAGAATCACGGGTGGACACGTGCACGCTTTGTACCTCGGGACAGGGGGACCATGTCGACCATACGATCTCTTTCTGCTCTGTCTGGCCCGGGTCCGCAGAAACCGAACGTATAGCCTTTTTAGGCTCTATTATGTAGGAGAAAACGCAGCTGGAAACAGGTGCCATCGGGTGGTCGAGATGAGGGTGCCCCGCAAAGAGCCCCCCATGCAACCCAGCCCTATGTGGGGTGGCTCACGGCTTGAATTGGCGAGCTGTACATACCAGAAACTAGATAACTAGGGAGCATTTTGGTACTAATAAGAATAACATTTATAAAATTATTTGAATTTGGTGGTCATTTTCCCAGGAGACACGTAGTCTGGTTGACCTTGCATATATAAGTGTGCAATATTTAAAGGAACTTAACAACGATGGTGTTTAAGATATTTTAAAAACGATTTCTTTTAATACAGATATAATGTCAATTCTAACATTGGTGAGTTCGTGACTATTTTTGGTTTTTACAAACTGTATACGGGGCACCTATTTTTTAAACACATTTTCACATAAATCAGGCTCGCTATATTAATGGTCATGGAGTTATGAACGTATTTTAATCAATTGTTTTGCCGGCATATATATATATATATATATATATATAAAATTAATGTGATGATTTATTAATCATTTACAATACGTTTGCACACCCGGCAGTGCTCGCCTTAATAAAAATTGTGGTAATAAGGTGTCACGTTAGGTTAAGAATCAGCTGTCCGTGTCCTTGCTTGATGGTAGCACCCGCTCTTATGAACCCGGTGCGAGCGGTATATCCTCAAGGTTCCTTGCAACGTTAAAACGGTAAGATCCATAAGATTTCTCTTCGTGACGCCGAGCCCTAAGAGCGTCCTCGCAGATTCGGAGTCCCATACACCACTCATAGAGATAGTGATGGATCCGAATCTGCGAGGTTTTTGCGGGTCGGGGAGCGCCGCCCTTAGAAACTCGACGTCATATTTGGTGATCTTGTTCTGCCGCGCTTTTGCCAGGTCCCGGTTCGGGCCGCAAACCTCGGCATCTAAAACCCAGACCTCGGTAGGTGTTGTTATTATGAGGTCGGGCTTTAGACCCGGTGCGCCCGGTCGACGGAATACTCGCTCACGAACCACCTCATGACCCCTCTCGCGGAGAAGACGCGCCACGCGATCACAGACGTCGTCATGTCTCTTTATAGTTTGTTTGTGTGCTGTATCGCACATCTGAGCGACATGAGCCAACGTCTCAGGAGTATGACACCCGTGCCTACAACGTTTGTTGTAGCCCGGGCGTCCCCTGGCCAATCTGGCACGCGTTGGTAGTGCGTTGATCCTGAGCTTTAGTAGGTTTAAATACTCCTTACCAGATAGGTAGGTCATAACCTTAATCCAGTAATGTACAAAGGGCGTTTCGTGTGCTTTTTTAAAATGTGCCCCATCGAACGTGTTGTGTAGTTGTTGAGACCAGTAATCGGTCTCTTGTGTAGCGGTCTCAATGGAGGTCCCAAGTATATATATATATATATATATATATATATATATATATATATATATATATATATATATATACCGCAAAAACCTCGCAGATTCGGATCCATCACTATCTCTATGAGTGGTGTATGGGACTCCGATTCTGCGAGGACGCTCTTGGGGCTCGGCGTCACGAAGAGGAATCTTATGGATCTCACCGTTTTAACTTTGCAAGGAACCTTGAGGATATATCGCTCGCACCGGATCCATAAGAGCGGGGGCTTCCATCAAGCAAGGACACGGACAACTGATTCCTAACTTCACGTGACACCTTTTTACCACCATTTTTATTAAGGCGAGCACTGCCGAGTGTGCAAACGTATTGTAAATGATTAATAAATCATCACAATATTTTCTATACATACATGTAATCTAATAATAGCACTTTATGTACAAATATCTCGTGAGCACTTCTTTGGATAAACGAACATTTTGTTTGCACTGTATGTTTGCAGCAATGTTTCGCTCACCCTTGTAGGCCAAATTGTTCAGAAATAATCCAATAACAAACATCACAGGCAAACTACACCTCTCAAGTAGGTCCGCGGCAAAGAATTTGAAATAAACAGACCGAATTTTGGAAAATCCTGGTCTATAAACCCATCGCGCCAACAATGGAGATGACGTTTCTAACACAAACGGTAAAGGCAAGTAGTTAACTTAAATATTTTGCCCTGTTTCCGTCGACCTGTCATTAGAATAATATCACGTATAGCCATCCGCTATGTAACATGCTCTGGTACTATATATATATATATATAATTTGATAGACATATGACTAAGATTTACACATGTACAAAGCATGAGCGTCAAGTCTCACTTGTTTGAGGCGCATAGAACTAGCCAACCAGCGACCACAACAACGTCAAAACATTACTAAATTATCTTATTACTAATGATCATACAAAAACAAATGAACGTGCTACAACCCTGTCACGTACCTCGGCTATCGAACAAGTTGAAGGCTTCCTGGTAGTCAGCAACAAGTTCGTCACTATACGCAGCCATACTGATTGATCTGATGAAGCAAAACGAAACGAGAAACGACCCTCCAACGCACCTGTGGAACAATTAGTTCTGCTACTAATTAGACACACTTGGCGGTACACTTGACAGCACTGACAGCAACAGCATAACTCTGTATTCACTCTTATCACTATAGATTCGCACACCTTCGACAAAATAAATCAACAACGACCACCGAGCACCCTCTTTTGCTGGTAGTTTCTAGAACCACCACAGTAACCTGTTGTTGCCAGCTGCAACAATGTACAACAACAACAAAACAACGAACCAATGAACAACACCACACTAACAGAGAGAATTATTTCAGGCAATTCTTTCTCCTACGCTAGCTACGCTTTTGATCGCTACTGCTTACTCGCTATAGCAACTGCCAACTGACTGACAGGGTTCTATGTCAGACGACGGTTTGTCTAGGTGGATTCCCCCCGCAGCAACAGACAGCTAGACACAACAGTGAGTAACACCGCCATCAACAACAACAAAAACAATAACAACATCAACAACAACAGCAACAGCAGCAGCAACAATAACAATTCCTCACAGCACAAACAATAGGCAACTCCGCATTCACCGTGGCCGTGGTAAACGCGAACCCACTTCATGCCGATGACGATGGTTAGATGCAGAAGGCATCAAGATTCGTCTGCTTTCGGTGTCGTCTGCTAATCAATGAGCGCTGTGCTTTGACAATAGACCGACGTGAGGCTAGATTTTTCATAGTTTTTCGGCTTTTAGGCTAGCTCAAACGTCAAGGTATGTCTAGTCTTGTTAATTCTGCAGTCATTTTGTTAGACGACAACAATTCCTAACATCGGCAGCGTATCAGATGTATGGCTGCAGCTCTCTGCATTTTTTACTCCTCCAGTCGTTTATTAATTCTTTTATAATTAATTTTTAATAAAATATCATTTATAATAACTCCAGTCGTTCAATAGGGATCATCTTGTCGAAGTAATTAATGCCAGTGCAATCCCGTACCCTGGAGGGGGAGGATATCCGTTTTCGAGGGTTTGCGAGTTCCTACTTCTAGCAGCCAGTAGCGCTTTAGCATTTCCAAAATTCCCCTTTGAAAAAAAACCTGTAATAGTAATCATCACTAATAAAACAAACAGTAATAGTGATCATCACGAGAATTCAAAGTTGCGCATATCTGCTGTCAGCACCGGTGTGGTTTTGGTCTGCCGTCTGCTTGATGTGAGCGGTGAGCTCTCAACGAGCAGACGACGTTTGCATTTTTCACCAACTCGTTGCCTAAATGACATATGTATGCACAGTCAAATGTAAGCTGTAACTCTGCATTGCGTGCCGGCCGAAACTCACGTGTGGAACAGCACGAAAACATACGAGGAGTCAGTGAGGCGGTTGTGGAAGCCGCTGTGTGTGTCAATCTGCAACGAAAGTATTCTTGTAAGACAGCTCAGTGTTTTGTTATTGCTATTAGGATCGGATGATAGGCGAATGCAACAGCATCTCAGATATTCTTCAAGTGTCTTAAGTGCATTCCTCAAGTGCAAAAAAAAAACAACAACAACAACACAACAATCGAGTGGCGCCATTTAGCGAGGCAATCGTCTATAGCTGAACCACCGTATCGGGTGTTGTGGCGTTGCTGTGTTCGATTTTGCTGCGCTTCTTGTAGTCGTTGCTGCTTTCTACTGGTAATCAAAGGTGTTATGCTACCATCATATTTATTTATTTTATTATCATCGTTTTCGTCGTCGTCATCATCATACGTAGCTTAGAGAACGTTAGGAAAATATGTTTGAATGTTGGTGCAAACATAGTGAATGACTCTCTTTGTTTCTTTATCTTTTATCGACAGTGTATCGTCTTCTATCGCAACAGGTTTGGCAGAGCAGTCATTGCTGGAACGGGAAGGAATCCCTCCCCCGCACTTTTTTCTATTTGTCGACAGCAGCAGAGCATTCTCGTTCGAAGACCGGCGCCTTAGCGAGAAGGGCAGTTTCGTCGCGTATCCATAATGTCAGCCAACAATAATAATTCGGCCAAAGAAGAGTTTCCCGCCGAGCTCAAGGACAGTGTGAAGACGTTCCACGAGAAACTACTTGTGAGTTCTTAAGAAAGCTAACAGAAACAGCAGAAGAAGTCGTTGTCGTTATTATTGTTGCCATTGTTGTTGTAGTCTTTACGTCTAAACGCATAATTAGTTGCGACAAAGTTTTGCAGAAACACCATCCAGCGAAAACTCAAACGCATTCTGGCCCTCTCGTCTATGAGAAAGGGTCCCAGTTGGCAGCACTTGTTTGCATTATTGTTATTATTTTTATTACGCTTAATTTGACTAATCGTCACACATATAATTTAGTATGCGCTTAGGTCCTAACACGATCGAAGAGGCCTTAGATCCCGACGATTCATCTACTAGGACTGTTGGCATTCATTTAGGCAAAATGTTCATTACTGCAAACATATTTTCCAATACGTTCTGCAAGAGTGATCGGAAATAAAGAAGAAAAAATCAAACGAAAACTAGTAAGCAATCACAGTTCTGCTGTTGATAGACGCAGTCTGAGCCAATACGTAAGCTACTTGTTTGGGAGAAGCTATTTCGTGTCAAAAAAGCGATGATTTACCTAAATATGCCTTGGTAACACTCACTAAACGTTTTTCATTTAATCTAGTTAGTCGAGGAGTATACCAACTAAAATATGGCAGGGAAATAAATTGGTGGCTCTGACAAGCCGATACATAGAAATACGCTGCCGGGTGGAAGTGGGCCATTGGCACTATGAAACCTGTTGAAGCTCTGACTGAACAGTTTGGGCGTCTGAATTATTCTAGTAAAGGGCCCATCCTGTAGTCGCAAATACCGTAAATTTTGTATTAATCTATCAGGTATGCATTTGGTAAGATTGATGATGGACTTCAATCTAGGTTTTAGGCCGTTTTCAATTTATAAAAACGATCTGGGAGATTCGCTTACCGTGTGGTCCGACGATTGATATTCGGTGTCTGCATCTCTGTACATTCTTTAAGGACCGCTCTCGTTTCCCTTTTTAAATAAACTACCAAAGGCAGCGACGATATCGAACATCTTCGCAGAAAAGCACTGTAGAATTGCGTCGAATATCTGATCTCCTTAGGCTTAAAAAATAGTTTGTTTTACGTATTTCATTTTTGAGCGCCACGTGCTTTACTGCCCACTCGGGTCTGCCGCCTGATGCGCTTCCTTTGATTCACTGACGTTAAACGAGTATTGAATGGCACACCCGAATCTTACTATAGGTAGCCTTGCTCAATTACTGGTGTGTTTGCAGTACATGCCGTGTATATGCACCGACATCGGCTCGTATGTACGTCTAAATATATATAATTAATTTTCAGGCGCTACGTGATTGTTTGGAGCCAATGCTGTCGGCCACGGGACTAGAGCTGAAAGAAGCGCTAAGTCCCCTGGATAAGGCAAGGTTTGATGTGTCACTGTGCTATGGACTCTCGTCTCTTATGTGGACCTATATGCTCACACAAGGTAGGTGTTTCTATGCAACCCTTGTAACGTCCCAGCTGCTTTCTTCAATATTACAGCAATTATTTCAACCTGAGGGGTTGTTTTTGGATTATTTATTTCCCATTCTTTTACTATTCTCCTCTCTACGGCGTTCCCGACGCCATTTTTGCAATACATGATATATTTTAGGGATTTTTCGAGAGAGAGCTTTAGCCCAGACTACCTGTCCGAATAACTTCAAAGTTTTGCCAATGCGTGTAGGTAGGTTTTCTTTTTTTTTTCACCTGTTCATGCTATTAGTGCCATTAATAATTTGGGGTCCGGAATTATTGCCGGACTGCCGTGTACGGTATAAACGCAAGGTGGACGGATCTTTTATTGTCTCTCCTTTCTTTTGTGCATATTGTCATACTTGACTGCTCTAGGCGAAGATCCGAAAGAGACTTCGGTGAAGGCGGAACTGGCGCGCATCCGCGATTATATGGGCCGTGTAAAGGAGGTCGAAGACCGCGATAAACGACCTCGGGTGAAGGCAGCAGCTGCAAAGCGGTTCGTTCGCAATGCACTCTACGAGCAGCCTTCAGATGATGTTCAACGACCTGCCAAAAAGCCAAGAGTCTAGATTTGCATCTAGTCTTTATTGTCGAGTGGGAACAGCAATCAAAGATCTCTGCCATTTTACATCAAATGGATTTGTAACTTAGTCTTCTAATTATTTATAGAAATGCAGACGGGTTTAAGTGAGCGTGATCCATGCTGATCCATTGCTGAGTCTCGTATTAGTACTTTATCTGCAGACGTCGTCTGTGGAATGCTGGTCTTGTTCGTGGGGTGCAGATGGGATGTGCGTGTACATATAGGTGGAATGTAAATAGATATTCGAGTGAAACGTGCCGGCGAGAGAGGTTGATAGATTTGTGGCTTACATGGTTTACGCATTGAATGTGTAAGTACGCATGTATGTATGAAAAACTAATAGTTAAAAATAAACTCAAAACATACGTTTAATAAAGACAAATTACTGAGTTATTGGTCTAACTTTTTGAACGTTTGTTGGCGATGTTATGATAAATCAGTAAAATATTTATATACACATACATTAGACACAACTAGGTTCACTGAATAACTAGATCTTCTGCTGTCTTGCTAGTTTGGCTATTGTCTGGACAGAACATGCTGCGGCGTGGTATTTGTCGCCTTGGCCTAAGCGCCTCACGCTCCTACAACACTCCTGATGGTCATGGAATCTTTCCTTGCTGCATAAGTCCTGATGAAACCCGTGAGCTGCAAATGCTGTTGTTAGATTTCTACGTTTTACTCGACTGCTTCCTAGGTTGTACTTCTCATCGCTGCCGTAGTAATTTTTCGATTTCCTTTAATTTCCCCATTAATTTCCTAGTGTGATCCATAAATGCTCACATTTAAGGTGAATTCCATCGTGACTTTAGTTCCTGTGTCATTAGAGTCCCCCCTGTAAAATATAAACTATTATATTTCTACCAGAATTAGCTAAACCGGCACCATTTCATAATGGAAAGTCTTACTCTATTGAGTCACTGTAGATTTGACGTCCGTCTATGGTGGCGGGTATAATGGCGGGTAATGTGGGGCGCAACACCGGTGGAGAGTATATGACTCAATCTTGTCCACGTGTAGTACCCACTAATAATCACCTCCCCCCAACTCCCCACCTGTTCGGGATTGTAAAGCAGTGCTTCAAAACCAAGACGGGGGAGCCGAGTATACAATCCTCTTCTGAGTCTTCGGATACTGAGCCGGGGTAGCGACTATGTGGCCTATCGTGTCCGAAGGTCCGGAGTTATAGAGCCGCAGGCGTTCGTCAGGCATTTCCCTATTTTCTGCATGTACACTTGGAACTGGCCATGACTCGTCAGACCCTGTGTGGCGAAGTACGTGAAGGGTCCCTGGCTCGGGCCCTCGTACCAGGCTTGTAGGTCCGGATTGAGGCTGTGGGTTCACGTTACCCGCGTGTCGCCGAAAGGGGGACTGAAGCCTTACAGCTAGATTCTATAATATTGGTAATTAAAAACATTGCATGCGTTACTAGAAACTAGAAAAAGCAAGAATGTAAATGATTAAAAAGCGTGCTACAAGCGTGGAGGAACACTGGGATGATTTGCGAAAAGACGGGTGGCGCGGTCAAATCGAAACGCTAGCGGCGGATGGTCATGAAATACACAAATAGGAGAATACTATTAACAGTATGTTTGGCGCCGATAATAGTATGGAACATAAAGACTTTGGAAAGAAAACACAAGTAAGTACGGACGATAAACGACTGCTAAAAAATAGAGCAACTAGCCATAAATAAAGATGAGAAGACCGCTTGCGAGGAGGGTAAAATCATTAAGACTATGGGCTGACTTACGCGTGCACTCGTAGAAAGGGAATTCAATAAGATATTAGTTTCGATTCCGTTTCGAAGATTCGCCCAATACCATAGGTATAGCTGAAAGAAAAAGTTGAATACAGTTTCTTTCCAAAGCCAGAAACTGACCATATGAAATCGACCAACTGTAGGCCAATAACAGTTACACGCGTGGTTTAAAATATTTGAGTCTCATTAAAAAAAAGTGTAAGAATTGAATAGTAGGGAAGAATTGAATAGTAAGGCTATGGCAAAACGGCTCTCGATAAGGCCGACGTATGGAGAATTTTCGTTTCGTGTTGACTAAAAATCTGGCTAGAAATACAAACGCCATTGACGGACTCGCGTTCGTTGCTTTTCGACTACTCTGGCAACATTGATGCAGTAGAAAAAGTCAACATTTTTGAAAGATTTTGAATAAATGTGTCTCATCGTTTCCTATTGGCGAAAAGCCTGCGCATAACTATCCGTGTTCCCAATTGCCTTTTTTTAATTGCCCGATTGCATAAATTTTATGTGGGAGGGTTAATTTGGGAGGATTGAATAATGCACACGCCTATGATTTTTGTAGCCGTGGCAGTGATTAGAACCAAAATGTCACACGCCTGATTTTATGTAGGAAAACATGATAAAACAAATTTATTTAGAAAATATTGTACCGTATGTACTATATAACTACTTGTACGTAATGTTGGCTAATGGCGTACTATTGTAGAAGAAGAACCGGAAATAAACGTGACACAACGTTGTGCGCACGATACCACCGTGGTCGTGTAACCGCTTTCCTGCAGGAAACCATGCAAGAGCCTTTTTGCGTACGCTGCTATTTATACGAATTTCACTTGCGTGAAACTATCTCAAAACAATACAACGGGGCAGGAGAACCTCTATCTATTGTAACCAAAATAGAGAAAGAGGAAGAACACAAACTTCCTGTGTAGAAAAAAATGTACACGCAGTACAGCGTTCGGTGTAAAGGGCACGCCCATATATAGCAGTTAACAGCGATAGAGCCGATACCGCATAGGCTGACGGCAAGAGAAATTCAGATTAAAATCCAGAAACAAATATGCAGACATTGTTAGAGCTTTTGGCTTTTTTTGCCACTACATTATTTATAGTAAGTCACATTCATGCATCGAGGGTTTGACGCACTGTCGATCAAAAGCACTAAAAAAAAGAAATCCAGATATGAGGAAGTGGACAAAGTTATGTTCCGAATGTGCGGTCTATAACTTGAAACATTAGGACAGCTTGTGATATGTCCTAGGTATGTCTGGGCTAACCCGCTACTAGATAGGACGACTCTCTATATTAAAAAATAAGTTTGACAAATAATATAAATGCATTGGCGTATAAGCAAACCCTCATTTCTGAATATAACACACATTTTATTACATTGAAAGCATGGATTGATTATAATATATAACGACGTCAAATCCCCAGTAAAGCCGACTCGGAGTCTACGCGAAAAATCAATAGGGCAGTTGAGGTGCCATAAACCGGTTTGGTACATACAATTCGAGGACAACTAGTGTTTGCATAATGAATGGTTTTAAATTAAAGGTACGATATACCGGTCGCACATGCTTTTACTTCACATACTTTCAAAATCTAGCATCAAAGACAAAGAAGACCAACGTATATAACCGTAGTAAAATTGAACAGTCCCTGGTCACTAAGTGTGTATACAAAGTCGCGGTGGCCCACCTCGAGCCCTTGTCATTCGAGAAAACCGCAGAACTCTCCGTGCCGTTGTCAGGGGTGCAGTGGGCTACACAACATGTCCGTAGCAGGCAAACGTACTTTCATGCCTGAAAAATTTTACGTCACTAGGTCGTCAACATGCAGCCGATTCTGAACATACAATTAGGGATATATTCTTTAAGGTGGTGAAATTTAATTACTTCAGTGGTTCAACTTTTGCCATCTCCAGAGGTTGTCCATCTTGTGTTTTTACACATTTACACATGGCTGACCTTGTGTTTTTCTCACGTCTCTTCAAGCTCCAAGAAGTCGTTTTCTGTTACCATAACAGTCGGTTGGCTAAATCACAAAGTATTTCACAATACGATTTTCATATTCGTAAAACATTTCGTGGATTCGAAGGATATTGATGCTTATGTACAATTACTACGACCTCTGATCTTATCAGAGTTTATGGACTATGAAGGCCTCATCTTGAGAAAGATAAGAAATTTGATGACATTAAATGATTAAAAAATGACATTAAATGATTAAAAAAATGACATTAAATGATTAAAAAAATGACATTAAATGATTAAAAAAATGACATTAAATGATTAAAATTATGTATGATAAAATAATTCGGGGAGTCTCATTATATAAGTGTGTACATCTCATCTTTTCTCATCTGTAGCTTGTAAAATAATTTCTTATAATGCCTTGCTACATACTACAATATGTTTTTTTTTATCAGGGCGGTGATGACGATCGGCACCGTCTTGTTCAATCAACTACCAACTTTCTTCTAAGTCTGCAAGCCATTAAAACGGAGTCTCTTAACGGTGGCAACCTTGACATTGGATTTGCGTGCTGTTCTGCGGCTCTTTGTGTTCCTATAAATCTGATTTGTATCTTGTGACTTAATCTGGCTAGCCTAATTCGTTTATCCAGCTTCTAGTGCACTATGATCTGGCAACAGAGAAAACGGCGAAAAACACGTAGTAATATATATATATATATATATATATATATATATATATATATACAAAATTCCAAAAAATACTTTTTTTTTAATTTAGTACCCAATTATTGATTCATTTTACACGTAGGAATTATGTTCGAAACAACACATCTGAAAAATGCCGCCCTCGGCTTTGCTGCCACATTGCGTTCTTTTCACGAAATGTTCACCACCAGTACATGGTTTGACATAACTGACATAATAACTGGCTAGGTTTCAGTTATACAGAATCATTTGACCTCCTCCTTCAAGGCTTTTGTTGTTCTAGTTCCGAAGGCGTTAAATCGTACGACCTAGACGGTCAATTCTGGTAGCCCAAAGGATAGATTAAGCAACCTACTGTACGTACCTCGCGCAATAATGCGATTGCTTCATGTGATGATTGGCTAGTGGCACCTGTTGGGGCCACACGAGTTGGAGATCCATACCATCCAATTGAGGAGACAAAAAACTGGGTTATCATGCCCAGACATCTCTGAGCATATTTGTGAGAGCTGTTTGAGCGTTACTCGTAGTGTTTTCGAAACAAAAAATAATGGTTAATGATGCCTCTCACGCAAAATCCTGATGAGTAGTCATAAATAAATAGGTCCTCCTCTCAACCTTTAGTCAGCAAACGAAGGCGAGTTATTGGAATAAATCTATTCTATTCTTGACACAACAATTCAAAATGTTTGCTTTAATATCAGGTGCTTTTTCACATTAAATGTATCTCCTGTTGGAAGCAAAATGTTTCCTGATCGGAAATCGTGTAAAGATAGTGAGTTGTCCTTTTCAAGATTTCAAAGAATTTCACAAATAATGATTTATCACAAATACCCACAATCAGAAATAATAATAATTTTAACTAAGTTCATCTACTCGAGTAACTGTTTTGAAGTTGTCGGCCCCAAAGGCCTAAGAATGTAAAGACATTACCTTCTGCTGAATCAACGTATACTTTATTGCTGCCAAACGGGACAATAAAAGCTCAGCATGCACGTGCAATTTTTTAACGGTTACTCATTAAACCCGCTTGTCAAGCAAACGAGTTTTACGAGTTACTATTGTTCTTTTATATCTATTCTGTGAATCTTTTTCTATATTCTGTGAATACAGCAACCAATACTGCAGTATGAATATCGCTGTTTTTACGATTACACAAGCACAACGTTTAGAAGTCGCCTTTTTGTCAAATGTCAATTTTAGCGAAGCCTTTATTTAGATGTGTTCCGTTCGATCTCTAGACGTTAGGTGTTGGTGAGGAGCGGAAATATGAAGAGATGTTTACGGTCACCCAAGACGATCTGGCATCTAAGTTTACTAAAGAAAAGCAGTTCTCACATTTATTTAGGATATCGCAGAGCGAATCGCCCTCCTCGGCGACGACAGCCATAGTGAGGTAGTCACGTAAAGTTAGCAAGGGTTGCCGAACTGTGAAACCGCACTGTGTCGGTTTTTATCATTTTATCTAGCAGAAGTTATAACTCTAAATAAGTGCACCCCGTATACATCTGTGATGATTGTATTTTTGTCATTTAAAGATTCAGTGCGTAATTTTCATTCAGCGCAGCAAAGACGGCTAGTAAAGTCAGAGTGTGCTAAGCTTGCTACGTTCTAATCTTTAAGCAGAACACGTGGTTTGCAGCCAGTTTACAAAATTTTTTCCTCAAGACTTTCTCCGTTAAATACGCGAAGCTATTGTTTTACTTCTCAGAGGCGCACACGGATATCATTACGACTGTCTGCGATGTGCTGTAGGCACACCCGCATCTAACTGTCAATGAGCTTCACGAAATCGTCGGAACGAATGCTTTTACGGTTGCACATTTTGAAGGCGCTGGTTATTGAATTGAAGAAGCCGACGAAGCAGACTAGTGTGTTTTTTGTGCGGACTGAGTAAGATCAATCTGCGACAGCGTTCAGATGCGTGCGATATATGCGTTGCCCACGAAGACCGAGCGTCACATTCTTCTTAAGGAAGATCTTTCGTCTGTAGGCTGCGTTATCCTACATATTTAAAGGGGTTGTTTTTACTCAAGACTATCTTTCGTCCCCTGCAGGCGTGGAATAGCCGTAAGGTACATTTTCAATGCACCGAGGGCCGGGCATGTTGAGGTATCTAGGGTTTCCCCAACAATCCTTGTGGCAGCATGGCCGCCGACTCTCAGCGGTATGATGGTTTATGATCTATTCTCAAGGAGCATTGCTCAATGAAAATTCGATCAACATCGGGAATCGAACCGGCGACACCCCGGTACATGACAACCGTAACATACTCCACTCTACCGCCTCTCGATGCGTTCCTTGTCGTCTAATCTTCAACTATCGGCTAAGACCGCAGTATTTACGTTTTTGTTGGAAGCATACCGTCTTCGCACGAGGTGAATAGTGCAAATACAGAGCTATTAACATAGGAAAGCGTTAATCGTCAGCGTACCAGACAAAGTTATACGCTTCCATAGGCGCCTTCTATCTGTTTTCCGCGTCATCGGCACAGGCTTAGCAACTGTAAGTGTTCCAACCGAGTGTGTTCACAGGCTTGCAGACCGTGCCTGATGCCTTCCTCATGTGCGCAAGCTTGCTCTCAGCTACTCTATGGTTCGGAGAATTGCGTTTAATCGTCTATTCTCTAGTGTGCATGGCGTGCCTAGCTCTGAACGTTTCAAGCCCAAACAGGGCCGCCTGATCTTGATTGTAGCATACACTTTATAACGGCTTGTGGAGGCATCATTGCGCCTTGTTAATACAATTTTTTCTCTGTTCTAACGATCATCATGTGTACGTTAGTCTTTATACATTTCTTGCTCGTCCTAAACTCAGATATTGCTCTTCTGTCTAGGTACAAATTGGTGGGATACGTCCGAAACACGTTCCTAAGACGTTTGCGGTGCAGGAGCCCTCAAAGTGTGAGTCCTTTTGGTGAGTGAACTCCTTTTATATGACAATAAAGGTGACTTTATGTTTCAAAAACCCGAACAGGACGATCCTTCTATAATAGAGCGTACAATGCTACGCGGATATATGTATATGTATTTATTTATATATATGTGGGTCGTTCAACAAGTACTCGAAATGACATGAGATGACGCCGCAATGTAATCGACGGCTGTGCAAATCAAAGCCTGGAAGTTGGACGGCCTACCTCAAAATCTGCCTCGAGAAAAATACATTTTTCCTGATAGAGTGGAATATACATATTTCCGAAAGACCATCTGAATTTTAGGTAATTATAACGAGCCAACAGAAGAAGCCTTTCCTTTTGCAGCTTAAACTGTGGCACCTCTTCGGACTTTGTGCAGTAAAAACACACCAATATTAGTCATAAGAGTTCTTGCAAAAAATGAGTTCGTTCAGCATAATCGAAGCGCATAACACAAAGATACGTACGTGTGCGTGTAAAAATAAGGTACTCTTTGTCAGTAAAGTGGTTCTTCTATTAATTCATTCATTCTCATAGTACGTCATCGGCCATGAAATTGGGCCTGAAATTGCTGCATTTAAATTATGCAAATTAAAAATGTTACAAGAATTAAATCTGAGCAAATTCGAAGAAAATACATCATTGGCACCCATTCTGGTCGTTAGCCCGCGTTGTTCGTAACTTTCCCATATATATATATATATATATCCTCAGCTCAAGTAAGTCTTCTCACTAGCATAGTGTTAGTCACAGCTTAGAGAGATCTGTGATTTAACAGACGAACCGAATAGAGCAACTCAAGAATAGAAGCACACGATTGAAGCACGTATTTTCGCTGACACCACCAATTCGATGAACGTGAGGCATTATAGGTGCCACAAGGCTTGACAATTAGTCGCATCGTCACTGTCCGCCACGGGTATCTTTAGTAAGCTAGGAAATAAATATACGCATATCCGTCTATGCTGGGACATTATACTACTACGACTATATATTCTCATTGAACTAGTAAAATCTAAAAAAAAACATAAACATTAGTTAATGCATAGGTAGTTAA
Organism: Dermanyssus gallinae; assembly: GCA_003439945.1. Lineage (NCBI taxonomy): Eukaryota > Metazoa > Arthropoda > Arachnida > Mesostigmata > Dermanyssidae > Dermanyssus > Dermanyssus gallinae. The sequence goes on from QVRM01000510.1 coordinate 183,507, forward strand.
TACATTTTAAGACAATTTAGAAAAGAAAATGTAATAAATAAGTAAACATTCGTTGAACGTGAAACTCATAAAAAAATAGATAATAAAATGTAAATTGTATAATACGGATTTGTTTTTGAACGTAGTTGCCTTAACCACCACGGTGACGACCCGATCCCAATCAAAGGGTCAGCAGCAGCAGCTGCCGTTCGCCGACGGGTCTTCGACGCTATGACGAACGCGAAATTCGTCGTACAAAGCTATGCTTCGAGACACCAAGCACTATTCGTCGTCTTAGGGGAGGCCTAAGGATATGGGTATACACTATGTATGTAGGGTCAGAACAACCGTCATGCGATCCACCCTCTCAGATTCGGATTATTCGGTTGTGGTGGGCGGGCGGCTTTGTCTGTCCAGCTAGCAGCTATGTGTCGACGTCATCTATGCGTATGCCGTAAGGTATTCTTAATAGTTACAATACTACAATTACTATTCCCCTTATTACTACTGTTACTACGAATGCCGTGCCCGCTGCTCTGTATTGTGTGTGGGCTGTCCGTCAGCAGCAGCAGCAGCGTCCGATATTGTTGCCTGCCCGCATAGGTCAACATTGCGGCTTGCCTCGATAGCAGGATGTGGCCGCCACCATTTGTATATAGCAACCCGCTCATCAGATATGCTCTTTTGTGTGGTTGAGCTGAACATGAGGTCATTTGAAGGTAACTTTGCGGCGACAACGAGCGGTCAGACTTCCGCGAGGAGTATTTGCAGATGATTGATTGGTTAATTGATTAGCCTTGCTGCTGCTGTCGTGATAGCCAGACATATACCCATACAATATCACACAGGAAGTGTTAGATCTGCACAAGGATAGATCGTTGCAGAGCGCGAGCGTACATCTATTGATATATAGGACAGGGAGTAGATCGAAATGTATAGTGTAGCGAGTTGAAGTAGACATTTGCAGTATAGGAGAATTTGTCTATGTGAAGTATCTACAGTAGCACGTATCTACAGTGAGAGCGAGTTAGATAATACGAAAACAGAGGGCTATGTATAATATATAACGAACGGAAGTAGGCGTGGAGCTTGACAATATAGGATCTGGGAGTAGGCGCAGACCTCCAATAGAGGACGTTGGAGTTGACTTAGATCTAGGAACTGGAGCAGACACAATATGTATATATATATGCCTAATTAAAATATAGGAGGGCCAATATAGGAATTGGAGTAGAAATAGAGCAGACATAAAGCAGGTACAGAAATACAGTAGATGACACATATCCAACCTAATGCAAAGTTTTCGGGCTGACCCTCAGCCAAGCTTTAACGTCCACGGAACTGTTTTCACATTGTTTCATAGACAGACCCCCATAAATACAAATGTGCAACGGTGGGGCTCGAACCCGCGCACCTGCTATGTGTCTCCTCCGGTTGCGAGACGCAGACTTAAGAAGAAGGCCCAACGTCGATGGCGGGCATGGAAAAACGTGCGGAAAACGTTCCGGACTGACCGGCCAGACTTGACGCGGCTTTTGTCACTCCGGCCCTCGACCGATCAACGGCAGAAGGCACGCATCAACAACACAACAGCCCCTTGTGCCCTTGTTCGGCTCGTGACACTTATATCGGGCGTCACACTATGATCATAATCAAAATCATCAACAGTACCACCATCACCACTGCTGTCCTCTTGCCCTTCTGGGCAGACTCTCTTTCTCTCCCTCCCTTTCTTGATTTCTCTCCCACCCTCTTTCTCTCTCTCGCTTCACTCCCCTCCTCTCACTCTTCTCCCCTCTCCGCTCTTCGCTCTCCGCCTATTCTCTCTCTGTATCACTCTCGGGGCGTCGCGGATGTTCGCGCGCCCGCGCGCGTTACGAGCTCTCCTCTCTTCCGTCAAGCAAGGCGTGCGCTTCCTTCCCTCTCGGAACGATGAGAACAAAAAGGAGGTAGGTTCCCTCGACCGAGGAAGGGTAGGTGGAATACACGCTCGCAGCCTCGACTCGCATGGCCCTTCCCTTGACGCCGCTGCCACCGCCAGGGACAGCAACAGCAGCAGCGGCCGCAGCGGCAGCAAAACAGCCACGATCGTTGTGGCGCCGGTGGAAACAGCCGGGGCCGCCTATTAGCCGGGGCCCTGCTACAACTAGCAGAACAGCCCATCAACAAAGGTAGTAGTTGTAGTTGTAGCCTCCTCCTCGTCAGCTGTCTGAGCCTGTACCGCATTTATCGTGCGCCATCGCATGAACCACCTACCGCAAGAACAACAACGATCGGAGAAGAAGTATAACAACAACAACAACAACAACAATAGCATCACCAACAGCAGCAACAACCACAACAACAACAACGACGACGACGACGACAACGTCAAGAACATCAGCAACAAAACCTACTAAGCTGCGCCTACGCCACTTGGTGCTGCGCTGGCTTGCTGTTGTTGTTGTTGTCGTTGTGTAGTAGTGTCGCACCTTTATACTCGAGTAAAGTTCTACAACTGTTTGCTATTAGTAGACGACAGGCATGATCGACTTCAAGCTATGCGCTACCTACTACCATCACCACCAAAACCAACAGCATCAGTGACTTCCGGACGAGTACTTTAATTAACTACTGAAGAAAAAAACGAGCAAGACAGCTCGCCTACTCGAAGAGCAAGTGTGGGAAGCCACTCGGGAAAACCGCAAAATCCTAAACATCCATATTGCCCTTCTGCGCGGAAACGGGGGTGATTTGATGACCCCATCATACCGCCACCACCCCACCATCATACGGTGACATCAAGGGTGTCTCTTCTTGCTTGACATAGTTCTAGATTGGGGAGATACAAACGTGTCGAGACTACCGAAGGAACAGAGGGGTGACTGACTGCCTGTCAGAGTGCCAGCCCGCGTCTGTGTTATTGTCGGGAGAGGAAGACTCCTCTCGACTGGAGAAAACGGCGCAGGCCGTGTTCGCCGTGTTCCGAACACCTCACTCGTTGGCTTGTTCGTTCTGTTGGGTCGTTTCTTCAAAAACAAGCGGATAACCAACCTCGTGTTTTGTGCGACCTACCTCAGAGTCACGACGACGACGACGAAGACAGTCGAAGAACACACGACATTTCGCCGGCGAAGTTCACGATCTCAAATTGCGTTGATCTCTAGGCCGCGCTGAGGTGGCCGGCCAATCGATTTGTTCCTATCGAGAACGCACTGCTTGAGTACTGTTCGAGCTCGCGTTTGTGCTTGTAGGTTCGTTAGGTTTGCACTGGTGCCTCACTGGACTAGTTGTGTTTGGCAGCGCGTGCGTCGGCTCCGATTGTCAACACCAACCCTGGCGGATACAGCGCTCGATGTCGTCCTCAGCAAACATCAGCAACAGACCCGCCGATTGACGGTGGCCTTTTTTGAGGTAAGTCAAACATCGAACGTTTCTCCCCCCCCCCAGGCCATGTCAGGCCTGGCCAGATTAACCCACATTACGCTGATCTTGGCCAGATTAAGACACAATCCGCTGCTATACATGTATGTTAACAATATTGTTCTATTAGATCTAGAATAAAAACAAAACGCACACACACGCATTTTTGAAGGAGGTTGTTTTTAAATCGAGACTCCCGTCCGTCCCGTATCCCGGCCTTAGAATCGCCGTGAGGTATATCTTTAATGAGACACCGAGGATCGGATATGTTGAGATACTATCTAGGGCAGTTTCCACAACGGCAGTTCTTGTGACAGCATGTATTATGTTACAGCTGCCATGACTAGAGTTCGATTACTGTTACACAATACCACCATTGCATTATGGGCAGCGGTAGCAATACGCTGACAGTAGCTGTTCCCAGGCTGTATGTGACTCGGCAATAACTAGCTATGAGCATTAAAAAAAATATATATATATTCAGCGTGATACATTTTAATCCAAAGCGTAGTAACTACACATTCGACGCGGCTTCTTGCTCTCGTGGACAGGCAGAGAGTCCGCGTTTATACGCGCATAGAGCGGTGCGAAACACAGTTTCAGCGACTTGAAATTCGCAGATGTTAAGATGTGAGACTCCAAGCATGACTGAGCAAGCGTATTGGTGATTATTAATGCAACTATAATCAACTATGAGTTTATGATCACACAGTCACGCGCTTAGACCACATTGACCACGGTGAGTGTACACTCGTCTGGCCGCTACATGTACTGTGATTGGGATAATTTGCATGTTTACCAAGAGCGCGAACGAAATGGCAAGATAGGAAATGCAACAGCAACGGCGGCAGCAGCATTAGAAGCAGCAACATTAGCAACAACGCAAAGTAAACTAGGGCAGAATTTTCTCTTGGATTTGAGAGAACCAATCCAACAGTCGATTCCAGTAGCGGAACAGAAAGGAGTGGGCTGGCCGGTTACAGCGAAATCGAACGGACAAACGCTGTTCACTGTGTTGCCTCGGTGCCACCGTGCTTGGTGCTTTGTGATGCCTGACGGTACTAGTTGAGCGGCAAACTTGGTGACGTTTGTCGACACGATTACCGATAAACGTTACTTGATTACTTTTCTCGTAAGCCATTGGTGAGTAGTGTAGTAACAACAACATTAACAACAGCAACAACAACAACAACAACAAAAACAACAACAACAACAGCAACATGATACACAGCAGCAACGGCAACAACAACATCAACATCGTCAAGCACACTTCACCGTTGACTGATCACCTCCTGACGGATCCGTGTGCGCGGTGTCGTTACGTCTCTACGGAGAAGCAGAGCTACAGCGGCTGTTAAAGCAGTAACCGGTCATCAGGCCGTGCTGCGGTCGAATGGCTTTCGGCTGAGCGAGCAAGCAGCCGGCAAACTGAACCGTCGAACGAATCACCTCAGCAGCAACAGAAGTGATCAGCTGCTGCTGTTGTTGATGGCTGGCTTCGTCAGCGAGTTTACCATCGCGCCGGCTTCCCTTCTGGCGGAAGTTCTTCTGGCGGCGGTTGCAATGGTATGAGAACGATGCGCTGCTGCGCGTTGTGTCGTTGAGGTGGCTGAGGTGTGTTGATGGTCGTGGAACAACAAATTATATATACGAGCGGAAGCGACAACAATAACAGCAACAACAACAACAACAACAACGATAACAACATCAAAGGTACATTAACTACACACAACAACAACAACAACAACAACAACAACAACGATAACAACATCAAGAGTACATTAACTACACACAACAACAACATCAAAGCTACATCAATAACAACAACAACCACGACGATAACAACCTCAAAAGTACATCAATTACAACAGCAACAACAACCGGCCACGTATTATATCTTGGAGTTATTACATCTCTGTAGTGGGTCGTATTTTATCGTCGCTACTTCGATGGATGGTCACCATGGTCTATAATCACGGTAACAACCGTCAAAATTGACATCCCGTCGTCGGTCGGGCTGACGAAGCGAGAAGAGGATACGGGATGCGATGGGGCGGGCATGCTGTAAGCTTGGGCCAGCTTTCTGTGTGACAGCGCGCGTCTGCTCATCAGGCTGTGATTATGATCGAGGTACGAAGGTGAAATGACGATGACAAGATCTGCTCAAGATTTGGTACGAGACGAGGTAGCAGTAGACAATGATTACGATGATGATGAGGAGATGAAGAAGAAAAAAACCGGTCAAAGACGCTGAAGGCTCTGATGATGCTCATGGTCAGGACATGTGACAACCCAGCAGGCGGAAACGCAGGCATGTTGCTGTCCTGCTAGGCTGGTAGGGTTGGTGACAATGACTGCTTAAGCAGCATTGCCTTGGCGGCCAGCTAAGTGACGCCACGTGACGAATGTGTGTCTCGTTGCCCCTGCTGCTGCAGCCCTTGATTGACTGGCTGATCAACAAAGAGTGGACTGGGTCGCATCGGAGGTCTTTTTGGTTGCATTTGGTCGCATCGGACGTTTAGGATCCGCATAGGTCCACATGCACATACGTCCACTCAACAATAGATTACATTCGCTTATACGGCCACATAGTATAATAGCAATTAGTAGATTGCACGTGAATTGCAGTCGTCCGACAACAACCCGTTATGGTCCCTTGTACGGATGACCAGCCCAAGCACACAAGCCACAAGAAAACCACAAACATTTTAACAACAACACAATCAATAACAACAACAGCATCAACAATACCAACCAATAACACCGACGTTTCGGCAGGTACGCTATCCTTCTTCCAATGCATTTCTCTTTTCCTCTCCGTTCCTTATGACGATTTCTCTCTGATATATGTCCTGCGAGTGTGTAAGACCTCGCTTTTCTTTCTCCTTCTTCTGCCCCTGATGGGTCAGGAGGTTTTTGCCGTCTTTTCCCAGTGCATACTCAGTACTGAGAATGTTTACCTCAGCCCGCCCCAGCCGAAAGGCAGCCCGGTGCCCGATGTACCGCACACAAATCAATGATGACCAACGATACGACTTCGCTTTCGATGGATGTGCTGATGGTGAGGTATGATGATGATGGTGATGCACTGCGTCACATTTGTGCGACTCAGTCGTAATGCGCACTGTGCACAGTGCGCAACCACCGCCCAGCCATTCACTCACCCACCTCAACCACCTCGTGGTTCTTCATTACTTCATCACTTACTGTGTAGTCTTGACTCTTGTCACTGTTGCTGTCTTCGTGGTCACTGTCGTGGTCGGGAGAGGTGGCCAGTGAGAAGCCAATGAAATCGACAGCAATAGAAGCAAGATAATTCGACAATATGTAAATGTGTATACGCACATAGTTGGGTATTGGGCAGATATAGAGTGAGACCGAGAAATACCGAGAGCGCGCTTGGGAGAGAGAGAGAGAACGCGAAAGAAACTCCTGTCCTGCGTCTTGAAACGGCGCCGCCGGTGTCGAGTAGCTGGACCGCCATGGTACACTGAGCTGCCGCCTCACGTTTCATACCACTCCTTTGTGTCTGTCACATTGTCATTTAGCTATATATATATATATATATATATATATATATATAACGTTCAGCATACGCAGTGTATTAAGTTAGTCAGAAAATTAATACTAGAAACTGAATCAATATGCAGACAACAGCAGCACAGTACGTACCACAGACAAAAGCTAAGCAGCTTTGTGCAACAGATTATGACCAAGCAAGAACTCTAAGGCCTAAAAGAAGGCCGAAAACCCTATCCCGCAACCAAGGCCAATTAGAGGCCAGCTATGTATACAGAAAGTTGTTATCAGAAAAGTATGCCGGGCATGTATGAGCGACAAAGGCCAAGAGGAGATTTCAGTGCGTATAACAAATGGCCCTAAATAGCCAATGCCGAGTCCCACACCACTAACGAATTGATCGATTGGGTGTGCGTAAAGGCGTTTCGTAGTCCAAAAAGATAAATACTACGAGGCTAAGTCACGAACCCTAATAGAACCAAACGATATATATATATATATATATATATATATATATATATATATATATATGTATATATATATATATTAACACGCGTATGCTAGCATGAAACTTTAGATTGATCCGGCGGCATACGTTACGACCTGTCCATATATAGGTCGTTATTTCGAACAACATGACGTAGTTTATGATGAACCGTGTATTATCATATAAATTGTTACAATGATGGGTATCACCCGATAAGGAATGCGAGTCAACTCGCTGAACAAACACCGAATGCCTACTGTGTTATATATATATATATATATATATATATATATATATATATGTATGCGTGCCTATGTGTGTGAACAATTCACACACCAACAGGGTCTGACAACAGCATTCATCATTGCTGTGCTGCTCACCATCGGATTGTGTAATATTATAAGATAAACGCAGTGATTGAGGTTTCTAAGTTTTCTCCCTATAACACTGACGGTGTGGACGCTGCACCAAGTGTTTTTCCGTCAGTTCGGCCGCAATTTTCCTACTCTGTGTAAATATTGGTGTCGCAACGTGTGTATTCCGTGGATACACATACTGTATGCTTTCTTGATTGGACACGTAGAACGTGAGCCACACAGAATACATACGTCTTGGTTTGATAAAAAAAATACGAATAAATGGCGTAGACATTTTGTTGGTTGACAGAACTTTATAGTCAACACCCAGGCGAACTTCAGGAATCAAAAGGAAGTTCTTATAGATGAAAAAGGGGGAGTGAAAAAAGCGGCGACGGATAGCACTTTGAGGACCACAACCTCACACAGCTTACTTTACACCTTACCCACTATGGGAGAGCGTTGGCTGTTGCTGCTCCCAAAAAAGCCGAGATGAAAACTTTAAAACTAACTTTATAACGGCTCCGACAAAATGGCTCGCTCTACGCCTCAACCACGTATGTCACATTACCGACTCTAAGTAAAAATCTACTCGAGCATTTCTAACGCTCCAATAAGACCTAAGTTAAAGCAATAACAATTTCGAAGCGAAATTGACGACGGCCGCCTGCAGGCCAACCGGACCTTGTCGAATATGAACGTACTCGTAAAATGACATACATCGAAATCGAACATTTATGGCATACGCTCATGGGCGTCCACTACAAAAGGAATTGGTGTACCCTTTCGTCACTAGGTTATATTCGGCTGCAGTGCTTACGATGCCTAGCGAAGCAACATGACGTCTTTCAAGGACGGTCACGAATATGTACACAATCTTTGTCGCGAGTCCAAGAAGCACATATACTTTGCCGCCTTTGATTTCAGGGACATTCAACACCCCACTCATCGACATCACACGCTCAAAGTGAACGGCATGGCCGGCGCATCGTTTAGCCCAGACATCCACTATACTAGCCAAATATTAGCCTATACAATGTTGTTACGATTGAACCGGATTTCACTTAGGCCATTTCGTTTTTCCTTGATGAAGCCAGTCTTCCGTACATGATCCAAAACATTGAAGCCATTCTCGCGCACATTTACACCAGAAGACCTAGAAATACTAGGGAAGTCTCAAAAACTTGGAAATCCCGAAATTCGGATTTCTCCGATAATGAGCGCGCGAAGGCGTGCGAAGAAAACAGGTTTACAGTTAACATCGAAAAGACGAAACTTCGACGGTTAGGCAGAGGAGTATCAGTCGGGAGTTAAATAAATTGTTGATTTGCTCAGATGGCATCTGAGCAAATCAACAATTTCCTTGAACTCCAATGGAAATGCTTGGAGTTTTTTTCGCTTCCCAATCATTGGATTTTTTTGCTTCCTTTTTTTCTCAAACCCAACGCCAAGCCACCGCTCAACATAAAGTACAAAGTTAGTTGACGTCATCAAAGCTCCAGTCAAGTGACCTGGGCATGAGGCAGGCGTAAACAGTTATAAACATTATTAGAATCACTTTCAATAGTAACATGCTCCATATACGTAACCGCATCATTTGACATGACTTAGCAGACCAGCAACATCAAAATAAAACCGAACTGCCAAGAAACCCGTCGACTACATGTAGAAAGCGGACACTGATTATATTTAAAGAATTGTCGAAGTACGTTAGAAAATTAAAAACGTTTTGCTGTTTAATTTAATTAAAGCGTTAAAAAAAGCGTTATTAAAATGTATGGCTCCTGATTGTAAGACCACATCGGTCACTGCAAAGATCTTGCGTTCAGACATGCTAAATGAAAACAAGCAGAGCTGATTTCCAACTTTTGTTTTATACCCAAATATTTATTTCGGCACATACCTCAATATTTGTGTGTGTGTGTATATATTTTCATACACAGCGATAAATCGGCTGGATTTATCATTTAAAAATAAAACAGACGCACGTTCACACGTGCTGCGACACAACAGAGGCGAAGTTCATTACTAAATGTATACTAACATTCCTTAAGATGTTCACTGTTCGGCAATAAATGATTGCACTAAACGACAAACAGAACTAAATTAAATAATAAATATACATTTAAAAATATATGTATAGCTGTACATACTTAACAATTCCACGTATGTTCGCGCATTCGAAAGGTAGAAGACGAGTAGCCAATGCCACAGGTTTACAAAACGCCGCAGCATGAATGGACACCCTCAACAGCGCTAGAGGCACCTCTATACAGCGGCCATAGCTTCGTCAGGTCTTCGGATTCCTTGCTTGTCGTCCGACAGAACGCTCTCGAGTTTAAGCCTGGGAGCGACGTTCATGGCACTCAATTCCTGACACAGCAGTTTAAATGCGTACGGCATTTTGACGGTGCACATGTTCTGCGACGATTTACAGCGCTGACACCACCTATGGGGCAAGGCGCGCGATTAGGAAAGATTCGGTACTCGAAGAGATTACAGCCCCGACTGTACATCTATCTGCCTATGCAATGATTACTGCAATGATGCCTCGTATAAATGTCTCGGGCTTAACATCGTACTCTCTCGTTGCCGCACAAAAGCCAAATCTAGATACCTAATGAGCATTTGGGCCTCGGCTCTTCTCAATGATGCATTTACTTACTGTTATTTATATACAAAATAGCTGAGTGTCAATTCCAGTGTCCGCCTCTACGTAGAGGCAAATATTTGCATTAGCACTTTTATATATATATATATATATATATATATATATATATATATATATACGAATATAGCGCCAAAATTCGAATTATGAAAAGCTCATTTTAAGAACCTGTTGAACTACCTGTATACCCGATCTAGGTTTTTAAGCTTGGATCCCTCAATAACGAAAATAAGTTTTATGTTAAGGTTCTAGATGAAGACTATGAAAACGTAGGTCAAAACAAACGATGGGACGACAGAACTAGCTAACTTAACAGAAATGTTTAATTAGTAAATTATTTGTATTTTCCCTATGTCCATCGTCACTTGACTTACGCTGTAAAAGTTAACTTAACACAGATCGGGTCGCTAGATATCGGGTCGCTTCACCGGCTTCAAAAACGAGCACTGAGAACAACTCTGGACCTCTGTATGCGAGACTCAGTGCAACTGCACTACAAAAATATAAGCTTTCTGCCGTTGTCAAAACTTATAGAATACTCTCTCGCAACTAAATCATGGCAACATAACTAATCCGAGAAAACTATAAATAATAGTGCTAACAGCTTTATCTGGCATTTACAGTTGAAGACATTTTTTCAACATGTAAACATGTGAATAGTATGTACTACATGCTAATTAGCTACCTATTTGGCCGCTTATTGAGGCTTGTCTAAAAAAAAACTTGCTTAACTACTTGTTCGACACATACGTCACACCGCTGATATATATATATATATATATATATATATACGGTGCTTGTTTGGCACCCGGCTCCCACTGGGGCCCTAAAAAGTAAGGTAAAATACAAAGAAAATATGCCACCCACACTGCATTCAAGTGTGACAGTGCAAGGGATCCCCCGTCCATAGTTAACCTGGAAGTACTTGACTATACAGATTACAGTGCGTTTCACGATATCCGTAAAAATTATGAATTATTTTTAAAAAATTAGTTAATGCCGTTTCAGTAAATATCGCTTCATGCTGTCAAAGAAACAAAGTCAATATCAAAGAAAACAGCGATAAACAACCTAGTCGCATGGGGGAATTCCGCAAATGTCACAAGTATAGAAAAGTGTGAAAACAAACTAGAGGCAAAATGCAACCCACAGCTCAAACGTTTGGAACATTTTCCTTAAATAACGGCAATTATATCATATATATATATATATATATATATATATATATATATATATATATATTTACGCATCATATATGATACGTATATATATTATATATGATTGCCGTACTGCGATATACGCAACTATTTTATAATCTAGTGTACGCTCTTGAGCCACTCAGAATTAAACCAGAGTTACCACTACATCAACTGCAGAGATACGAGACAACATTGTAATTGATTAATCCTGACCATATTGTCTAGTGACTCACTTGAGAAAACCGATGAGTCCGCACGTGTTGCAAATATCCACCTCAGTCGCATCGGAACTGAACATGAGTCGCTCGCGCATTAACATAGCGGCACCATGGCCGATCAGACAATCTCGCTCCATTTCTCCCAAACGGAGACCTCCGTCCCGCGAGCGACCTTCCGTCGGCTGGCGCGTCAGAACAGCGCGGGGTCCCCGAGCACGAGCGTGCATCTTGTCCTGCACCATATGCTTGAGCCGCTGGTAATAGCACGTGCCCCTAAACGTTCCGAGAACAAACAGCAATTCGTCAGTTGTCAATTCGTCTCTGATTCGTGTCCACGATAATCGACCGCCGATTGGCGTAATCGGTCGGCGTAATCGGTGAGCTGCCACACGCGCTAGCCTTCTAGCAACCGCTAAACTCTAGAGGTGGGATATTCTTACCTGTAAATGTAGGCCTGCATTGGCTGACCATTGACGCCGCTCGTCAGAATGTCCTTTCCCTGGTAGTGGAAGCCGTAGCTCTTCAAGATCTCGCCCATCTCCTCGCACGTTACGTGTTCACCCTCGGATTTGTTCTCGAACGCGGTGGCATTCTGGAGACGTCCCGAGAGGGCGGCCGCCTTGCCGCCGAGAATCTCGATCATCTTGCCCACAGTCATACGTGACGGGAAGCCGTGGGGGTTCATGATGATGTCGGGCACGATGCCCTGATCGTCGAACGGCATATCTTCCTGTCCGACAATCAGGCCGACAACGCCCTTCTGACCGTGTCGCGAGCTGAACTTGTCGCCAATTTCCGGCTTGCGCGTCTGACTGACGACCACCTTGAACAGCGTCTCACCGTCCGCGTTCACCGTCATCATGACGCGGTCGATTTGCGCAGGAACATTGCCCTGATACCTGTCGATGAGCCAGACGCACACATATCGATGCTGATCGGCATATACACTATGCATGTACACAGAACTAATAGCAATATGGCCAAAGCTTTAGTCGTATTCGGGCCAGATTCCCTTCGTAACAAGAATCATATGACCTCACTTGCTTGTTATCCGTGCATTGATGTACGGGAGTGACAAACCTTAGATGTCAACTCAGGACGTCAGATAGAACAAAATATCAAAGATCTACGCTCCGTTGATGTAAGCAGCCGACATAGCGTGGACACTCTTTTGGACAATTTTGATGGTTATGGCTAACAATTTTGATACAAATTTAAACATTAGCAGCAGCAACAACAACAATAGCAACAGCGTCATCAACAGAAACAAAAATATCATCACCACTGTTATCATTAGCAATAGCAAAAGCAGCAGCAGCGACAACGACGGCGCCAACAACAACCACCACAACAACAGCGGCAACAGCAACAAGATGTAATGATGTAATGAGGACCTACCTGAGAGGCATCTCCTTGTATTCGATTGGCTGTCCGGGGTCGAGTGTGGCCGCTCCACCAGCTGGAATATGTCGGTTGATGAGCACCTGTCCCTTGACGACTGTTTCGCCAGGCATAACAATACCATCGTAGTCAAGGCACTCGTGCTCGAAGATCGGCTTCCGCGTCATTGCGTCGACCAGCGGGCCCATGATTTTGTCAACAGCCATGTTTGGGTAGCGACGAAGCTGACACTTTTGCGATGTCACCACACGGCACTCGCCTGCAAACGGGATCGTGTCATCGTTGACATGAGTGATCGGAACGCTACCATTCTACCACTGATAACAAAGAAAAGTGACTTGAAAAAGGGATAATGGGGGTTAGATGGTAATGCACCATTTCTTTTTATTGAGACATCTGTGCTCCTCGTTTTTTTAGCCGGTCATGGCCGATTATAATCCACTTCGGCATCCACCTCGTCTAAATTGGAAACCATGGAAACCATGAAAAGGCCAGTCCAGGTCTTGAACCCACGACCTCTCGAATACAAGGCAATGATTTTGCCACTAAGCCACCTTGCTCGGTCGCAGTGCTCGTGGCAGTAACATATATATATATAACATTGGCACAAATAAAAGATAAGAAGAAAGCCAACGATAGTCAATAGTAATCATGACAAACAATACGATTAACACCAATATCTATATATAACGTGAACGAGAAACCAATACCGGAAAAATCTAAACGTAAACATGCAACGGAAATCGAAAAATATCACACTGAGTGGCATTTTCCATCTGTCCACTTAATGAAGATCTCACTCGTTCACAGCCATAGAACACATGTTCGGCGAACATTCTTAAAACAACAACAAAAACATTCTAAATTTAAATTACACAACCGACAGTCATCAACCACTACAGTAACGATCACGGTAGTACTAGCTGGACGGGCGGAAATAAGATATGCTCATAAAAAAACTCACCAAAACCCCTCTCCATGGAACACTTGTTCATAACGATTGCATCCTCAATATCGTATCCAGAATAACTCATCACAGCCAGCGCAACATTCTGTCCGGCGGGCAGCTTGTCGAAGTTGATCAGCTTAATGGCTCGTGTCATACCCAACGGCCGTTGCGGGTAGATCATATTGTACTGCAGCGTATCGATTCGCATATGCTGGTTGTAGCCGAGAACACCCATTGCTTGCTTGCCTGCGTCACAGACACACACGTACAAGATAGTAAATATTATTTTTATTATTATTAGCGTTATTATGTTTTGTAGATTCACCCATACAGTTCGTGGTGAATTGACGTCACAACGTTTCAGTCGGTTTTTTTTTTGTCTCGCTCCAACATTAGCTGCAGATTCACTGCTAACCTCCCTAACTTACCCATAGCACACTGGTAGGTGTTTCGGGGACTCTGGTTGTGGTGCGGGAACGGAATGATGCCCGCGCATGCCGACAGAATGGTGAAGGGAGCGATCTCCAGGTGTGTGGTCTTGATCGTCATGTCCTTCTCGTAGATGGCGATCAGGGCGTCGTTTTCTTCGTTGACGTCGAGGAATTCGACGAAGCCCATATCGAGAAAGTCCTGAAAGTTGAGAATATTGGCCTTCAGGTCGTCGAGGTGGCGTTGCGTGACCTTCGGATGACCGTTCTCGACAATGATGAAGGGTCGACAGAATCTGCCGCCGTCGGTGACAATATACACACAACGATGTAGGTGATTCGGATACACAGATAGATAGGGCGATAGATAGCCTTTGCGGCGAAACTGGCGAATCTCCGTAATCAACCTGCGGTGATCTTCGACGATGCCTTTGATTACTCCGTTGTGGAACACGTAGTACACGTGGGTTTTGCTGAACTCGGCCCCGCACAGCAGTCGAATGTCTTGCACGCCCAACGATATCAGGAAGTCGGTGAGATCGGCGGACGAGTTGATCGTAATGTGCGCCATAAGGGACATGTTTTTTACGAGACCACATGCTTCTCCTTCGGGTGTGTCCGAAGGACAAAGCATGCCGAACTGCGACGGCTGAAGTGACCTCGGGCCAGACACCTTGCGGGACTTTTCGAAGTGTGAATTCACTCGGGTCATCATACCTGAAAGCGTCGCCCACCACAGCAAACATCAGAGCCATCAGTGTGATATTTGCACGTACAGACAGAGCTAAGCTTACATATTGCCATGATTCCGGTTTCGCTCTATTTAAAATCGGCATTTGTCAACCTGTCGAAAGTCACGCTTCAAGTAAAGCCAGACCAGTGATATAGAGAAAACATACTCTATAGATGCCATAACAACATGTCCGCATGCATACGCCGTTGACTCGGGCAGGCAGCGAAAGAAAAGGAGGACACAATCGGCGAAAGAAAAAAAATGACAAACATCACATTGTGTCATAACAAATTACTGGACTTCACAATGCTTTGTTTTAATTAGACAGTCGGATTCCCCCAGTTCGTACCAGTTCTGACGTAGTTGATAATTTCCAGTCATATCAGAATAAACCTAATTATAATATAACACCGCCAATTATAATATAGCATTTTTCATTGCCAATAATTACACATATATATATATATATATATATATATATATATATATATATATATATATATATAATAGGACGAGAGAGATTTCTCACCTAAACACGAGATATAGTTGAGTCGCGACAGCACCTGCGTGACGCCGATCGTGTGCATGTTGAATCGGCGAATGATCCAGTTGCCCGTCGAGATGGCGTTGATGAGGCCGGCCGTGATCGTCGACGGCTTGATGAACTTGACGATGTCGAACTGGGCGACGCGCACGATCGGAATCTGCTTGTCGGCGACCGTCTTCAGGTCCTGGTTGACCTTCTTCAGCAGGTCCTCGAACAGCAGCGAGATCATCGAGCCGGGCAGCTCGATCCGCTTGTTGCCGTAGTAGTCGCGGTCGTCGATGAAGCGCCGATCGTAGCGCGCGAGAATGATGCGGCGCACCATCAACGCGAGGTAGTGGGCGCGCACCGTCATGTTGTAGTCGGGCGCCTGCACCGGGATGTGGTTGACGACCGACGACAGCACGGCCTCCCACGCCTTGTCGAGCGGGTCCTCGGCCTTCTGCGGGCCGAACATGCGCTGCTTCATTTTGGCGGCCAGATAGCGCAGCGCCTGCTCCTGCGTGAACACGTTCAGCTTGTGGCACTCGACGATCGAGCCGACGAACGCCACCTGCACGCTCTCCTCGGTGCCGACCATCTGGTGGATGCGCAGGTCGTTCTCGATGCCCATCGCGCGGAACATCGCCACGACGGGAATGTCGTCGACGAAGCTGTTGTGCTTCAGGTAGAACTTGCCGTTCTTCTCGACGATGTTCGTGCGCGACTTGCGTTCGTGCGTCGACGACGTCACCTGGCACGAGATGACGCCCTTGCTGTCCTCGTCGATCAGGATGCGGTTGTTGGCCAGCTGTTCGGCCATGAGCACGACGCGCTCGACGCCCTTCACGACGAAGTAGCCGCCGTGGTCGATCGGGCACTCCTTGAGCTTGGTCAGCTCCCACGGCTTCTTGTCGTACAGCACGCACCGCTTCGACTTGAGCATGATCGGAATGCGGCCGATCTCGAGCTCGTTCCGTATGACGAGCTCGTGGCCGCGTTTGTACGCGATGTCGACGTAAATCGGCGCGTAGTAGGTCATGTCGCGGATGCGGCACTGGTAGGGCGTCGTCGGCGTCACCATGCCGGGACCCTCGACGATGCTCGGCGTGCCGATGCGAATGTCCGTGTACTCCATGTACCAGGTGGGGTCGGCCTCCGAGTAGACGATGGCGTTCGCCTCGAGAATCTCGCGCAGCTCCGTCTCGATGAAGTAGTCGAATGAGGCGATGTGATGCTTGACCAGGCCCTGCCACCAGATTGAGACCGCGACGTTTCAACAACGTGTATATCTATATTTATATGTATGAATATATATATATATATTATGTACTGTGTATATATATGTATATATATATATATATATATATATATATACCTAGATAATACGTCCGTTCCGAATTTAGCTTACGGCATGGTTTAGAAACAAACGCGACCTTATACTGACGGGATGGGGACATCAAGTTTGACTGAGCTGTTCCCGATTATTATAAATTACACGGATCCACTCGGTAGAGACAGCCAAGGTATTTAGGCCTTGCAGCAAAGCTGTGTACATGTATAGAAGCAGAAAGCGTGCATACATAGTGGACATTTGGTTATAGCAAATATCGGCAAGATAAGTTCGAAACGCCACTTGCGATTCACATATACACATAAGGGGGAGGGCGTTGATTTCCACCGTCGGTAGAATTGGAACTACAGTAATCCCACATTGGACAAGCGCAGTTAGAGCACAACGAGAAGTTAGAGAGAAAGACACGGCCAGTCAAACGAACGAAAGTCGGAAGAACGGAGTTGCCAGAGTAGAGCGTGAACAAAATCAGTAAAATCATCTTAACAATGGTTAACCGACCCATGAACAGTAAGCTCGACTGGCACCATTCAGTATTTATGCCACCCTCACACACACACTAACCCACCTTCGTTTTGAGGAACTCGTGGACGAGTTCTCGTTTGTCGTCAAGCCGAACGGGTGGTTCGTCATACGGTGCCGACGCCATGGTGGTCGCGGACGCCAAGCCTAAGTCGTCAGGTTCCTGCTTCTACAACAACAGGAAGTGTGAGATTCAAGTTATATTCGGCGCTCACGAACTGCAGCCGCAACAACAACAACAACAACAGGATTATCTCCACCAGCCCGATAGTACCGTCCCCGAGCAACAGCATCCTGGTGAGGTACTTTGGTACTTTGACTACTCACCGTGCTGCCAAGCTGCCACCAGCACAATCGCACCTGCCCCCGGTGTCGTCAAATCTGCCTTGGCGACATCTCTGTAATTCATCTACTAGATGGAATATATCTGTATGTGATCGTACCCGTTGTATCGCGTCGTATACTGTTGAACTAGTGTGAGTAGTTTTGCTCTCTATTGTTTCTTTCGTTGCCTCTTATCTAAGACCACTCTCTCTCCTTTATTTCTAGCAAATCATCTTCTCTATCCCAGACAAGGGTCCGTCGTAATACTTTTGTTGCCAACAGTACTCCAAAGTTGCCGAGTAAAAGAGTACGGGAGTAAATGGCCTTCTTTTTTTATACGAACGAGAAAATTTGCGAAGCTACGTATCGTAATGGCTAAAAATTCTCCACAAAAGTAAAAAACGACCGTCTCGTGCTGTCTTGGGTTGTTGAGTTTGCCTAGACCTCACACATCACAATACTCGCTGTCCACCCACCCGTAGCGTAGGAAAGGAAAATCACTTGATCACGCTACATGTAGAACCGAATCACCCTCGCACACAACATATAATATATAAACATATATATATATATATATATTATATATATATATAATAAATATATATATATATATAGTTTTTTAATTATAATAATTCTATTAGATATATTATAAATGGTTAGATATGCATAGGGCAGGTTTATTAACTTATAATAATTAATTAAAAATTTTATATATATATTATATTTATATATATAAAATATATATAAATATATAATATATATTATATTAAAAAAAAAAAATATATATATATATATCTATAATATATATATATATTATAACTCATCCAATCCATTTATACGTATATTCTTAACTATTGACCATCAATTAGGAAGTCATTAAATCCATATAAATGACACTTTAATGAAAAAATCTTCTCTAAAACACACTACGCAGTGCTACTTCACCTGACTAGCAACAACGTTTTCAAAATGCGTTTAATTTATTTTCTTATTGGGTTAGATATATGTTGTATCACATAGTTTGTGTGTACATGGCTCTATACTATTGTGTGGCTAGCATTTGTTGCTGTAATGTTATTCAATGAATGCCGCGCTTGCTGTCGATTCATGAAATCATTATGGCTAAGTGTGCCAGTTCGCACAGACTCATAGTCAAATGTAAATTTATTTACAGTACAGTAAACTTTACTCAGATAAATAAAGACAATCGAATATAGAAATAAAAAATGTTTTTGAAAGACTTCTTATACACTTGGAACTAGCGCAGTGGGCACAAAGGTTGATCACTACATACCTAGCATAGCGCGGCACAGTGTTCGGCAAACCATTTGCGTAATGAGCAGAAATAGTAGTCGTTTGAAATTATATCCAATTATATCCAAGCTTACTCTGACAACAATACTTCGAGGTGCTTGCTGCTGAACAACGACACAAGATGCTCAAGCCATATTCAGCCCTCAGTCACTTGATACTGTTGCGGTTTTTTATACGTCTGCCAGCAGATGAGAAACCTTTTTTTTAATAGGCAGTTACAGTTTTACTTGCTTATATGATGAGAAACGTGTATAGCGTGTATGGAGCAAAAAACACCAGATGAAAGCATGCGCATGGAGCGCACAGTGTCACAACAAAAAACCCGTACACACATATACATCCACACACACACAACCAAGCCAAAGAACACCTGTCCGGCGGGTGGTGGTTCGAAACAGACGAGAGCATAGCAAGCTTAGCCGGTAGGTACACTTCTCTCTACGTATGCATCTACAAACTCACAATGTGTGCCATTCGTTCGAAAGTCGTCATTTCTTCTCGAAAAGGTCTAGCCTGGATGATGATGATGATGATGACGATGATAGCGACAAACGGATAGCGCCGGAAAGCAGCCACACTATGAGCTGTTCATCACATCACACACGCCGACATTAATTAAGCCAGGAATCCGGACATTGTTCATGGATAACGGCACCACTGCGCTCGTGGTCGACTGTGTGACTCTTCAACGAACGACCGAACATCGCATGGCGATTTCTCTCAGCCAGCGCAGCGGAATTCGCGCACAGCTCTACCCGCGACTACGAAGACCATCTGGGTACCTAAAACCGCTGGCCACGGGGACGGTTTGTTCTACGCACTCCTGTTGCCGGCTGGTTAACCAACCGGCTTCTCGGTGCCGAGAGCAGATGACCACAGCAAACCAAAACAACAACATGCTGGATTGTTTTGCTGCCGCCAGCGCCCTCTGGCGGGCGCAGCGCAGTCGGCGCAAAAATTCAAATACAGCAGCGGCAGCAGCCCCTGCAAAAACTCTCGGTCAATGATCTTACCTCTATTTGTCTAGCTGGAGATTTGTTACTTTTGTTTGTTTATTAGGCGTGCTTCCCGTAGCGTGTGGGTAACCTGTAAAGCTATTGCTTTGCGATCGGGTGGAGGAGGCGGATTTAGATGGACATATATATATATATATATATAAAGTGTGTTGCAAAAAATTAGCAACTCATGTTTTTTTGTGATAATTTCGGCTTGGCTTATTTGAATGGCTTGAAATTTTAAGCGCATGATGTACATGACAAAACATGAGTATAGTGTTGATTTCATTGCAATCTCAACATCGGTTCATACAAAAAATAAAAAAGTGTGAAAAAACAGTGTTGCAAAATATTAGCAACAAGCCTTACAGCGTATTCGATTCTTAGCAAGGCTGTATGACTCATTTGAAACTACATATTTTATTCTAGAAACGGGTTTTTCGTCCCTTCTTCTGAATCAAATCGTAAACTCGGTCTTTCATGGAGTTAATGAGCTGTTGTAAGTACGAAAGTGGAATATTAGTCCATGCTTGCTGGACAGCTCCTTTGAGGTCCGACAAATGATTATATTGTCGACCATTTGCGTAAATCTGGTTTACCAAATGTCCCCAAAGATTTTCAATAGGATTCAGGTCTGGACTTAATGCCGGCCAGTCAAAAAGTGGCACTCCTTGTTCTTGAAAAAGGCTATAGTGCTAGCCGAGGTATGAAACGTGGCGTTGTCTTGTTGAAAAACTGCGTCAGGTCCCCCAATTCTTCTGAAGTGGGCTTCTAACTGGGAACCGACAATGCGCTGGTACATGTCAGAATTGTTTCGGCCCACAATCTCGACTAGATCAGACTTCCCATTATATCCAAACGCGCCCCAATATTTCACAGAGCCACCACCGGCCACACGTTTCGAGAACCATTTAGGTTCCTTCCGTAAGTCGTGCCAATAGTACTGACAGCCGTCAGGGCCATCGAGATTAAATTTCTTTTCATCCGAGAAGGCGATGTTTTTCCACTCGTTATCCCAAGTATGGTATCTATGCGAAAATTCACGCCGTGCGACAATGTGCTTCGGTTGCAGTCGCGGCATAAGCTTCCTTTTCGCGTATCGCACGTTTTTGTCAGAACTTAACACTCGGTACACTGTGTATCGGTGCACTGGCACTCCCAAAGTAGTCCTGATCCTGGAAGAAGACATTTGGTCATGAGTAGCCAACTGTATGATCCTTCGCCGATCTCGAATAGTCAAAACTGGCTTACGCCCACTGTTAGATCTGCACCTTTGGTTCACTCCAGGGTGTAAGAACCTGCTGATGTCTGGTTGCTATAGCAGTTACTGTATGACCGAGCTCAGCATATGCCTCAATTCTTGTCTTTTCGTTATCCGAAAGATCCTTTGTACGACCCATGGTTTAAACATAAGATTCGTCGTTAGTTCGGAACGACTAAGCTGTAGAGTATTTTGCAGCTATATAACGATTGATTTAGCTAGACAATATTCCTGACATTTGATCACTGGGATCGAATATCAGCTGTAGTATCGACTATCCTTTACAAACAAGAGCTGTGTTGTTAGCATGTTATTGTTGCTAATATTTTGCAACACTGTTTTTCACACTTTTTTATTTTTTGTATGAACCGATTTTGAGATTGCAATGAAATCAACACTATACTCATGTTTCGTCATGTACATCATGCGCTTAAAATTTCAAGCCATTCAAATAAACCAAGCCGAAATTATCGCAAAAAAACATGAGTTGCTAATTTTTTGCAACACACTCTATGTCTAATACGAAGATAAGAGGCAAGGCTCTACCCGGCTAGGGTATAGAATGGGGGACTTTGTGGCTCAGGGGCAATTCCCGAAAAGCTCGTTCTGCACTTATATAATGGATAAACATCTGTTTTAGCCGCACCAGATTGACATTTGTTATTCTGCTCCAATATCGTGCCAAGCAAAAAAGGGCTGAAAAATGAACCGGCTTTTTTATATGTGCGCCGAACACTTCTCGCTGAAGCTGAGTTGCAGGCCAATAAATACAGGTCTCACAATCATTAAGCTAAGCACGCTGTTTTCGGAATATGCATTTATAAGAGCGAACAATCCTTCGTCCGCGGCGAAATGCATAGATTTTGATTGCTTTCCATAGAAGAACAGTGCGAGGTTGTTAAGAGAAAGCCGTGTGTGTTGGTCTACCAATTCCACAAATAATTGAGTTCCCATTGCCTGCACGGGGATCGTATTTAATTATTTCTACCATTGTATGTTTTGGGACTATGTCCCGGCTTGCATAGTATGTATTTTTGGCGTTTGTAGCGCCCGCTAATATCCGCTAACGTTCCGTTTCGTGGTAGCGGCATGCTTAATAATAATTCATAAAATTAGCGTTTCGTTGTAGGCTATAATACGGCAATGTAGCCGCGCTTACTGTTTTGACGACCGTCTTATCCTGGGCGCCGTGTAAGACCAGGCGAGCTGAGCGGTCCCGCCGTAACTATGAGTGCCTTAGATCACGTGATTGAGTACGAGAGTTTTGACACAGTTGAAACGTAGCTATTTTATACGTTTGGAACAGTCTGTGTTGGATATACAGGTAGTTCAATAAGTTCTTAGAATGAAAACCGAGAATTTTCCAAATCATGTTTTTAAATTTTTCTTGTTCGATATACTCCCCGAGAAGCTCAATACACTTTTCCCACCGAGATTTCAGAGCTTTCATACCTCTTGAGTAGAATTCCGCGTCGTTAGACTGAAAATAGGCATTAACAGCAGCCTTAACCTCTTTATTGCTGGAAAAACGCTTTCCACCGAGACTATTCTTCAAATGTCCGAAGAGGAAATAATCAGAGGGGGCCAGGTCTGGAGAATGGGAGGGTTGTTCAATAAGTTCGAACCTCAGTTGGGCCAGTTTTGCCGATGCTTGCCGGGACTTGTGTGCAGGAGCATTGCCCTGGTGAAACGGGACAACCTTCTTCTGCAAGGCGGGCCGTTTCACGATGAGTTCTTGCTAACGGCAGTCCAACAGTCTTGCATAATATTTTCCTGTGATCGTTTTACAGCTCTCAAGGTAGTCGACCAGCATTATTCTACGTTGGTCTTAAAAAACTGTAGCCATCACCTTTCCGGTCAATGCCGTTGTCCGCACCCTCTTCGGAGGTCCTTCATCAGGTGCACACCATTGGCAAGATGCTTCTTGGGTCTCGGGAGTGTAGTGATGAACCCGGCTTTCATCGACGGTCATGAATCTGCACCAAAAATCCGACAGATTGTTCGACATCTTGGCCAAATTTCGCTGTAAAGCCAAAACAGGCGCGTCTTTTTGGCCTTGGTTGAGCAAATGCGGCAGCCATTTTGCTCTAAGCTCTTTCATCTTCAAGTTTTCGTGTAGGATAAAATGCACACTGCCTAAACTAATCCCTAATGCCTCCGCTATTTCCTTAATGTTCATTCGCTTATCTGTGCCAAGAATTTTTCGCACTTTCTCTACGTTTTTCTCATCAGTTGCCGTTTTTTGGCCTCCTGGACGTAGTTCATCCTCGGTGCTCCTGCGACCTCTTTTTAACACATTAATCCAGTTGGAAACAGTGGCAAAACATGGCGCAGAGTCACTGTACGTCTCGTCTAACCCAATTTTTACTTGGGTCGCATTCCAACCTTTGAAATAAAAATGCTTGATAACCACTCGAAGCTCTTTTTTCTCCATTTTTAAAAATTACGCCGATACGTTGCACGGGAAAAGCTATCAAACGAAATCGCAACGGCCAATCACCATAATATATTGAGTGCTAGCAGTCGAAAAGTTGCAGTTCCTATTAGCGGTGAAAGCGTGCCAAAATTCGAATTCTAAAAAGCTCATTCTAAGAACTTATTGAACTACCTATATATATATATATATATATAGAGTAGATGTTCAGAAAGGGAATGCCGCCTCGGTGAAAGGTACCCGTGCTAGGTAGACCAGCCCAAGCGTGGACCTAATGTCTTGAGTTATGACCCGAGCAGGCTGTGTTCTTACATCGCAAAATTATATTTTGCTGCATATATTTAAATAATGAGTTTATGAACGTATATATGTATTTATGTATGCCTATATATGTATATATATATATATATATATAGAAGCTACAAAAAAGTTTTTTCGGTTTTGTCCGTAAAGAATCATTATAAAATTCGATTTTTTTTTCTAGACTCTATATATATATATATATATATACATATTCAGGCGACTGCACGCATACATAAGTACATATATATGTTTGCTTTTCCGACTCGTTAGCCCTGCCTTAATTTGCGTGGACAGATGTCGTCGATGCAGAGTTTAATGCGGTTCATCGGATATTAACCTGATGACTCTTGGGCCCATTTTGGCACCACCCGAAAGTCCTTTTTGTCCTTGTTTACTGCCGTCTTGGGATAACACCCCGAAAAGCCAGAACTTCAGAATTTCAGTTGCTCTTCTCCGCAACCGTTCACGATACAGAGATACTTTTAGCGGTGCCTTATTATATCCTTATGTGGAGGATAGGCCTGGCACTTTGGCTTTAACACATCCGTCACGCTACTCGACGAAGTGTCTGCACGCGTGTGCGTTGCCTTGAGATTCGGCCCCCGAGTCCTGCAATTACACACATGTGGTTGCGAGGAAGCCGTAGGTGGCCTCGGCTGACACGGCCTTTTGAGTTCATCCTTTCGAGTTAAAACCGAGACCTTTCAGGTACAGACAGAGGCTCGATACACGCAGCCATCTGCGATACTTTGACCCGAGCCCCTGCACTCGGCGGGATTACCATGCGTTCAGAAGCCGGTGCGGGACTACTAAAGATGATGGACGGCGCTCTGATAGCTTAACGCTGGTGCCGTCGGGAAAGTCAGGGCCTTGGTGTGAGATGGTGGGTTGACTCATCTCTAACCCTTTCTAGTCGGTCGGCGGTGCATCCCGTCTGGGTACACGGCCACGGAGCTCAATCAGAACATGCTACGGTAATACTCCGAGCTAAGACGGGCTTACAGTCCCATGCAGGTGGCCTTTAACACGGGTTGGCTGGTCGGGGTGAATAAAGTCTTCTGGGAACAAATCTTCAAATTCATTTTACAATAATGCGCAAGTATGTGTAAATAAGGCGGGGCATCTACTATATATATATATATATATAAAAAAAAAAAAATATATATATATATATATATATACCGTTTGTTCAAAAAGTATCGCGGGGGGAAAAATTTTCGCGGGTTACGTATATTCGAATTTCGATTTTTTTGTGGCGTTAGGTTGTTACTCATGTCTCTCACTTATGCCGACAAGCTCGGCCATTTTAAATGTTCAATTAATTGTTGACAGCTGCTTTGCTTGCACGTGTTTTGGATCGTCTTCGATTTTTACCTATTCAAAAAAATGGATCAAAGAACCTGTATCAAATTTTGTGTGAAAAACGAAATTAAGTGCGCGGATGCATTCCGAATGTTGACTGTGGCATACGGAGAAGCTACCTTGGACCGAAGCAACGTTTATCGGTGGTACAAAATGTTCTCAGAAGGCCGAGAAGATGTGAACGACGAAGAGCGTGCCGGACGCCCGAGCACTTCAACAACAGACGAAAAAATTAATGAAGTGGAGAAAATGGTATTGGCCAATCGTCGAATCACCGTTAGAGAAGTTGCTGAGGACCTAAACATATCGATTGGCTCGTGCCATTCGATTTTTATCAATGATTTGGGCATGAGACGGGTCGCCGCGAAATTCGTACCAAAATTGCTCAATTGCGACCAAAAACAGCATCGCATGAACATTGCTAATGAGATGTTGGACTCTGTCCGCGACGACCCAAATTTGCTCCAGAGGGTCATAACTGGTGACGAATCGTGGGTTTATGGTTATGACGTGGAAACCAAAGCTCAATCATCTCAATGGAAGCTGCCGCACGAACCAAGACCGAAAAAAGCGCGCCAAGTTCGGTCGAATGTGAAAGTTTTGCTGACAGTTTTCTTCGATTGCAGGGGCGTGGTGCATCATGAGTTCCTGCCACAGGGTAGAACGGTCAATAAGGAATATTACCTGCAAGTTATGCGCAATTTGCGCGAAGCAATCCGCCAGAAACGCCCGGATTTGTGGAAGAACAAAAATTGGCTTTTGCACCACGATAACGCCCCTGCTCACACATCGTTGCTTGTGCGCGAGTTTTTGGCCAAAAACAACACACTAATGATGCCGCAGCCACCGTATTCCCCAGATCTGGCCCCCTGTGACTTTTTCTTGTTCCCTAAACTGAAGAGGCCCATGAAAGGACGACGTTACGCTACGCTTGACGAGATAAAGACGGCATCGAAGGAGGAGCTGAACAAGGTTAAAAAAAATGGTTTTTGAAGTGCTTCGAAGATTGGAAAAACCGTTGGCATAAGTGTATAATATCTCATGGGGATTACTTTAAAGGGGACAAAATAGATATTCATGAATAAATGAATAATTTTTGGCAAAAACACAACAGTCGCGATACGGTTTGAACAGCATATGTATATGTATGGACCGACATAGCCCGCCGGAAAATGTATTTGTCCATGTTGTCATGTTATATATATATATATATATATATATATATATACAACACAGTGCGTCATATGTGTTTAGGTTTTCAGAACAAATATTATTTTTAATAAATGTCAGGTTTTATTGATTTGTTCTTCAATATATATCTTTTCTAAGCTCAAACACTTGTTTGTACGATCGCACAGAATATGAATGGCTTCGAGAAATGCCCTTTTTCAATCGCCAGAAGGATTGTTGTTCAAGTCACATTTTGTATCTACTATACTGATATCTAGATGTCTTTACTTATTCCGTTGGGGCTACTGTCCGGCAGTCCGCTCTCGACCCCATGAGCGGCTATCGTTTTGGCGACAATCAAAAACTGTTTCACAGTTACAATACCCACTTACAATATCCACTTGGCGGCTGTAAACACGACAATAGTGTTCTCATCTGCGTTATACTAGTCATATACAAAGTGTTTCAAAATTTGCCGAACAAACTTTGATGGTTAGTACAACTCAGTAAAAAAATCACTTTTCCAATGGTACGATGGGCGGAAATGTATTCTATTAAAGTAAGAGCGAAATGAACAAACATTGTCGTACCGAGCGACATATATTTATTGAATCTGCGATTACGAGAGTCCCAGTCATCCTCTCGACAAACCAATCATACAATGCGTGTTTGGAAGAAAAGTTTGCATCTCTTGACTTGTGTTCTACTTTAGCCCAAATCATAAAATAAATATGGTATTTAAGATAATTCTCAAGAAATGAAACTCGTTGCAAATCTTATATTTTGGGTTCTACGTTCGATTACTTATTTTTTACAAGACATCTGTTGACTCAAGGCTAGAGAATACAATCATTGTAAGATTGAGGGCGCCGGTAGTGACCTGGAAAGCAGAAACAGTTGGACAACCCTATCTATGACTGAAGAAGCGACGCACTTCATTTTAGTCAGACGCCGGGTATAGAGATTTACATACTTGCCTAGTGTATGGGTACACAAATACTACTGAGAAGATGTATGAGGGAAGTCGAAGATTATGATCTATGCTGCGCTATCCTGCATATTTTGACAGCTGCTGCCGTTACGGATTGAATTGAACTCCGTCTAGTAACTGCGACTTCCCCTCCCTTGGGCACCTTTCATGCCCTTCCACTGTCTGATCCAAAAACGCTGACAGTTCCGCCTGTTGTTACGGTGCCAGCTGCTCCGAGGACCTTCACTGGAGGGTCGGCCGTAGAGGCAACGTCGCAGTTTCAGCTGAAGGTCACGTCAATGCGAGACAGCAGCACGCTGATAACTCTGTCCTTGCAGCATTGTTCCGCTCTGAAGCAGAGATTCTGATTCTACCTCCTCACGTAAACATTTTGAGCGCATTTAACCAAACACCGAATCAAACGTTTAGTTTCTTCGACTTCGGTTTGTCTGGCGAGATCGAGCATTTTAAGTTGTTTTTCAAAATGGTTATTGCTTACAACTAGATTGCCAGATCATCTGAGCGTAATAGATGACAAATGAATGCTGACAGACTGGCAAACACATCCGTGCACACAGTGTATACTCAACCATTTTCTATAAAATGTAATAATGTACAGTGACAAAGTATGTATGTGTACTCATAGGCTCACCCACTTGTGGCTGGCGTAATACGTACAGGGCGGTTGTTCGTTGTCTGCGTGAGTGCACCTATGCGCCGGTGAAACCTGTGTGATTAAATTCAACCAGCGTCACGGTTATTAGTGACCAGCGCACAAGAAGAAACATCTGTCGTGTCTGGTCGCGATGTAATTGAGTTACTTCTGCAATCAGGCCAATTTTATAGACGACTTATATATATATATATATATATATATATATATATATATATATACATATATATACATATATATATCAAGAGAGAGAGAGAAGAACAGCCGACGTCGACCACACATACATATATTTATTTTGCCCAGTACCAGGCGAGTTACTGATCGTGGATTTATCTGACATTGTAACTGTTTTTTTTTTTTTATCATTATTAGAGGACGGCTCGGAGCAAATAGGACGAGTCAACAATAAGATACGTTTATGTTGGCACACACACACGCATACATATATGTATATACGTATATATATATATATATATCATAGTAGCGTGGAGTGTTTCGTCCGGATGCGACTAGAGCAAGGAACATCGTTGTACCGTCTTAACCGTCCCGGTCTCAGATTCAAGTGTGAGTCTCGTCTGAGTTGGCAGCCGTCTCCAACGGCGTCAACGGATGTCACCGGAGTGCACGCGTGTCTAATTTCGAAGAGACGGACGACCTCGATGGAGCACGGCTGGCAGATACAGAGTCTCTGCTGAGAAGCAGTGTGCTGAGTTGTGATGAGATGTGATGAAACAGCGGAGGCGACGACGACAAATCTGATGCTGCTGCTGATGAAGTTAAATATGCTGATGATGAATTTACGACACTAGCAATGAAAACGACGAAGAATCACAGGTCTTCAGCTGGAAGTAGCCCCAGTGCAGTGGTAGCCCAGGAGGGTTGAACCGGTTCCGCTTAATCTATTTTCTCTGCCGACGAGTGATGACCATTGGCCAGTCAATTCGGCATGGTTTAACCCGTAGTGATCTCGCCCCACCCCTCTCATGTGAGGTGCAATGATGATAATGATGACAACAACTACAAATTGCTCAATTCAATCGATACCCGATTGATGTCCGAGTAGTCATTCGAGTAATTTTCGAGTCATCGGGTAGTCACGCTCAGCACCGGTGGCTTTCAACATGCACTGACGACAATTGATTTGTCGGTTCGCAAGGTTGTCGGCGGCTCGGTTGGTAAACGGTGAATGAGCTTCTTTCCTAGCTGCTAACAACTCTTATCTTAAAAATAGCTGTCATTGTTGTTGCTAACGTATTGTTGCTGCTGTTGATGTTACTGCTTCTGTAGAAGTCGCTGCCGGTGTTTATTCATTTATTTATGTTATTGTTATTGTGGTTCTTGTCGCCATCTGACCTTTTCTTCTACACAGACCTATACATACATGATCTTTCTGAGCTGAACGACCTCGATTCTCCGTATCCTACGATCGTTATCCTTCAAACAGAGAGGGAGTCAGGCAGAATGGCCTGTTTGTCTTTACAGGCTCTTTACTCCGCCGCCTCCTCCGTTCACGCTTCCGTCACTCACCGAATACGTGTATGCCGTGACCACTGCCACAGCGGTAGCGCCAGCCAGCCACCCAGCCTCTAGTTAAGCCAGTAGCTGCGCTGTGTAGTAGTAGCTGTGTTGAGATTTAGGCAACTAAAGTGGGTGATCAAAAGCGAGTTGCGTAGCCCAATGAGCATGCTCATCATGGATGCGGTCACGAACTGTCAGCTGCCTTCAAGCAGCAGCAGCAACAGCGGCGGTGGGAGCTGGTGCGACGACTTGGACATCAAGACAACGTGTTCTCCGACGTGTTCTTCGACGGTATCTGTAAAAGGTAGTGGTGATGAGCTCGACGAGCAGGATGCTCATCATCGTCGTCAACAAGACTCGGCGTCGCCAGTCGCTCTTCTCAGGGTGGCCAACACGGGCGTCTTGGCCATTCTTGACACCACCGCCCCTGCGTCTGTCACCGTCGGGGGCAGCGGCAGCGGGGGTGGTGGCGGCGGCGGCGGCCGTGCCTCCATCGCCGCTGCCAATGTTGCGATTTGGCAAGGCGGCGTCATTTCGACCATCAGCTATCCGGCGGTGGAGAATAGCAATGACAGCCCTGAAAAGCGTCAACCTCCTCCGAAAAACGGTCTCGTCGAGCTGTGGTACACCTGTCGACTGGGCGCGCTCGTCCAACAAATGCGCCGATTTAATCTTCGCGACACGTTTATCGGCAGGCGTAGGTTGAGCGGCGGGCGTCCTCCAGAATGCAAGTATCCAACCATTTTCCCTCCTTCTCAGATCAGAGAGTTGACATTTGCGGGTGGCTGGCGCTGCTGGTACTTCGGGTGCTGTCGTTTTTTCGCATAAGGTGGCTTCGGTTCTTGCTATATATATATATATATATATGAATATATATATATATATATATATATATATATATATATATATATATATATATATATATACATACACGTTATGATACATGTATATACGACATCAGTTTACATGCCTTGTACGAGAAACGTTGAGAGATGCCGGCGCTTTATAGGCGATTATATAGGTCTCAACAATATGCGGTGGAACTATCTATCTATCTAACGAGCTCAGCGAACACTTGTTGGTAGCGGAGCAAAATTAAAATGGGGATGATGATTGACTTCCAATTGATGATATGATGATGATGATGATGATGATGAATTCACTCGACGCAGTGTACGTATTATACGGCGTATTAAACCGTATGCTGCCTTTTACGAAGCCGCACAACGACATCGTTGAGCCGGCCGCAATGTTGGCCGGCTGAGACGCTGAGCACCCTTTCACTGACAGGCATACGTACGCAGGCATACTCATTGAGTGACAGCAGCTACAGCGGCTCCTTCACCTGGTAGGATGGCCTCTTTGTGGGTGGAGCTGCGAGAGAAAAAGATATATATATATATATATATATATATATATAGAGAGAGAGAGAGAGATAGATAGATAGATAGAAAGCAGCAAACCTCTGTCGCTGGTCGTGAATTGCTACTGCCGCAACCGATGTTACTCGGCACTGTTATGCCAACGCGGTCATAGCGGTAGCGCGGTTAGTGCCGGCGATCGAGCCATACGTAGCTTTTCTACCCTACCCTTCCGTTGCGTTCCTGTCGTTTTCCTATCCGTCGTCCTGCTGATCCACAGAACCTGTCGCGTCGCTCGATCGCGCGCTTGCTGAGGCCGTGCTGGGCTTGGCTCGACAGAGAATCGAAGTGGTTGGAGTGCTTTGAGCTGGTGCGCCATGATCATTCACATACGGCGCCTAGAGCGTTGGTCGGTCGAGATGAGATAGTCCTAGTCTAAACTAAGCTAGCTAGGAAGGTTGATAGGCCGAGCGTTATCTCGTCATTGTTGCGGGTGTATTGTGATCATGGCATCGCATCATCACATCGCGTCGTTATGATGACGATGATGATGAATCGACGCCGTACGCTCAAATGGGAGCCACGCGTCTACTTCAACCCGATGTCTTTCTTCCCTGCCCTTCCCACCACTCCACTCCACACCCTTCACTCCACTCGAGCCGACTGACTCGACTGCACTCGACTCCACTAGTCCACTCGACGGTCATCACCGGGGGTCCATAACGTCAGCCTCCTAGCCTGCCAACTGGCTCGTGCTGACTGCTGATGAGAGCTTTGAATGTGAACGGCGCGTTCATTTGTGTGCAAAGGCTACCAGCTACGAGGGACAGACACCTTTGTTGTCGTAGAAGTTGTAAACACGGCAGTAGTGTGTGCTGGTGGAGCTGGGATCGGCGGCGTTGGCGCTGGCGGCTGCGGGCCGGTGGTAAAGCTAACGGATAAGCTGAACACGCGGGGGCTTCAAAGCTTTGCGATAGTAGATCAGGAAAGATGCTACGACCATATGGACAACAACAACAACAACAGCAACACCAATAGCAACGACTACAGCTGGACAACAGTAGTAACCACAAGGGAAACAACAATGAAAATAGCACCAGCAACAACAACAACGACAACGACAGCAACTGCACCAGGCTGTTAGGTATGAAATCGCATCGAGCAACAAATGAGCAATCTCCTCCATTCAAGCATTGTAGGCGTGTAATCGACGTATAGGAGATGTTAGTGTACATGAAACACGCCTGGATAACAACTGTGAGTAAGCAACTGTGAGTGCCGTGAGGTACGAAAGTGAACGAACAATCGAAGCCGCCAACTGAGCTCGAACGTCGACGTTCCATTGTGCCTACTATTGTATATGCACGGTAAGAGATGTGTGGTCATCTTCGCCATCTGTGCCTTTGCCAACTTCGCCTTTTGCCGTGGCTACTGTTGTTGTCGTTGGAATTTCTACTAGCCTACTACCTCGTTTGGTTATAACTGCTTGCTAATAACTAGTAGAACATGATGTAGCTTCATATCGTAATCGTCGACTTTAATTGCTGGTTCGGGTTCCTTCCCGAGGTTGAGCAAAAATTACAACCGGTGAAATATGACGGTGGTCACGTTGGCCGTATTGGGACAGTAAAAATAGGAATAATAACTAAAAGAGGAAGCAAAGGATAAGATCGGAAATAAGGTCGCATGGTGGTACCGACCGCCTGCAATTCTTTGGGCTTTCTGGTGTAAAAGCCTCACTAACGCCTAGGTTGCATATGAACGAAGCGCTTGTTGTATATTCATATATTAAAAATCCACTGTGTTTTTTATGTGAACGACACAATAAGATATGTGGAATAACTGCGAACTAGAGACATCTCGACCAAGGCAGCTGCGGGAGAGTCTATTCATCTTCTAACATGTGTTGAGTATCCAGCTACGCTAATCAATCATTTACGGTTGGAACATGACATTTAGATCAAATTTTTTAATATATATATATATATATATATATATATATATATATATCGTTTTTTTTTCTAAATGTTATGATTGATTTTATTAACGAGCGTCTAAGCGCGACGAGCTCTATCCCCCCCCACTGCCGTTAAATGCTGACCTTTTCTTTGTCGCTTAATCGAGACTTGACTAACGTCTTGCGTTGCGATATTGTGTTTTATCATTAGTAGATTCGTATATGTGTTTTTTGTCAGTCGATTCGTGGACAATATTATTCATTACAGTAATAGTAGCGTACGTGTTGTTGACAAAATTTATAAAATTTTAGCAACAACATTATACCTTGGGTGAACAAAGGACAATACATGGCCGTTGTGAATGGCTTCTGTCGGTTGGTTGAAGTGTGGGCTTGTATAACAAAGATAACTGCAACCTGTATATATATATATATATATATATATATCGGACACAGCGAGAAAACTACTTGGTTACGTGGAATTCGTAGCTATAGTTAGGCGCAGTCATCGTAAAACGTTAGTAAAGTAGACACACACACTCGCGCACACTAAATTAGTCTACATTAGGACCGTTGCTACAGCAAGAAATCACTGGGACGGTCACCAGCAACACACTCAGCGCGTCAGTGAACTCGCGAGCAGCTTAAGAGAAAGCTGTTCTTAGCGCAAAGAGCGCGACTCTCTAACGCGCTGCTTCTCCGTCTGGCGCCGTCTGTAGTACGGTGCTATTCCACAGCCCTGCGTGGAATAAGTCGCCTTCTTCTTTAGCTTTCCCCATCATCCTTCTCTATCTCGTGTTTTTTTGGTTTCCATAAATTCCCTTCATTTTAATTTTGTTTTTATTTGTTTTGTTCTCTATTCCCCCAATTCTGATACATTTGACTGACCTCATAGTTTGTCGAGATGCTGCTGCTATTTAAAATTGTTGGTGGTGTTTAAAATTCAGAGTTTGGAAAATAATAATTAAATGAGTTCGATTCTTTATGCCACTTTTCTGTGAACTACAAAACAATATCATGTCCTCCGTCTTTTGGGTCCCAACGGAACCTGCAAGGTCGGGGATGATCAGACGATGACGCTTGACAGGAACGGTAGGAGAATTGCTATTCGCTGCAACATTTACGCTTAACAGCACTGAACAGTTTCCGCCGCGAAAATGTCGAGTGTTGAGAGTAAATCCGAAAATCGATATTGCTCGTTCACTGCAGGGACAAAAGCCGTTTGGATATTGATCAATCCATATGACATATCCAACGGTTGGATATTGATGAAGAACGCTTCTTGATGCGGACCAATCTACAATGACACATTTTTTTGCGATTTTGTGAGACAGCGGTCCTACCGAAAACGTCAACGAAAGCCGTAAAGTGATCCCGTCAATTTAATACAGCTTTGACTGGCATGTAGTCGGTCCTGGTTCGGTTCTTGGTTGAACTCCAATTCGGGTCGACGCGCTCACCACAGCCAGTGACTGTAGTGTTAATACTCTGCTTCGAGGATCGACGGTAGATGAGAAGCTTTACGATGGCTCACATGATATTAGTAAATCTTGGTCTGCTATGAGAGTAAATGATGCAATGAATTCTAAAGAAAGTAAAAATGTCTTTCACTTTGTATGTTGAGGGCTTCGTAGCGCCGAGGTTATTCTTCTCTGTGTACAAAACAACATACAAATATTAGCAATTTAAATCGCGCAATCGTAGGGGGGTCCTCCGATCAGAGGACATCACGACATGCGGGACATCAGTAGACGCAAACGTGCCCAAGTAAATCGCAGGTGTTGCGTATCTTTACCGAGTAAGATGGCTTAGTGGCAAAAGCCTTTGCCTTGCATTCGGGAGGCCTGGGTTCGACACCCAGACCGGCCACTCCTAAATTGGTTTTTATGGTTCCCAATTTAAACAAGGTGAATGCCGGGGTGAATTAATTATCGACCATAATAAAAAAAAAAACGGGGAGCACAGATGTCTCAATAAAAAGATATGGTGCATTACCATCTAACCCCCGATTACGTTTAGTAAGTTTATCTAATCGATCGGGAACTAAAACTTACGAGCACTTGGCGTGTAGATCTGTGCTGGCCGAAGCCGGCATGCACGACGCGAACCTGCACCGTCTGACCTGCAAAGCGAGGCGGCGCTGCAGGTTGACAACGTGCCCTCCCGGCCATGCATGTGCGTGCACGTTCATCGGGCTGTCAGCCGTCACAAGGACTGCGCGTTCGATCATAACCGCTCACGCTGTCACCGGGTCACGCCTTGCCCGTGACTCTCGGAGAGCGCGGAGAGCGGGGGCAAAACGGTAGACAATGAGTTGTGAACAGCCGGAAGAGGTCACGAGAGCCGGCTTCGTTGCGGCCCGCTTGATTCGTTAGCTAGACACTGATGCTATGCGGCGGCGACGGCGCCAGCGCTCTGGAGCTATTGCGCTCGCTGCGACAAACGTTTGTCGGCGACACGGTGTCCGTGCCTAGGCACCGCGTTCGACGCGCACGGCATCACAAGCGGCTGCCGATATCGAGCGGCACCGATTTGGTGCCGCTCGTCGCGATGTCACCCGGACCATGCGACACAATGCGTTCGGGCCCTCGGTCCATATCGTTGTCACCGTCCCCGGCCTCCTCAACAATGCTAGTGATTCACGAACTCACGGACAACGACGCAACATCGACCTCGCCAAGTAACAGCAGTACAGCCGCCACGCTATCCGTGTCTGATGTGTAAATCTATGCAATGTTGTAGTACATGATACATGCATCCATCCATCAACGGGCTGGAGTACACTTGTGTGCGATTTCTGTCGGCTAGACCTCTCGGTTTATTGTTTTTCTTTATTTAGTTTATGGCTAACATGTGTGTCCGATCGGTGCTGGTAGTTGTTTATGCATTCGCAACAGATCTCTTGCAATAGCGGCGGTGGAGGTGGTGGTGGTGGTGGTGGTGATAGTAGTATCGTATGTATATATATATATATATATATATATGTGCGGGTGTCTGTTCGTATGTATATTTTCTGGACGGAGGAGACGCGAGGAGAAATAACGCATTTTCTACGCCCGCTAACTCGTTAACCAACTAATATGATGAAACTAACCAACAACTAGTTACTACAGGCCAGCCGATAATTCTACTACTAACAGCAAACACATGTGCTTCCTCTTTGTCCTTTTTCTTCTCTCACTGTTTCTCTGCTGTGCTGCGCGACTTTTTGATTTTGACGATTGCGTGTGATTTTTGTGCGTGTGTGTGCACTTGTATTTTTTGTGTGCATCGTATGTACACACATGCATACATGGGTGTGTTTTTCGTGTGTCTGCTTGCCTATGAACAAATACGGTTTGTGTGCTGTGCGTAATGTCCGGGCCGCCGTACAAATGCTGCCCGCGTCGACAAACGACATGAGAGCAGCCTCGTCGACCGGCGGTGGACGCTCATCATCAGCTGGTATTGGTCTCGAGCGCTTGACGACCACGTCGTCGTCGAACGACCTGATCGCAGCACCCCCGGAGGCGCGTGGGGTGCCGCTGCCGCCGTCAAGCGGCTTGGTCGTCGACATGCTAAATCCGAAGGAGTTGAGGATGTCGATACGACGGGAGAAGAAGCAGGTCAACTTTGACCCCAGTACACAGGTAATCATAAACACTTCTCTCACTTCGCAACGAAACGCTCGCGATATCTAGCTAGCCGGCAGAGCGCAGGCTATCATTGCCGCTGGCCGAGTCAGCTATAACAAACTATAAACTATATGTTCGTAAATCGTTTACTATCTATTGAAGAAAAAGGCTATCAAAGTGCATACTGTAGATCGAATTGGTAGCGATTCAGTCGGTACTCAACGAAAAGTTGGACGCCTATTTGATTCCAATTCCGCTCTATTATTACATTCGATTCTTATCTATTCGTGCCGTTGTTGTTGTTCATATTGTTATAATTTTTCTTGCTTTCTCCCCTACCTGGATCTCCAATCACTGTAATTGTTGTTTCTGTTTGCTGTTTTTGTTTCTGGTTGTTGTCGTTGTTGTTATTGACATGGCGGCGTTGCTGTTAATATTGCTATAATTTTTCTTGCTGTTTTTGTTATACATTTATATGTTGGAGTCATGCCGATTTGCCATTCGAGAAAACAAAAGTCACCTTGTAATGTGTATTTCGTTTGCTTTCGCCAATAATGATCAGGGTGGTCTCGATACTAAACTCCAGCGCATATTACAGGTATGTGTCTTTGACGATTGTTCTGCCGAATCTTTTCCTCTTGCCGAATTCCCTCGTGCTTACGGGGTACACGCCTTCCTTGCTCTAACTCGGCCGAGTTCACAAGTGTCACTAACAAATTCATTCGGCTAACATGTCTGATATGGGACACTTTATCGGCTATGTCGTGTCGAGTCCCTGGCTGGACTGTAATCGGTGTGTCACTAATCTTCTAACCTGAACGTCGCTCGTACAACTAGCCCTATTGCGCACGTTAACGGTTTGACATGGGACACTGTAACAATGGCAACACACAACATCAACCATGATGTGCATCATCGAGAGATTTCTTCTAATTCTGCCAATATTTGGCGCTGAATGCTGTATGCAGTTTGTTTGATCTGTTGATCATACGTTACTAGCGCAATCGCAGTACATAAATGGAAACGTATAATTTTGTTGTTTTATTCGAATAGAAAACAACCTTTGCAGTGAACTTGCAGACGTTTGGGTCGTCTACGTAAGTGGAATACAAAACAAAGCAAGTGCATATAGCGTAATTGTCAATATCCACTGAGTCATACTCGTCTCTAAATAAAACCAGTGAAAGGGTGATTGTAATATATGTATATATATATATATATATATATATATATATGGGCCAAAAATACGGTAAACGGTTTAAAAAAATACGTCAGCATCGTGGAATCACTAGGCGGTGTTTACTGCACGTTTGCATGAGAACAGACGGCCTTAAAGGCTCCTCAAAAAGGAAGATTCTAACCCAACTAAATTACTAACGCCCCATTATTTTACGTAGTGAATTAAAGTCCGACAGCACCGACAAACATTTCTATACATTTGTGCCTTTTAAATACAGCTATACAGCAGTAGGCCTGATTAGAGGTTCATGCAGTAGATCATGATTAGGATTAGGTCGACGAGATTCGAGGTAATATCAACAAAACGGTAACGAGGATAATAAAGGATGGCATAAAAGGCGGGTTGTAATCTCAGGAATCACACACACAGCAGCGAGAGACCGGAAAATAATGTCAGAGAGAGGCAAGCTGTTGAGTGAGCATGACGCCAAATAAGTGGGCGATGAGTCCCATGCTACCTCAAACTATTAAGGTATGCGTGAATGCCTTCCATATCTAATAGAATATGAGGAAGTCGGTGAATTGAATAGGCGGCCTGCGTCGGGGGACTTTGGTATCTTTGATAAGACGCGAGCTAGAGGAATTGTGTTGTCTTTCTAAAGTGTTGAATTTTATTCGGCGCTCGAACCGCCTTCACTCGTCATGATGGTCGTGCGTCTATGGGTAACTGCCGTCTTCTAAAGCTCACCGATTTGAATGCCGCCAAGCCATTATATTGTCATCTAATACGGCTCAGCAGAATGTACCAATGATGGCCGCAATCGACTCTTCTGCTAACTGGCCGCGTGGCTTCACTAAGGCGATGAAGCGAAGCTTCGCTGCAACTTTTACTACTTGTTGACGCTTTGCTAGTTTGAAGCTTTTGTGAGACGGTCGCCAACGAACTGTACTGCCCGACGCACAAAGCAACATT
The DNA here is from genome assembly GCA_003439945.1 of Dermanyssus gallinae. Taxonomy (NCBI): domain Eukaryota; kingdom Metazoa; phylum Arthropoda; class Arachnida; order Mesostigmata; family Dermanyssidae; genus Dermanyssus; species Dermanyssus gallinae. The sequence goes on from QVRM01000510.1 coordinate 222,653, forward strand.
GCAGAGCCAATTCAGCCTTCAATTCCATTGCAGCCAAAAAACACCGCCCAGTACCAGAAAACGAGTCATTACGACAAACATTTATGGCTCGTGGAGACAAATGTTTAGAACCACGCTATGACAAAAAAAAAACATGCATTATGCGTGACCGTTTCCGTTGGCGACCGTTCTCCCCGCGTGACTACATGAGTTCAGGAATCTCATTGTGGAGACGATTTGTGTCCTCTGTTGTATTTGCGTGTGTGTGTGTGTGTGCGCGTTGTTTTGTTGGTGAACAAAAAAACATTAGTAGAGACGTGCTTGCGTGAAACGTTGATCGTTAAGCTCGTGCGTGTTGTATTTAATTCTAGCCGCAGTCAAAGCCGTCGGCTATGTTTGAAGCGGCGGCCAAATGGATACGCTCCGGAGACTTGGCGTCGGTCAGAGAGAGTCTCAAGAACCGATCTTTGCACCCGGACGAAAAGGATGAGGTGAGTAAGCATACTTTTCTAAAGTTCTTACACTTTTATTTCTGCTCGCGTTCTTTTTTTCCTTATATATATAAGATGGGTGCAAATAAAAAGATAGGAAAAGACACTGTGGGTAGAATTGAATTGCTTATTTAAAAGTAATCACTAGATGGCTAAGCACAACTATCGCATTGTTTTACAAGCCGAGTTCCCTGTACTCAAAATTCCTGCGCCTGTAACAAGAGCCAGTCCTCCACTGTGCCTTTCAGTTCGTCGACCGAGTTGAAGCGTCTTTGAAATATTTAGGGGCAAATGACAAGCAAGCTTCAATTGCTTGCCGTCTTGCCTTGTTTCCGGCTCAAAGTGATGGGGCAAAGCAAAACAAATGTTCTGGTATCAAGACCCCCCCCCCCCCAAAGCGGGGTTTTATGATACCCGAACATTCGTTGCAATGCCCCACAGGCAGTTTCCTTTGTGTCCTGACTTCTCGGACACGCAGTTTCCCCCGTCTGCGGCCACAAAGTGATGAATATAGGCCGGTCAAACACCTTGAGCAGTTGTTGCGACGTTTCATATCTTTTCATTTGAACTCACCTTATATTAATATATTATATTTTTTTATTATAATTTATAATAATTAAACAAAAAAAAAAATATATATATATATATACATATGTTCGTGTATATGCTTACCCAGACAGGGCAGACATTATTGATGCTGGCCGCCCAAGGTGGGCAGACATCGCTGTGTGAGGACCTGCTACGACATGGCTGGGACATACAGGCTGAAGATCAGGACGGCTGGACTGCACTTCACAATGCCGCCAAAGAGGGCTTCCATGATGTCGCCGTCCTGCTAGTATCTCATGACGCCACCGTTGACTGCCGAGATTCGGTGAGTGTGCTGCAAGCCTTCTCACGAAATCCGCACCCACTGCAATATTAACCATACAGATAACAACAAGGGCATGTGCAACAATTTCCATCACGACAGCAGAAGCAACAGCCATAATAGACATCAGTCTAAATAATCATAATAATATCGTCATTTAGAAAATGCAGAACATGCAACACAGCATGCCTATATGGCGTTATTTTTGTCCAGCTAAAGCAGAAGTAATCGTCTCGTATGGTATATCGTGGTCGGACCATAATACGTAGTTAAGTATATGTGTATATATATATATATATATATATATATATATATATATATATATATATATAATTTAAACTAAACTTAAACTATTCAGACTTCAGGCGCTCATCTATATTAAATTTATTAGGTATACTTTATGAGGTTTACAATTTTTACCTAAGCGTGTGTTGTTTATGTCTCCCAACTGCCGGTCCCGGTGGGACCTGTTCCTGAATTGGAAGTGTTTGAATCATGACGATTATAATAAAATAAGTATTTGCCATCTTGCCAGATCTCTCAGTAACTCATTGCGGAAAAATAAACGAAAATCAATCAAACATGTATCTGTGTCATAAGTATAAATATTCACCGCAGAATTACGCCAGAAGAAGAACGCCAAAGACGCCTTTCATTCCACGTCCAGCGCGGGGCAACGCGATCTCAACAATTCTGGGATCGCTTGCCGCGATGGTGCAGCAGACCAGGGTTGCTCTAGGGTTCTGAAAGTTAACACGTTCACTTACACAAGATTGTAATTTGAATTGATGAATCAAAACATATATATACATATACTTACATACATATATACTTCTGCACATGCGTATGTATACATATATATATATATATATATATATATATTTATATATAGGGGCTATCAAAATGTTTTTTCGGTTTTGTCCGTAAAGAATCATTATGAAATTGGAAAAAAAATGTAGACCCAATATATATATATATGTACTTAAACACTTAAATGAGTGCGAGTTAGCCACACGAAAGCAGACCGCCGGTCGAGAGGACCATCTGGCTCCGCTGCTGCCCTTCGCAGCGGTCGGAGAACCCCTGTTCTGGAGTGGGTCAGACCTCCCTTCGGGGGGGGGGGGGGGGGGAGCGCGTAATATTCTGGGGTGTAACGCGGAATCGCGAGGTGATCGCGTCTAATCGGTACGGCGGAGTAGTGTGGAGCCTCCATTCCGAACCTCGATAGGGGGGAAGGTGGGGGGTCCGCTGGCCTGTCAATTCGGGCTGGCGGGCACTCCCGTCGATATGTGCGCGCGTATTAAATCGCGGGCGGCGGGAGTGTAAGTATCCCTTCTCTTTTGTTATATATACTTACACACATCTATACTTCTGCACATATGTGTATGCTCGGTCGGCAGACCGGGTGGACGCCGCTGATGTGGGCGTGCTACCACGGCGACGCGCCGATCGCGCAGCTGCTCATCGACAACGGCGCGTTCGTCAACGTGCACGACTCGTACCACGTGTCGGCACTGATCTGGGCGGCCGGCCGGGGCCACCGCGACATCGTCGACCTGCTGCTGCGGCACGGCGCCAAAGTGAACGCGGGCGACAAGTTTGGCTCGACGGCGCTGATCTGGGCGGCGCGGCGCGGCTTCGGCGCGATCGTCGAGAAGCTGCTCGAGCACGGCGCCAACGTCGACACGGCCGGCATGTTCTCGTGGACGGCGCTCGTCGTCGCGACGAAGGGCAACTACGTCGACATCGTCGGCCAGCTGCTCGAGCACAAGCCGAACGTGAACGCGGTCGACGCCGACGGCTACACGGCGCTGGCCATCGCCTGCAAGGAGGGCTTCACCGAGATCGCCACCCGGCTGCTGGCGGCCGGCGCCTACGTCAACATGCTCGACAAGGGCGGCGACACCAACCTCATTCACGCGGCCAAGGTCGGCAATCTGTCGATCGTCGACGTGCTGCTGAAGCGGCACGCCGACATCGACATTCAGGGCTCGGACAAGAAGACGGCACTCTACTGGGCCGTCGAGAAGGGTCACGCCGACGTCGTCCGGAGCCTGCTCGCGCACAATCCCAACCTCGAGCTGGCGACGAAGGACGGCGACACGCCGCTGATGCGCGCCACCCGAAATCGAAACATCGAACTGGTTCGTGCCGATTTCGCTCCTTCTGTGTATTTGTTTTTGGGTTCTGGGAGGTTTCGGGCATGATGCATGATGCACATGCGCACCTACCAGCCTGCGTGACTAGTGTGAGACTCGCAAACCCTCTAAACCCGGATTCCTCCCCACCCTCCCCCCCCCAGGCTCGGTATTACTTTGGCATTACATCGAATCCTTCTGTGTATTTATTTCTCCCTCTCTCTCTCTACCTCTTCTCCCCCCCTCTATTTCTCGCACTCTGGCGCGCTGGGTTCAAGACGCTCAGCTCGTTGAGTGTGACATTGGTAGATGTCGCATCATTGATTTGATTAGCGCACAACAGTACGCAAAGAGCCATACTGCTTCAGAACGTGTCGACATTTTGTCGTTTTTGTTTGCTTTTTTTACGGGTGGACAGCACAGGGGTCGTCTTAGCGTATATTGAAACGGTGGTAATGACTAAGTCTTGACTGCAGCATAAAAATGACCAAACTACAAAGGTGCTGGAACTAGTTTCATTGGAATTTTAACTTTGTCTGGCTGTGTTTGAGCTACAAACTACTTATACTGCTGCTGCTGCTTATTAGTACTACTGGAACTACTCATGTTTACTATCGGACAAACAATTGTTGCTTTCTTTGGTTTCGTTTCTTCTGTTGTCCAGTTGTTGTTGTTGCTGCTGCTTAAGCATGCTATTGCTCATACATGGATGATCTTCGAGTGAATAAGTATGCCTCGGGTGTTTTCCGACAACATTTTGCTTCGGGAGTATTTACGTTTGCGTATCACTAAGCTGTCAGCTCGTATATCTATTTCTCTACCTATCTACCTATCTATCCGACTGGATGTTTATGGATTTTGCCTGTTGTTTCCCGCTGCCGTGACTAGGTGACGTTGCTCGTCGACCGCAAGAACCCGGCAAAGGGCAGTGCGTGCGATAAGCGTGGTGACACCGCGCTTCACATCGCCATGCGGGCGCGTTCGAAGGGCATCTGCGAGGTGTTGCTCCGGAACCCCAAGAACGGCCACCTGCTGTATCGGCCGAACAAGGCCGGCGAGACGCCCTACAACATTGATTCCGCCCAGCAGAAGAGCATCCTCCAGCAGATCTTTGGCGCGCGCAGGCTCAACACTCACGAGGAGAACGAGAACATGCTTGGGTACGTTTCGATGCTGGCGCTCACGCCAACTCGGCGACTCACCGAGCGAGACGAAACGATATCTTGCTGTGGCTAACTGTTTCCGTAGATGGCACATCTGAGAACCACACGGGGACTTCAGGTCCAGCATTTAGTAAACACGCAGCTCTGTTTTCCCCTCTCTCTCTCTCTCTCTCTATATATATATATATATATATATATAAAAAATAACCAGCACTGGACCTAACGCCTTGAGTTATGCCATAGCGGGCTGTGCACATGTTCTTACATCGCAAATGTATATTTTGCTACACTTAAATAAATAACGTGTTCAAATGCAACCAAGCTTTTGTAGGATTGGCTTGTTGATGTAACAGCCTAAAGTAAGCTTGAATCGTTTGGTCTGTTCCAGGTACGACCTGTACAGCAGTTCCCTGGCAGACATCCTTAGTGAACCGTCACTAACCGTTCCTATAACGGTTGGGTTGTATGCCCGTTGGGGTTCGGGCAAAAGTTTCCTGCTGAACAAACTCGAGAATGAGCTACGTTCCTACGGATTTGAATGGATGGAGCAGGGTCTGAAGTACAGCTGGGTTCTGTTCATCACCGTCTGTTTCTACTCGGTTCTACTTGGCTACATTATAGGTTTGACACTTATTGCATCGTTACTGTTTACTATTAGTCGTGCATCATTATTATACATGAGAACATTCTTATCATATTATCATATGTTATTTATAGACTTGGCAGTCATGACTAAAAATTGCAACTATCAGTTAAAGTGGACGGTTATCTGTCCTACATACAAGAGTCACACAGGCAACGCACTTCGTGGTCATCAATGGCCTCAACTTCTACTCTACTACATTTATTGTTCTGCCACACACGCATATATATATATATATATATATATATATATATATACGCAGACACGGGCGATAGCCTTTTCTGCAAAAATACCTGAATAGTTATAATTGTTTGAATTTATGTATTAATGGAAATTTCAAGTTCAATGAAGAGTTATTGAACTTAAATACATTTGCCGTCCGGAGAAGACGGTCCCATAAACAAAACAAAAAAAAAAAAAATATATATATATATATATATATAGAAACAGAGAAAAATGTATTTAATGTAATCAATCATTCACGGTCGGACCATGACATGTGGGTCCCTGCGAACGTGTGCACCATTATATATATATATATATATAACAAACATGCGATTGTATGCTAACAGGCGTAGCGACTCAGTGGTGGATCGTGGCGGGTGCCGCTTCGCTGAGCTCGGTGGTTCTGTCGTACGGCGGGTTCTATCTGACGCGTTACGGTTCGCGTCACTACGATTGGAGTTGGGCGTTCGAGTTCGGCGCTCGTCTCGACGAACTGCTGTCCGATCTGAAGCGCATTCTGCAGGTTCTGTTCTGTCACCCGGGCAGTTTGTCGGCGAAGGACGGCTCGATCCCGGTGCGTTTCATTTTCGCCAGCCAGACGAAGGTCAGCAGCTCGGGCGATGGCGGCGCCAGTATCGCCTACCTCATGGTTTCGATGTACCAGGCCCTCGAGGAGGAGTTCGGGTAGGTCGGCTGAACGAAGCAGGACAGCTTTAACTGGTGCAATTAACAACGCAACAGGCGGACATTCGATCGATCGTTGTCGTCGTCGTCATCGATATCAACTTGTCGTCCCTAGTTGAGGTGCTAATGCACCTGTTTCAGCGTGCGCACGGGTTGAGTGCATGCGTGCGCGCTTCGATAATTAAGACAAGTCGAACTGTATTGTTATGAAACATGGGTAGACACGCAACTCGCAACGCACGTTCCGGAAAATCAATCCAGAAATACACGTTTTAGTGTTCTCTTTACACCAACTCTAGCGTTTCAATCCAACCGCAGCGAAATAACAATGCGCGGGGGTTTTCGCGCGCTGAAGTCTCTGTCGTTTCTGTTCAGATACTTTACGACGCGTGTTTGCGGCGCGACGTTTCAACGGAAAATCAATCCGGAAATACGCGTTTCAGTGCTCTCTTTACGCCAACTCTAGCGTGTCAATCCGAACGAAACGAGATAACAAAAATGCACAGAGCTTTTCTCTCGCTGACCTTTCTGTCGCCTTGTTTCAGATACTTTACGACGCGTTTCTACCGCGCGTTTCGGCCCAAGGTTTCGGGTTCGACGTCGTGGACGTTCCGCCGAATGTGCTGTCTGCCCTACTGGCTCGTGTGTGTGCTCACCATGCTCTGTCTGCTCGTAGCCGTCGAGCTGCTCATCTCGTCGAAGCGGCAAACGCAGCGCAAGAAGGACGCCAACGTTCTCATCGCGCTGATGATCTCGTTCGCGTCCGTCGTCGGCGTGGTGTTCATCGCCAACCTGTACACGTGGATCAAGATGGCGGCGTCGCTGTTCATGTCGTACGAGCGGTCGATACACCGCTACATGGCGCGCGTCGACAGCTCGGTGCAGGGCGGCTATTCGGAGGCGCTCAAGTCCGAGGTGAAGGTCATCTGCGACATGATCCACTGCATGGACTCGTTCATGCGCAAGCAGACGCGACTCGTCATCATCGTCGACGGGCTGGACTCGTGCGAGCAGACGAAGGTGCTGAGCGTGCTCGACGCCGTCAACGTGATGCTGTCCGATCCGGGCATGCCGTTCGTGATCATACTCGCCGTCGATCCGCACATCGTCATCAAAGCCGTCGAGTCGAACGTGAGCCGGGTGATCCGAAATCCGTCGCTGCGCGGGTTCGACTACCTGCGAAACATCGTGCACCTGCCGTTCTACCTGCAGAACTCGGGCCTGCGAAAGGTGCGCGCTGCGGCACGGTCGGCCCAGCTCAACAAGAAGGTCAAGGATCGCGAGGAGTGGGAAAAAGACGGACTGACGTCTCGGCGCGTCAGCAACTGTAGCGCCGTCGAGATCAAGTCGAAGCGAACGTCGACGAAAGGCAACCACAAGCTGCGCTCGAGTGAGAGCATCGCGAGCAGCATTGGCAACATTCATCAGCGATCGGGAGCCGGAGGAGCTGCCGGAGGTGCTGACCTCACAAAGGTGCTGCTGAATGACGACTACTTCAGCGACATCAATCCTCGTTCGATGCGCCGGCTGATGAACATCTTGTACGTCACCGGACGACTCATACGAGTGTTCAACATTGAGTTCAGCTGGTTGGTATGCGGTGCACTGGTGACGACCATTCACAGTTTTTCTTATTCCTTCAGCTTTGTCCGCTTTACTTGGCTTCCTGACTTCTTTTCCTCATAAGAACGAACATATCGAACTTGTTTAGATCTAGAGAGCCTTTGCTTTGAGTGAATAGCGTAGACAACCCAATCAATGTTTTAATACCGCAAAGGCAGACTAAGCAGACCTTAAACGGCACTTTAATGTAAATTGTTTGTGTTGCTTTTTCGTGTATGGCCTGGACTAGGTATCACCTTGCGTCGTGGGTAAATATCACCGAGCAGTGGCCATGCCAGGCTTCGTGGCTAATTCTCTACTGCGAGACTTACGAGCAGGAGATTGAGGACAGCATGAGTTTGCGCACGCTGTTCGACAAGATTCGTGGTCATATGCCAACGTCGAAAGAGATCGAGGAGCTACAGAATATGGACCACGACGTGAAGAAGATGGAGCTCTGTTTGTCGCTCAACTCGCAAGGGCTGCAGGTGGGCAATCTTCGTATGTTCGTGCCATTCGCCATCAATCTCGACCCGTACATCCGCCGAGTACTTCAGGACGTTTACCTCTCGCGGGTCGAGCAGGGAAATGCTGGCGGCAGAATGGCTCCGGTCGGCGGACCGCTTGCAGGTCAAGGGGGGCCATATCGAAAGCTAAGCACCGTTTACCCGCCTCGTAACAGCGCGTGGGGCACTCTGCCTCCTCCAGTCGACCCGCGCCATCCGCAAGGGGGGCCGCCGCTTCCGCCGCCCCTGCCACAACCAGCGACGGCGGTTCCGCACATCGTGCAACAGCAACAAGGCGTCCAACAACTGTACAACCCTCAGCCCGCTTATAACCGTAAGATTTGATCTCGACTCTCGGTTCGACTTTGGTCTATCTACCTGACGGTCGATATGAACTTTCCTTGATAATTAGATAGAAATCAAGCTGGGTCTTAAAAAAACTCCGCTAGTAGTAGTAGTAGAATAGAAGCTCTTCTCTTGGCTGAGGGTCAGCCCGAATTTTTTTAGAAAAATAGAAGCAGATAGTTCGTCTAAATGTACCTTCCCTCGTTCATAACTGCCAACATTCCATAGCTCACGGACATGCTATGTTTCTAGACCTAAACAGACAATTTTGTCGCAACGAGAAAATAGGTAGGGCTGTAGTACAATGGCATATGCGCTAACTGGAGCGTGATGTGTCATGATTCAGTGCACGTAGTCTGATACCGTTTAAGAAAAGGCTTCTTTCTATACTCACTTTGGATATGCGGATAAATTATATCTAAAAGACAAACACCTTTTTCTTCTCGTTTGCAGCGGTAGCGCCGTTTACTTATTACCCGCCGAACTATCCAGTTGGCGCTGGATTGCCATCAGCTCCTCCTACCCTCTTAGTACCGTACAGCAGACAATCATCGAATCATAGATCGGTAAGTGTCATTGCTACACAAATGAAGAGCTTGTTCCGAAACGTTTGCTGCACACGAGTCCAAGAACAACCAGGTACACAACCACGTGACCTATACGACTAGAATAATAGCTAATAAGATCTAGCTGTCTCAAGAAAGAAATCACTTAATAATAATAATAATAATCACCTGCTTGCTGATACGTGACCACCACCGCACTAGACGCAGTCGGGCTGCTGCTACTACATCTTATCTATGTGTCTATGCGTGTTTGTATGTTCCTGTATGACACCACCGTAGTTATCGTCAACGGAACGCCTTAGTGCTCAGACGGTGGACGGCATCTGTAAGGTGCTCGCTAGTCTCGAGGGGCTCTGCGCCGCTAATCTCGCTACGTACCAGGAGTCGATCAACAGGCACAACATTAATGGCCGGGTTCTGCTTAGCTGCGACCTACAAGAGCTCAAAGGCGTACTCGGCATGACGTTCGGTGACTGGGAGATCTTCCGCATGCACGTTCTGCACATGCGTGCATGCGAGCTAAACGCGCTTGCCGAGTCGCCTCTTGACGATGCTTCTTCTGTATACGTTCAGCAGACCCAGCAGCAGCAATACCAGCATCAGCAGCAGCAGCAACAATCACAACAGCAACAACAACAGCAACAACCCATGTCCTCGTCGTCAGCGCACCAGCAACAAGCAGTGTCCTTGTCCGTACAGCAGCAGGGACAGCATCAGCATGACTGGTATGAAAAGTCGGATCGCGAAGAAAAGGAAAACACTTCTAGGCCAACAACGGCTGTGAAGAGCCGCGAAGCCGAAAACGATCGGGCCGCTGAGAGGGCCTTCGGCTCGGAGACTTCGACTAAGAGTCATCGCAAACCACCGACAGCCATGAAGAACGCTACCTCACTGGAAAAACAGGTCTGTAGGCAGGGGGAAAAACGGCGGGGAGGGATGGGGTAAGGCTTGAGCATGGTTAAGGTTAAAGCATGACGAGCGAATAGACCCGTTGGGTGTGCGTTCAGCGTTTCCAGCGGACGGACGTAACCCATCATTCTTAGAGTTGAGAAGAGCTTTCTACGGGATAAGGCCCATTCACGTTTATTGAAAATCGGCTCATAGTTACTTATTGAGAACACTCTGCGATAAGCGATTGAGCTCTACCTAGGTGCTCAATCAATGCATCTAGGCATCTACGTCATGCTCGTTATGATTGCTTCTGAATGAGCGCCACAGGTAACAATGGAGGAAAGCATGATTCTAGGAGCTCTGGAGACGCTGAACGAGGAAACGCAAGAGGACAACGGCCTACTTCGAGATCTAGGCTCGGTTGCCACAAGCCTATCGCCGATCTTGTCCGACGAGGAGTCGGCGCCTTCAGCAACGGAATCGGCCAGCTCCGATCCCTGTCCGACGCCTCTGTGCCCAACCCAAGCACCGATTTCTTCGGCAGCACGACTTCACGTGCCCACCGTCGGCGAGGATACTTCGAACGCCGAAGTCGACTTTGTCTACATACACAAGGGTGGGAATAGCCGATACAGGTACGTACGCGCACCGTATATATATATATATATATATATATATATATATATACATGTATATAGTATTTGTGGGCACGTTAGTTTTGCTGTTGCTGAAAGTTCCTTACCACTAACTAATTGATTTGCTTGCTCTCTCTCTACTTGCAGTTTGAGTTCGCTGTCAACGTCGGTGCCCGACATTGAATGGAACGATACGGCCGCTCTCGGTGAGGGCAACGTTTCACTCAATGCTGCCGCGTGCGCTAGTGTGAGCGCGGGAGGTCTAACAGCTCCTGGTACGCTCAACCTCAACATCTCACCACAGAGCACGGCTTTAGTCTCGGCGCCACCGAGTATTGCATCGAGTCCATCGGTGAGTGGTTAACTTCCAAATACGCAAACGAAATGGCAACAAGCGTATATATATATATATATCGCGCCGCTGTTAGGGGCGTTGTGTTTGTAAAGTCAATATTATTATTATTATTATTATTATTATTATTATTATTATTATTATTATTATTTTGCGCACTCTCTTAATTAAATGAGAAGGTGATCGTTGTTCGTTTCGTTTCAATAAGTTTGGTCTTACCGGTTGAAAATAATCGACATGAAAAATGGTAGATGGTAAGTTAGTCTATATTTAATTAAAGGCAACGCTAGTGGCGATTTCATACATGTATGTATCTACCATATACATACATGTATACGCATACACATATATAAGTAATTACGAAATGGCACCAACGTTTACAATATATATATATATATATATATATATCAATATTTTTTTAAATAGAGGATGAGTTAAATGTTTTATGCACAGACGCATGGGGTGAGTAAAAAGACACTCAGCCTTATGTAGTGTGGGACTCACCCCTGACGGTTGGACATTATTCCGCCGAGATCATACTCACTTTATATATATATATATATATATATATATATATATATATATATATATATATATATATATATACACTTTATATATATATATATATATATATACATGTTGTAAAATTACGCGTGTCTCATTGTGCCATTTGGTAACCACTATATGTAACCGAGATAGCGGCGGTGGCTTTGTCGGTTAAGACACCGTTCAAAGCGGGGCGTGTTTATGGCAACTATGATTAATAGACTGATAACGGCAAGCTCTAACCCCGGCCTTGCTCCTCTGTTCTTGTTGAACGTAGTTGTCATTGCTCCCGCTGCTACATACATCTGCTGAAGAAAGCTTATATAAATCCAGTAACGAGAACGGGATGACGATGGGTGCATTTAGATTTATCGTGCCACAGCCATCGTAGCCCATTACAAGCGCCTAAAATGTGGTTGCCAGAGCGTTACGAAAAAAACGCAAAAAAACAAGGCACACGATCTTAACGGAGGGAAAAATGATCACACCCCTACTAAGATCTAAATACTCACCAGCTTCGACCAACACTGTGTTTGCCTGGTTAACGTCGTAGGCAAATCTTACACTAAGATGGAACTGAGACTGGGGTGTTTCTCAGTTCCATCTTACTGTAAGATGTACTGTAAGAGTACTTCATCATGCTTAAACTGCTATATATATATATATGTACAAGAACATCTTAGCCGGCTCCTTTTGGCAAGTCGTAGTCGAAGTGCAACCTTGCGTAAGTGGCGTGACGTACCAGATCATTTATTAACTCATAACCGTAGCCTTTTTATATATGATATCAATAATTCCCTGTTTCCAAGAAAAACTCCAATGCCTAACAGATAAATTGTAAAATTAGTGAAACCCACAGCCCTTCACGAAGGTACGAATAGATCCGGAAACGTCTTTCTATAAAGTAAACGGAAATATACTTAACAATAGCAGTAGTGGTGGTAGATAGCTTATATAATATATATACGCTTCTGTTCTAGTGATGCATATTGAGCTTCTTTGAAGCGTCGGTAGATTGTCAAAAATAAAATTCTAACATGGCAGCCTTGTATATTTGCGTTTATGATCACAGTCTGCGGTCAGTAAAACAACTCGTCGCGTGTGCGAATCAAGCGGATACGTGGAATTTTTTTCGTTCACGCTTTTCTTTAAACGGCGTAACTGCCGATTTGTGTATGGTAGGCTATCCGCTGTAGTGACTTCCTTTCTAGTTGATTTTCTTCTACTCTCCTTGGACTTTGCCTTCTGTCCACAGCTTTGTTGCATTGTCCGATTGTAACGTCCGGAATCTCTCTCTCTCTAAAGATATAGGCGCAATGAACAACAACGCGCGATTCATTGCGGCTAAGTACCTTAAATAACTTCCCATGATCTCAGTTGATGTCCTAATCAGATTAATTGTCTCTGTAATAAGCCGATAGTCTATATATAACCCGTGATGTTTACTTCATTCAGTCTGGCCAACCTGTAGGTCCCGGAGCTAATCCGGTTGGAGCAAATGGCAATGGAACAACAGCAAGCGGCACCTGTCCAGGCTTTAACCAAGATTCCCGGGCATTAAGAAATAAACTTCTGGATTCCGTCACAGGTTCGCCAAAAACTCCGCGACGAAACCGAGACTCCGGTAGGTGCCTTACATGAGGGTGCACATGAGTATACTTGATATATATACATATATATATATATATATAGAGAGATAGAGATAGAGAGCGAGAGGGAGAGAGGAAGAGAAGAGGAAAGGGGAGATAAATTCTGCATATCTTCTTCACTCAGGAGTCAGTTTCTCCAGTCCGGACTAGGTATTACTGAAAGCCACCATGGCCCGTTAGCAGTTACGCGGATAGGTAGGTAAATCAGCCGTGTTTGGGACTGTGCCATTTCTTTTAATTCAGGAAGTATTGATTTTGTCCCGTACCTAGGGTGGCCCGGCTGAATTGCTTCCCATTGCTGGCTCTGTTTGCTTAGGGTATCTGTTTTACTGATGCTGATGACTCGTTGTCCCTTCGTCCGGACATTTATTGAGGCGAATCTTGAAACTAGATCTCATAGGTTCCAGACACCTAGTGAGAGATGGCGCCGAGGATCGGTTGCTCCTCTGGTCCGCGGGAGAATGTTTTGCTACACTGCTAAGGCTTTGTTAGCTTTTTGTTGCATAGCGCACATGAGGTCTTCCTGTGAGAGCCCTATATATATATATATATATATATATATATATATATATATATATATATATATATATACATGTTTATGCTATATAGTGTCGTGTAACACAAAGTTTTTGGCGCGTGTTTAGCTTAGGTTGAGGCATACTATATTCCCGAAAATTATGCTTCAGGGTATTGAATAAGCGTGTTTATGCTACCAGTTAATGTTTTGATCCTGGCACTAGCTTATATTTAGGCAGTTTCTTTGTTCGTGAGCGCATCTTTAGTAGCCGATACTCTTATGAATGTACCAGTCAGTTCACAAACGTAACATCATGCATCCCGTACATGATTTCAGCCATCAAACCGCCCTCGTCTCTCACAATCATCGAAGGAGGACCCATGGAAGACGAGAGGAAGCCTCTAATCAGCGAAATGTTAGTTTTTTAGATTCACTTTCGCACACATCTTTATATAGATCGATTTTTCAGAAAGAAATACCTTTAATTTAATGATTGGTTGAGTACATCAGAGACTTAATATTTCATTTAGATTGCATGTCTGTGGCTAACGGCGTTCTTTCGAATTAGCTGTTTTGTTTAAATGTTTCAAACACATCCTTAAATAAATCGCGGTTTATAAGATTTCTTCTAAAAACCTCTAGGTTATTGCGTACTCAAGAGGTTTAACACTGCTATTAGATTTTATTTTTGTGGTCAGCGGCATAATTTTGCGTCACATTCAATCATTTGCGCCTTCGAGTTCAATTTAGGCTAATATTTACAAGAAAGCACTTCTCAAACTGTATTGCCGGAGGTGACAATGCGATAATTACTAGTCGAGTCCCGAGTCCCATCACTCATGTATTCTCCAGGCTTTGGCTTCTGCACATTATTTCACATCAATCACCACGCATTAATGCGTTTGCAGTGTACAAATGATTACCTTCTTTTTCTCTTTTTATCCTCAAACCCTTGCACCACTTTTCATAACGAGAACTTAAGCATGTGAATGCATGCAGTTCCACAAATAAACCATGTCTGAATTGAAATCGAATTGAATTTATGTCTGTGGCTATTGCGTGGCGCCCCCCGCGTGTGCAACTGCAGGGAACCGGTAGAATTGCCTCCCAAGGGAGCTCAGCTGCAAGAGTCCGCTGAATCTAGGAGGCAACACTTCGGACGCCAGTATTCGATCAAAGAGGACGACGCCGACCGCTCCAGGTGAGCAGTGGCATATTCTTCTTCTTCTCCTTCTTCTCATTGCTAGAGTTTGTTTTGAGTCACTTATCTCGTGGCCCATCCTCCGCACGATCGAACTTCTCCACTTCATTCACCCAGCAAGACTAGCCGTGCTGTATGTATAGTATCTTAGCTAAAATCAAAGACTGCAATGGGAGGCAGCCTCAACTCCGTCAACTCGGTCACACACGCTGACGCACGTCAGTCCATGTCCGGCCTGCAAGACTGAAAACTCCTGGTCCTCGCAGATTGTTCGCAAAACGTTGACTGACGCGGCACGCTATGTTGTCGCCAGATAACGTCCACGCGTGACTTCATCCTACGATCGTCTTTCGATCATTTAAACTTCCATTGATCGGCTACTATTACTACAGGCCTCGTTTGGCTACAAGCGTGGCGGCGTGGCCTAGGAGCTAGTGCACCCGTCATAGTTACCATCTACCGGGGTGTTGCCGGTTCGATCCCCGCTGTTGCTGATCGAGTTTCCGTTGAGCGGTACTCATTGAGATTAGAGATGATTAACCAGAGCGCTGAGAGTCAGCGGCCATGCGGCCACTAGCCCATCAACCACCGTGTGCTTATTAAGCATTAAGAGCTGCCGTTGCAGATCACACTCAAACTCGATACCGCTCGTTCACCCCTGTATTAACCGCTACCGTCACTAATACTACTTAGAATAATCATAACTATTCCATTTCTGTGCTTAACAATTATAGCACTATTTGGTGGTGTACTATGTTTACGGGGGTACTCTGTGGGTTTGCCTTCAAGACGACTCATAATCGGTAGGCGTCGTAGATATTTGAATTTATTCTATGGACGCTGTAGTTCTTTATCAGGTATATATACGCGCTTCCTATTCAAATAATATTGATTACTATTATCTTCTCATAAATAGTATTGCTCTTACTACTGGTACTACAATTAATATACCCTAACTCCTGCCGAATATAGTCGACCCGAACTAGCACCTAACACATACTACCTGCCTACTCTTGAGGCACGCGGTTCCTCCCGATAACGATTCCTTCTATCGCATACGACCTAATAATGCTAACTCGTAGACGCCACGCTAGGAAGGCGTTAGAGTCTTTGCTGTGTTCTGCGCTTTTGCGGCCCTCTATACTTTCTGGGCTGACTCTCAGCCAAGATTTAACGTCCATGGGACTGCTTTTTGCATTACTTCATAGACGGAACCCCATAAATACAAATGTGCAACGGTGGGGCTCGAACCCGCGCACCTATCTAGTGTCTCCTCAGGTTGCGAGGCGCAAACGGATGCATCACGTCAGCCGGCTCTACTTTGCGGCCCTCTACTGAAACTTTGGCGGCTCCACGCGTATGGACTGTCCAAAAAGCATGTTACGAAGCCTCGCTTTCTTCGGACAAGGCTTCCTCACTTGTTGCGCGCTATTTTAATTTGTTGTGGGACAATCAAGGCGTGAACCCCTTACTCTCTACACATGGCCGTGCGTGGCTAGGAGCGTGCGTGTTCAAGAAGAAAGCCGCCACCACACGTTTTAAAAAACTGTGTTAAGTGCGTTAAACGCTTGTTAAAAAAACGTGCTGAATACGTTACGACTAAGCTACCGCAACCAGAGCCCAAAGAGAGACGGTAGTTCCAGATGATCTGTAGAGATACAGGTCCATACGTACATCATGGACGGTGACACAGTGTCACAGGTGTATCTAATTGTCCGTCTACCTAGCTCCTATTTGCTTTTGTTTTTTTTTTGTACTTGCAGCGTTATTTGCTTATATGCAAGATAATCTAATTATATATGCATCTGGCTGTCATTCTAAATGTCTGTTTGGTTGTGTATTTTGTACGTTACATGTGCATCGTTACGTGCTTGTTTGGCGCACGACGGCTGCAGTCGACCCCAGAGCGCTTCGGTGGCGCGCTCCAAGTCACTGGTGTCGGCATCGCGTCGCGAATTTGAGGATGTTGGCGTTTCGCGGAGGCGTGGCTGCTTGGTAAAGGGCGGCAGTGCTGGTGACGATGGTGGCGGTGGCGGTGGGAATGGAGAGTCTGCACCGTGCGAAGCAGCAGCAACAACGGCTACATTAACAGCTGCCGCGGCGGCAGCAGCAGCAGCGGGTTCTGACGCGGGCTCAGGTGCATCGCTAGCATCGGCGCAGCCGTTTTGGTCGTCTTCGTCAACAACTTCGTCGTCAATACCTACAGTAACGGCAACGGGCCTCCTTCAGCAGCGAAGCCTCACCGAAGATCCCCGGGCGCGAGACGATCGGGCACTGCTGAGCCAGGATGAGCGACGGGCAAAGTTGAGCACGGCCTCCACCGAAACGGTCATTTGAACGAGACCCCGGGACGATTCACGGCTGTGTGAGCGGTGCGACTCGCTCAACAACGTCGCGAAGCTTCTCTTTGTTTGTTCCTCTCTAGTTCCTGCTTTCTGCGCTTCTATCCGCGGAGTGCAGCGGGCATCATGGCAACGACAACCATTTTAGCGCATCCCTAGTAATGTTCGAAGTTAGAGCGGGAAGCTAACTTAAGGTGTAATCAGCTAACTTAAGGCGTAATCAGCTAACTTAAGGCGCATTCAGCTAACTTAAGGCGTAATCAGCTAACTTAAGACGTAGTCACCTAACTTAAGGCTTAGTCACCTAACTAAAGGCTTGGTCAGCTAACTTGGCGCGCGTGGCGTCTCCGTCAGATTTCGTAACGCAGCAACGTTTGTAAAGGTCGATAGAGTCCACGTGAACAGCGATCGATAGCTCATGAACGTATAGACGTTGCCTCTATTGAAGTTATTTCAGCTGATAAGATATGTTGTGTTCAGCCAGTCCAGTAGCATTTGTAACAATCATTGTCATCTCGTGAGTAGAGAGTGTGTTCAATGCGAAACGCAGCACGTGAGATGCCTAACTTAAGCCAACGGCCGACCTGTACTCATAAATATATATATATATATATATATATATATATATATGCGCATAGATAGATATGCAACGAAATGACTAGCAATTATTTGTATAACAGAAAGACAATTGACTGATCCGACATCAAGTCGATCTCGAACCCTTCCTTATTAGTGATCTTGACTACGGCTAGCTCGCTGAAGAACTTCGTGCTTTCTGCTGGCGCGCGTGTCGCGTATATGTCAGTGCGTTTGGCAAAACATTGCACGCTGCCGACACAGCCGACAGTACGGCACACGATCAGCGACAATGTCCTCATCGTTCTCAGCTGAAGAAAGACTAGATGCTATCTACTGAAATACGTAGTGCCCGCGGTTGTGGGCTTGGCGTGCAAAGGCGAGCAAGCGTGCCTGTACCGCAGAATCATTAGCCCTGTTACCTGTAGCCTGTAGTACCTGTTTCCGTCAGTCCCCATAACTGTGCCGCTGTGATAGTAGGCTTTGAAGCACTCCTTGGCCCAGTTCGTGAGTTTCCACGGTTACCTCCGGAACAAATATTTCTCTTTGCCCATCTCCTTCTCTCTCTCGCCCTCTCTTTCCCTCTTGCCTTCCCAGGTCTCCACCTTTTTCCACTCTCTTTGTCGCCTTCTCCAGCAGGCGCCTACGTATCCGGATTTTCGTAACGCGTAGTGCATGCAAAGTCGCAGTAGTACTAATCCTTGACGTAGCCAGACTCTGGTGGTGGCGTGGCGCCATCCGTCAAGAGTGTCGGCCGACTCGATCCGACCGGGCCTCGATTGTGTTCATGCAATTGTTTCGCATTCATGTCGGCGAAGAGAGAAGCAGAGACATTCGTTTGGAGTTGGAGGTAGATACGTTCGTGGCCAACTCCATGCGGCTATTCTATCACCTTCGCATAAAAACTGTGTCATGTTCTTACATTGAATACGCGAATATATCATACACGCATATACGGCGCCGCCGACATTCACGACATGAGCACTTACCCTTAAAGCGAGCCGTGTGGTTTTTTCTTGAGGTTAGTCTGTTTGACATTTCTCTACAGCCTCGTCGTAGAAGTCTTCATATGCAACACAAATAATATAATGTTAACAGAAAGGCCACGCACGCAATACGAGGTTTTTGTTACCTCGGGCCCTCGTCACCTCACACAGTGCCTCGTACGAGCCGTGTGAGGTGAAAGCTGTTGGCCTCATATCATCGCTCATAGGCGGAGAGATTATCAGAGTGAACGACGCAAGAAGTGAGAAGGTTTCTTTCTCTCCATACGTTTACTCGACGCCCAACTAACGCTCAACACAACGCATGAAGTACAAATAGCAATTGACAATGATTGACAGGGTGTTGTAGCCTCGGTACAGTAGCCTCTGCTGAAGGCAAACATTCAACAACAACATTAGCAACAACATAGGAGCAAAAGCTAAAGTAAACCAATCGATGGAAGTGTTGCGGCAAACGAAGCAGCATCAATAGCAAGCGCGGGCCGTGGCACCTTGTGCTGGCCTGACAGGGCTAGCAGCGGCGGCATGAACAAAGATAACCATTGTACCATTTGTTTATCGTCCTATACTGTAAGCTGTCCATGAATTCACACTACCCTTGATAATTCTCTCAATCGTCTTCGTACGAATATTAGTACACTTGGTGCCGTTTTAGTATTATTAGTGCTCATGAACCCCCTTAGTTAGTCTTCCGCCACCGATCGGACATAGATCATAAACCGTGCTATCTGTCTCAAGGCTGAGCAGAGACAGATAGGTGGGGTGATGGTATTATAGGGGGTGAGCAAAAACAAAAAACAAAGCGAAACAAATAGCCAGATAGACATGGAACATTTAAAATTCGCCGTCGCCTATCCACGAAGTTATACGACGCTGGTGTCCCGATTTGGTCGCAATGGTTGTCGCGCCCTTCTGACCGAGCCACAACAGGTAGTGCGGCTTTACATGTTTATACGTAGCTACTCTATTTCCACATATGTAACGAGGCTATAAGTGACTGAGTGTACAAAAGATCGACCGAATAAAGCTAGTCTGTTAACTATAGCGTCGTTGTGCTAATTCACGTCCTTAGGCCCAGTAACTTCGTACCCAATCCATGGGGTGTTGCGGGCTGAACGATAAAACAAGCTAGTACGGTTATTTTTCAGTCCGAAGAATAATGTTTGTGTGGTTGGGGGGGGGGGGGGCGTAGGTAGGCCACTAAAAGTAAAATAAATGAGTTTTCAGTCCGGGATTTAATGTTACGGCGCCTGAGCGCCAGGCAATGGCTTTGCCAATAGACTGCTTTGACAACAATTCGCCAAACATTGAAGCCTTTGAAAAAAATCGACCAGTGTGCCAAATACATTTTTGGGCGATGGACCTGTTGCGCATATATGAGGGGATTCATATATGCGCTCATATATTTGAGACGTCACTTCCTGGAAGGGCATTGTTAGCACATACTGTTTTTGCCAAGATCTCTCCATTATACTCATACCGCGCTTTTTATCACACAATTAATAGTATACTTCCAGCAGAGCCTACACGATGAAGAAGAGCCTCTATAGGCGTTTATTGTGAACTTCAAGATGGCACTCGAGAGTCTCGAAAAGTAAAGCAAGTTCAATTTCGTCGAAACTGATGTTTTTCAATATCGTTTATTTTCTTTCCTCGCCCCAACAACATAATGATGCTACTACGATTCATTTGATTATCTATTGGGAGCTTCTACAAGGAGACACTTTGAATCGCTTTCTGTACTGAGCCTTTCTGAGTGGTCCGAAGTTGACGTGCACTATCTGAAGTATCTCAGAGCCACCGATAGTATCATATGCATGCCCTAGATATTGAACTACAAATCTGTAAGGGAAGACTGAGGGCTGCACATTTCCTGACAGCTGGTCTGCTAGCAGCCGACAGTATGTAATTAATACGGTGATGTCGCATGTAAACTTAAAATAGGCAGCAGCTTTGTACTAGATGTTCTTACGTCTACTAACAGGTAAATAACGTGCAAACGCTGCTAAGTACTACGACGTTCTAGCGTTCTATTAACGGCTTGAGTTCATAGGATAGTAGATCCAAGGTAATAATAACATACATAAACATAAAAGGTGCCTTTATTATTTCATAAAGGAGTGTATAATATTACAATATATTATATTAAGTAAAACGAATCATCTTAACGGGAACACAAGTTTTCCTTAAAATCATCTTAGTCCATTGTCAGATATAGGGTGCTCAATAATAAAAGCAAAAACAAAATTAAATATGAGCGCGATAAAAAATGTATTGCCTAAAACAAAAACACGAATTCAAAAACATGCAGAGATATGTAATATAATTTCCCCCTCTTTCAATGATATCTTGCCAACGATCAATCGGCTTTTCGATAGCATTTTTTGTAAAAGCTTTGCTTCCCGGAAATGAAAAATAAGGGCGTGTTATACCTTACATTGGACGTGCTTGAAATATTTTAATTGTCCTTGCTATTTTTTTTTAGAAACCCAAAAAAGTTATAGTCTGGAAGTGCAAGGTCCGGTAAGCATGGTCGTTACTCAATAAAATCTCAGCCCAGGCGCTATATATTTTAAGCTTGGTATTACTCACATGAAGTCGCGCCTTAATTGAGTTCACGTTTTGCTTGAATGCACAGCCTCGGACCAGAATCTTTGTCTACTTGCATTCTTGAAGAAAACGAATTTTTCACCACAGGTTACCGAGCGATCCAAGAACGAAGCTGGCGGTGGCGATTGAGGGGAGAAGTGCAGACGTGCATGTACTCCAATTTATTGGCTTTACTTAGTTTGTGAGGAACTCAATTACAGAGTCTAGCAGTTATTCCAATTTGGTGAACGTTCGGAAAATGGTTACTCAGTCAACTTCAACTTTTTTCGCGAGTTTTTGAGTGGTAACCGTTGGATTTTGTTTATCTCTACGCGCAAAACATTCTTTTTAGCAAAGAGGATCGAACGTCCAAATTAAAAATCTTCACCACGGAACTTGACAAACCTCTTTCGGCAGACCTCTTCGTTGATTAAGTCGCCCTGAAGATGGTGGAGCTCGTACAGCAACGCACTCCGATTTTGCACTTTTACATTCACCAGTTTTTCTTCTTCTCAGAAAACACCACCTTTTTAGCTGCGGAGCCTCCCAGCTTACGCCGTAATCGCCACTCTATCATAAACGTATTACATTCCCCGATGCTGATGTTGCCTAGGGAACGCTGCAACCTTCCACTTTTATGTTGATGCAAGAACTTTTGCATCACCGTAATAGTATATATAGCATACGTTTCAAATTTCAAAGATTTAATGCAGTATCCTACAAGAGCTTTCTTAAGATTTGCAAATTTGGCTGACAGTTATGATAAGTAAGAACAAATTTAAATTATATTAATATGCATTTGTAATGTTTTTTTTAAATTATAATTTTGGTTTAGCCACTCATAGAACCTCATGCAAGAACGAGCTGCCCTCAGTTCTTGGGCACAGAATGTTAAAATATGTGAAATTAAAATGCGGTCTGTATTATTTAACTTTACAAAACAAGTTCAGTCTTTAATAATAAACTCGATTCTAATTTTACAAAAGCAGACGCTTTTACGAAAATATGTTTAAACATGTATATCAAAACAAAGATATATGTTTAAGCTTTTACAGCGTTCAGTTTTATTATTTAAACTTGATAAAGCAATCACACAAACAATCGAAAGCAAAAACATATACCTGTGCTTAATAGGGCCATTTTTGTACACGATGTATTGCAGCAGAAAATGTACAATTGCCGCACATGTTACGTAGGTTACCGCACCTATTACGTAGTAGTTTTAGGAAATATGTAGCTATCGCTGCTGGCCTAGTAACAGGATTAGAGAACAGAAAAGCATTGTGGTGCCTTCCGAATTTATTCTATGAAGATGTACAAACAATAATAAGTTGGCTTTAGTGTGCCTAGTTTTCGGAGTAAACACACGCCGAGAAAATATAAAACACACATTTATACATGCTTTCGTACAGACGGCCATAGCAACATGGGCCAATGAATTCTCGTCAGTTTCTATCTATTTACGCCACAGGCCCATATCCAAGCCGGGCATGCTTGGGTCTGCCGGAGCCGGTGGTGGAGTGACTGCTGTCGAAAAGCTGTGCCGCTTTTTCTTCCAGTTGTGGTATTTGGAGAGTGCCGCCTCGATCATCTCGGACATGTGGACGGTGAGCTCCGAGTTCTGATAGTTCTGCACGAGGTTCTCCTGAAACGGAATGAATCGCCGAAATCGAAAGTTCTCCAGCGACGCCTTCGAATTCTCGAGCTTCTTCTCGAGCTCGCCCGTCGTCACAGGAAAGCAGTGCCATAGGTGGCGGAGTAGCTCCGAGAGCTCCATCTGCACGTGGACGAGCTCACGCGCGACAGCGTCGGCGACTGCGCCCTTCACCTTGAGTCCGCCTTTCTGTCCGCCGCTGGTCTTCATCAGCGATCCGCCGGGACTGAGGTCTCCAAGCGCCGCCAGTGCCGCACTCGATGACAGCACCTGACGCGGCGTGGGTGACCACCGCGCCACAGCCGTCGAGATGTCCGCCAACGCACGCTCGGCCTCGGCTAGTGGCACATGTTCGACTGCGTCCGCTATCGGGCCTGTCTGATACTTGTCCGCCCGTTCTGAAAGCATAAATGAATATATGTTATGTGCATTGGGCAGGTTCTTATCATAGCCTTAATGCATCGATTGCTTCATTGGCTTCATCTTGATGACGTCGAACTAGCTTCTTTGACGCTGATTGACGTCTAACTAGCTTGTTTATAGGCTGGACCGCTGTGCACCTGGCCAGCTCCCCACGTGAGACCTATCACAGTGACACCAGCATCTTTAATATTAATTCCTATTATATCTTTAATTAACATGCAATTCATAAAAAAAACGTAGATGTATTAGTGTTATTGTAATTGCTGCATACCTAAGTTGAGCCGGACTCCTGGCAGCGGTGCGCACTCAAGATCCGGATAGTCGACCTTCTCCATGATTCGAGCCTTCTTCGCATCGGCCGCCGACGTGTCCTGAGAGCCGGCCGATTTCACTACCATGAGCGAATGGTGATTGAAGCGGCGGATCAGCGCCTGGTTGGGAGTCAGTTTCGACGTATCCATCGTGGCCGGGGTCGAGACGAGATCGGAGAAGTCTGTGTCGGCGTGTAGCCGCAGATCGAATAGCGGGTTGGCCAACGTCCGGCTGACAGCGGTGCGCATATCGCTCTCATCTTGGCGCGAGCATTCGGCGAACAGGTCCTTGCTACCGAGCGTCAACCGGTCTCGGTGGAAGTAGTGCGACTGGAAGAACGCCGTCCAGAACTCGGACTCGTTCATCCGATGCGGTACGTAGTCGAGGTACTTCGCCTCGACGGCCGGGTACGTCTTGAAGATGTTGTCAATAGTATCCGTGGTCAGGTTGTACTTAAAGCCGGCGCCGCCGTCGCTCGCCTCCGGCTTCACGTCGACCAGGAACGATCCGGTGACGCCAATCGGTTGGGGCGGCTCTTTCTTCGGCATGTACGTCTGCCAGAACTTCTCGGCAGTAATGATCTTGCCGACGACGAGGTTCGTGTACAGCTCGAACAGTTTCGGATCCTCCTGGAGGATTTTCTGCTTCTCCTCCAGGTCGTTGGAGATCTTCTTCTTGAACTTCGGCAGCAGCTGCATGAGCAGATCCTTCACCTGGTTTCGATCCGAAATCTGAGCCTGCTGACCCTCGGGGTTGACGAAGCGGAACGTCGTCGACTCATTGCTGTTGAGAACCACCTGCAGCTGCACCTTCGCCTTGCCCTCGGATGAGATCTTCTGCATCTTGATGTCTGCGTAGTTGTGCGAGATGGCCAACACCTAGAGCAAACGTCAACAAAAAAAAAAGAGTAATGGACGATGAATTTTACGGCGAAGGACGTTGTGAACTCCTTTGCTTACGTTTCGCACCAAATCTCAAATAAAGAACATTATCATTCTTATACAAAGAAGCTATCCAAATATAGTGGATAAAAATAGAATATTGAAGAAAGTAAAATTCAGCCAACCAACCTCTTTTCCGTCAGGCATCCAGGCCACCCTCGAGGCCATGATGTAGAGAGCGCCATCGTTTTTCTTGTGGCGAACATTGTTCATCACCAAAAGAACGTCCTCGGAGGTTCCCATCTGCAACAAAAATCACCTCTTAGGCTCATTGCCGCAATGTCACTTTGGAAGGTAGATACGAAGTAAATTTTTTTGTCATGTTAAATTCTACAGAAAAGACACGACAGCAAGGTTGTCAGCAAGGTCATGTGTTCAAATCGATATTTGAGAGGTGGAGAGGATTTGGTCTACAAAAAGCAACTTTGTAGTTGCATTTGGAGACTCCAAATCCTCTTTGCAGATTTAAATCATCTCAGTATTTGTAGAGGCATGAAAAAAATGCAAACTGTTCATGAACGCAACATATTATTGCAATGCACAAGATACTGCGATATCTTAAAGTTATATATATATATATATATAGTGTGTGGACCGACATAACGCGTCGAGAAATTTATTCAACTACGTTGTCCGTTACAAGTGTAGACACTGTTCGTATACCACTGATGTATCAATCGATTCCCAGGGACAGTCCAACTCTGGCCCATTCCGCTAAGAACACAACACAACCACAGTTTGGTTAGATCCAATTGAGATCATCTTCCCAAGAAACCTGCCCAACTTTTTTTTCCTGTGGCGTTAATCAGCTGCTTGGCGCATATGGGATGAAGCGATCTTTCCGTCACGCAACCTCTTGGACCTAGCATCTCAAAAGCAAATGGCGTAGAGTTGTACGCGTGCCCAACATTTAATGAATCCTTTTTTTCAGCCTCCTCGGCTTTGTACCCCGTTTCGGGTGCATCGAACCATAGAGAATATGAGAGAGTACCACTTACAGTTAGTTACATCACATAGCCAGATGCGATATAGGATGTGGATAGGGGTTTCCCTGACTCGAAGGAAGCGAACCATCGCGTCAAAAAACGATCGGACGTTATGTCAGATAGTTTTTCGTATTTTCGAGATAAGAAGCTCCGTGGCTCAATCATCGCCGACCGAAAGGCTCTGCCTGTAGTGTCTTTGGTGTCAGCATACATCGCCACTCGGCCACCGTTAAAGATACACGATATATATATATATATATATATATATATATATATATAGAGTGATATGCCATAGCATAAATATTTTCCGCATCTACACTGATGGGGCTCTGCTAACGCCAATCGTGACACCAATCGAAGGCTGCCGTCCCCCTTGTAATGTCGTCGAGCAGTGTATCCACAGAGCGGCACCCGGAAGAGCATGCAGCCATGCCTTGTGACCCTAACTGGTACTTCTCTCCGGCCAGCTCTTGCAGTGTCATTATGAGCCGCGCGGATCTCACCGTCTAACTGCTTCTCGCGCAGGGAAGCTCATGCTGCCCAGTCATGCTGAGGACACGTGTTCTCCGGTGTTGCACCTGTTGCGGATGAGAGATCCTCTGTTTGCTCGTGAGGTCGCTTTTGAAACCTCTGTATCTCTTCATACTAGGAGCAAGTACCCACTGTATGTGGTGCAGGGGCCCAATTCACAACTCATAGCATCAACTTTGCCACATATATATATATATATATATATATATATATATATGTGTGTGTGAAGAGGATTTAGAACAGAGAGTTATTAACAAATTCAACTTTAAGCTGACCTATCTCGACCCACCAACCAATCCAAGGCTGAAAAATACCTACTGGCCCAATCGACAAATCGGGTACTGCACAGAACTGAAACCGAAGTTGTTGTGTTCAACAACAAATGAGTACAAGAGAGAGAATCGGCTCGATAGCCAAAGGTTTAATAATCAGAAAGGTTTGAAGCTTATTTAGCATAGGCAGTTAGTCTAATCTGCGTGGAATGTAAATGACAAGATCACGAGAGAAGCTCGAAGACGACGATAAGACTGTAGTTGTTGCTTGTATTGTTATAGTTGTCGTTGCTGTTGTTGTTGTTGTTGTTGCAATCGTTGTTGTTGTTGTGTTTGTTTCAATAAGAAAGACTCTTCGAGTAGAAACCTAGAGCTGTTGTTGAGAACAGATAGGGGACCACCACAGTCCCTCTCCGGCGAGCAAAGCAAAACATGAACAAGGAGCGCGCACATCGTATAATTTGTTCTGCGTTGCTGTATGTAGATTGCGTAGAAAATTCGCACCATTGATTAACCGATGATGGTTAAGAGCACTGCTGTTAATTTCGTCTATGTTGACCCCGAGCTAGCCAGTACTTGACGCAAGGCGGCAGGTAACCCTGCAAACAGGCTACCGTAGCGTGAATAAAAGCAAACACCCATTTCATTGACGACGAGAACGTCATCATCCAGATCAGTTTTCATCATCCAGTTTTAGTTTAGACGTTCAAAATCCTTCCTCCATATATTATTATTTCCAGTATATACATTTATGATTAAAATTTCCAGTTTTACTGGATCCCGACGGCCGATTATCGATCAATCGGCGCGCGCTTTGTATCGCGTTGCATCATTAGCTACGACGAATTGCGTACAATGTCTCGTCGTTTAGCTTCTAGCTCGGTCCGTCCACCGCCAACACCAACAAGTTTTCGGGCTGTTGTCCCTCAGCCAAGATTTAACGTCCACGGAACTGTTTTTCACATTGCTTCATAGACGGACTACCCCCATAAATACAAATCGGTGCAACGGTGGAGCTGCTCGAACCCGCGCACCTATCTAGTGTTCTCTCCTCCGGTTGCGAGGCGCAGACTTAATCCACCACCACGCCACCACCGGCCTCGACGCCGCCAATACCGCCAAACAAGCACAGAAGAGAACGTTACTTACGGCTTTTGCCAATCAGCCGGTCAGATCGGCCGCAATGATGACGACAACGACGACGGCTCGAATCGGATCGAATCGAACAAGCAACTCGACTTCAACTGCACGATCACGAGTTCATCCGGAGTTCGTACGGCGGGAAACGTGCCGCGCTGCGGGTCGGCCCAATAATCAGTGGTGATACTCGATCATTATCGTCATCACCATCATCACCACGACGGCCACCACCATCAACACGGTCATCAGCCGGCTGATTCAGCTGCTGAATCGCATTTGCAATAACACCGCAACAAATAGGACCTGGTACGCATAGTGGCGTGCGATCTCTAGCTGCTGTTATAGCACAGTTTGCACGCACGGCGCAACACGGCGCGCTCGTAACTCTCGTATGCGTATTCGTCTATGAACCTATTTATTCTAGTCATAACTCTCTTTTTTTTGCTATGTTGATTTGACGCCGCCCGGCGCCCGACGAATTAGTTCGGTGTCACACTGGCAACTAGCTCCGACTCCTCCACACGCTGCCATGATGCTGATCATTATCGTCTATTTATTTATCTATCAATATATCTGTTTAACTAACTATCTATGTCTATTTTTATTTGAAGGAACATTCAGCTGCAGCAAAATAAGGCGGCGCTGATGTATGATTATGATGATGATGATGCTGATTGTGATTTAGACCGGTGGGCGGTGAACGAATGAACGCATTTTGTTTGCTCTCACGTTTGAGCCGCTTACCGGGCGGTCGACGGCGGCTTCTAGTGTTTTGTGCCCTGGCCTTTAGGCAGAAGCCAATCAGTTCTTTCTAATGTATTTCCTACTCCAAGGTTCAGTGATACCCTTCAGCGACTAGCAATACTCTACGGTTTCACCTTCGGTTTTAGGGCTGATAAAGAGTTGCGCATGGTGTACATGTGTTTGCCGTGTGAAGATGTGTAGTTATTTATATTACTGTGCCTGACGCTTTTAAATCGTATTATAATTTAAACATAAATACAGATTTTACCCAACATGCTTGGACTGCTGTGCACGTATTCATGAAATAAAAAATTGTAGACTGCTGTCATGCAATAATTTAACACAACTGAGCAGCTCAACTTCTTATAGGACTGGTACATAGAATATGAAAATTCAACTAGATAGATAGATAGGTTTTATTATTCTCATAAGTGGTTTACATTTGTACAGAGGTTCACAGCTCCTCAAAGCCACCAAAGGCTAGTATGGAGTGTTTATATTGCATGTCTTTTTATAATTTTATTTACTGTCATTATAATTATTATCATGTTCGGCTTATGTTAGTAAGGTACCTAAATAGTATTGCTTCGCACTTTGTTTGAATATTGTCAAAGAAGAGGTTGCGCGCACATCTGCGGGGAGCTTGTTCCAATATGTGGCACCGAGATTTGATATTGAGAAACGAGATTGGTTACATGAAGCTGTAGACAAGATCAGAAGTTGTGTGTGTGATGCCCTTGTGTTCATGGTTGATGTCGAATGGGAAAGATTGAGCAGGTTGGGATGAAGTCCCATTAAAATTCGTTTGATCTCTATTACGACAGACATCTCTATTTGCAGAGGGTAAGGCAGAATCGACATCTCTACGTATTTATAACGAAGGGACTCCCATGGTGGATATCCCCATATTACGCGCAAGGCTCTTTTTTGCAAGCGATGTATGGGGCATAAAAAACGCATATAAGTCATTCCAAATATTTCGACTGCGTAAGTCAGATAACTATGAACGTAGGCGTAGTACATGGCGAGCAGACAATCACGGGGCAGAATATTACGACTCTTGAACAGAGCAGCAATGCTCCCTACAATCTTTTTACGAATGTGATCTGTATGAGCTTTAAACGATAACCGGGAATCCAGGACAACGCCTAGGAATTTTGTCTCATTCATCATCCTAAGAGTGTGGTTTCCGCATTGAAATGTCTCATTGTTCATACTTAGGACACCTCTCGGCGATAAGAACTGGATAACACCGGTTTTCGACCAATTCACGGACAAGCCATTGGCTCTAAACCAATCTGAAAGTCGCTTAAGGTCTTCTTTAATGATCTGCTCTACCTCTTGTCGGGAATCGCCGACAAAGAGTGCTGTGGTATCATCAGCAAATAGGGTCAGTCGGCCGTGTTTTGGTACTTCAAATATATCGTTGATAAATATATTGAACAGCAGTGGGCCGCCGATACTCCCTTGAGCTACTCCAACTGATATGTTCTCGATATCTGAAAACTTCTGCCCGATCTGCACCATTTGTTGTCTTTCTGACATAAAAGAACGTACCCACGATTGAACACGTTCGTCAGCTTCATAGGCTCCTAGTTTGGTAATCAGAATATTAATGTCGACGGTATCAAACGCCTTTCTCAGGTCAACAAATAGAGCAGCAACCGTTTTCTTCTTCTCAAGACTTTGACGGACGTCATTTACAAAGCTCATAACAGGGACGGTGGTGGACATTTTAGGGCGGAATCCAAACTGTCGGCGATTGAGTACATTGTGTTGATCAAGATGGTCTTTGAGTTGTTCGAATGCGCATTTCTCAAATACCTTAGAGATTGGGGCCGGTATGCTGACTGGACGGTAGTTTTCCTTTGCGAGTCTGTCACCAGATTTAAGAAGCGGAATGACGCGATATAATTTAAGCGCTTTGGGGTATTTACCGGCCGCAATTGAAAAATTGATCAGATGTGATACGGGGTCAGCAAGAACATCGGCTGCTCTTCGCAATACCTGGGATGGTATTTGCTCAGGTGCAACTGAGCAAATCTTTGTTTTGCGTAAAAGATGTGCAATTCTTAGGGTATGGACCGGTTGGAATGAGATCTCTGTTGCTCCACGAGGAAAATTCTCAGGTATAACATATCTTTCAGAGCATTCCGTGTCGGCAGTCACACACGTCGAGTAATACTGATTAAACAAGTTTGCCACTGTAGTCTCATCGGACACCATAGTATCTCCAACTCTAAGTTTCACACACTTTTTTTCCGGTACGCCACCTAGAACAGGTCTAATAGCGTTCCAGGGATTTCTTCTATCCTGAATGTTTTTCTGTACCAGTTTTCCATTAAAATCAAGCCTACACTTTCTAGAAACAGTGGTTACTTTGTTCCTTAACTTCCTAAATATATCTCGCCTCGCAGCATCATCTGGATTAGCTTTAAACTCCTTAAATGCCAAATTTTTTTCATTTATCAATGTCAGCAATTCCTGAGTGACCCAGGATTTCCTGGGTACCCCAAGATTCCTTTTAATTCTAAGTTCCTGCTTGTTGCTGTTAACGGACGCCATTACTCGTGCATTAAAGCACTCAAATGCTTCATCGATGTCATCTACAGCGTACACGTCGGACCAATCAGTCTTATTGAGCTCTAGCACTATCTGGTCATAGTTATATTTTGATTTACGTGCGATGTTGGTGACCGATTCAGTGGTCGGTAGCGAGATGAACGTGGCCTGGTGGTCGGAGAATGTTGTTGTAATTGAGCCGCTTTGAATGACAATTTCGGGACTTATATTGGAGTAAATGTGATCGATACAATTGGCGCTGTAGGTGGAACGGTATCCCTTCCTCTCCACCACGGCAACTCGCGTCGGCACACCGACAAACTCGTTAAAATTAAATGAGTACAGTATTTCTTGGAGATCTCGAGCGTTTTGGTCATTGCAGAGAGTATCAAGATTAGCATCTCCAAGGAGGAGCATATTTTGGCCGTTAATCTTTAAAATTACATTTTCTAATCCATTTATGAAATCGGAGGCTTTGCCAGACGGCTGGCGATAAAATGCGCCAACGAGAAGAGATTTTCCCTCCACCAAGCTACTCACTTCCACTACTAAACTCTCGCAGAAAAAGGTAGTTGAAGTTACAAAAGTCAGCTCCTCCCGTACTTTAACGTCATAGTCACACCGTATATACAAAGCTACCCCACCTCCGCGAGAGCCTGATCTACAGCTGTAATAACTATTATAATTGCGCAATTTAAATGAACAAGTTTCGGCTTCCTGGAGCCTTGTTTCTGAACTAATAAATTAATTTAAAATTTAAAAGATCAAATGTTTGATTTTTTCCTTATTGCCAGTCAAGTTTTACCCTTTGAAACAGCCATTACTCCTCTAATCCTATTTCAGGGCAGGTGCACATTTCCTGGCTAGGGCGTTGAAAGTAATATTCGAGAGGGACATACACTAAAGGTCCGGTTTTCTCAGGCTCTGTACCATTACACCGGCACTACTCGAAAATCACTAAAATGTATGCCAATATCGTCCTGTTTTGCGATGCTTGCAGGTTCTGCGGAATCTTTATCACAGTTACGATGGAGTGCCCTGTTTTTTTTTTAGATCGGTTTATCAGAGAGCGTATATATTACATTGGTGTATATAGACTAACGAGTTAATAAGACAAAAATTACACCAGTTTATAATAAAAACCAGACAATATTGTAGAAAAGTATTCTCCCGTTTAGCAATGCTTGTATATTTAAAAGACTTTTTTAAAATTCTTGAAAAATGCCTATTGTTGAACCAACTGCTTAACTCTCCTCAACTTGAGTTTATATGTTTCATCATTTAGGATATAAACGTGTGTAAATAATTTGTTTGAAGAAATTGGTCTGTATAAATCAATTGTGTGATCTCTTTTGTGGTCGTTGTAGGAGCTCAGAGAAGCTCGTTGAAAACGAAATGTTTACTTAAAATTGTCACTACTTGCACGAAAACACGCCAACACCACGTGTTGATTGTACTCACACCTGAGATCTATACCCAAAGGAGCACTTATATTGATCCTAAAAAATGATTCCGAATTTATTTTTCTTTCTTTTGTTAAAAACGTCCCTAATCTGCTCTCACATAAATAGCCTCGTTGTATGTGACTAAGACTGGATTTCTAAGAAGATGCTTACACCTGCTCTATTGTCTGTCACAACCTTTTGTAAACGGCATTATTACTATTATTATCAGATGACAGGAGTTACTTCAGGTGGCTATATGTTAGATTGACCGTATATGTTAGACTAGCACTTGGGACGTGGCAACCGCAGACATCTTTATAGGCGACAGTTTGTTACCGAGTCAGGAAGCCATAAAGATAAACTACCAGAACCGATATATATATATATATATATATATATATATAATTGTGGTAGTGAATGAAACCTGGAAATCACCAAGAATACTGTTAGACAACTCAAAAACCAAACCGAACAACAAATTGACGCGATACTCACGAAAGCGTTATTGCACAGAAGGCAGAAATAAAAGTAAAAATAGTGTGACGGTTATCGCCAACGGTCCATTCAACGACAAGGTCTACAAGCTGTACCCACATGGAAAACCGGAGTTGAGTTCTAGTCTGATTTATGTCTGCTCTAATAATGTTGAAGAAGTGAATGAGGCGGTGAAGTTAGCGGCGTCACTTGATATCTCGGTGGCTGCTAAACGCAATGACTTAGCTGCTACCTGTCGGCATAAGCCAAGCTGACAAAGGTTTTTCTGGTAAAGATATATTCTATCTGGGTTAAAAGAAGTCGGAATCGCATTGGAAAAGAAAGGGTGTTTTTCTAGGAGATTTTTTTTTTTTTTTTCCGTAAGGCAATTGCCCGTGTACGGATCTTTCATGTCATGGCTAAGTTTATTCCACTCCGGCATTTACCTTGTCTAAATTGGAAACCATGCAAACCAATTTAAGAGTGGCCGGTCTGGGTCTCGAACCCAGTCCTCCCGAATGCAAGGCAAAGGCTTTGCCACTAAGCCATCTTGCTCGGTAAAATTACGGAGCCATTGCCGACAGAAGTGTTCCTGACGTTCGGAACGGACATATAGAGTTGTTGCGCATGCGGGTGCTTCTATTTCCTGCCGTAAATATAGCTTAAGCTTAGGTTTTATTGCCACGAGCTGTATAAACGAGCTACCGGGCATACGGCTCTTAATTGCAAACAAGTACCAGAGTTTGCAAACTGTGAAAAAATATACACTTAGAACTTTTAGTATTTTTGCTTTGGTTAAGACTTACTATCAATTAATGATTAAACCAATTGTATGACCACAAATATGCATGGCTCGCACATCTGAAGTGACATCGAGCTTGTGTCACGTGTAGTTTAGTAGTTATCCATCTAAATGCGGTACTAAAGGATTTGAAGCAAATCTGGTCAATTAGAGGCATTAGCTAACTCTGCGAAGGAAATAGGCAACGCATTCGACGCAGTGGTTGTCAGTGAGACGTGGTATTAAAGCATTGCGATCTAGCGTCTCATTTCAGTCATCAGTAGTTTTGGTTCTGTTGCAGTTAATAGAGACCCTGTGAGACCGGGCAGCGGTGTAGGTTTTCATGTGCGCTCCACCTGTAAAACCCTGTCTTCGCTTTCTGTTAGCAGCTGTGTGCGCGGCTACGTGCAAGTCTTTCGCATTTACACAAGAAAACGCCTAGGCCTTGAAACCTATATTTTAGGATTCTATGCTACACATCTGATGCATAGGGAACTTTACTCAATGCTTTCCACGCTTTATACTACCGATAAGCTCCTCCTCGATACCTCCTCCAATGATGTGGGTGACGCAAACGTGAATCTTTTATCGGTCTATATCCACCTCTGTCCAGCCAGCGGTTGTTGGGTCTTTGCTGTTCTCCAATCTCTTCGGCCCTTTCATTGTATGTTTGTCAGGCAATGTTGCGGCTGCATGTCTGGCTGGCAGCGAACGTCTCATACTACGAAAAACAGCAGAGCCACTATGAATGCATTTCTAAGATGAAGATGATTTTCTAACTGTTAATGAAGTTGAGATAGAGATTTGATTTGAGAGATAGTTCTTCATTGGCCGTTGATAATGCGAAGGATGTAAGTGACGCAGTCGAGGTTTTCAACTCCGGAAAAAATTTGCCTTCGTCAGTATTTTCTCCGTCCGGACGTCAATTGAGCTTCTTGAAGGACATCTCGAAGCTAGTCCTAAACCTCCTTAGCTTTATTTTTCACGGATCCAGTCCAAGAAGTTAGGCTTAACAATTGCATGTGCAGACGACGCCATGTTATTATTGTTCGGTGTGAACCATCTGAGGCTAGATACCGACGTACGCCTGTTGTTGTTATGTAGAACTTGTAATTGGTAATCGTTCTGGTTGCAGATGCAAATAAACCTAAACTCGTAGTTTCTCGTTACACGCGCGGATACGGGCCATGCCTGACAGCTTTCTACTCCTCGCATAGGAAGTCGCTCTTTGTGTAATGTCTACGCTGTAATGTAATCTCTGCGCTACGTCGTTTAAATCTGATTGGATTGATTGCCACTGAGGGCCTACTCTTAGTGTACAAAACCCTGTTCCTACCTGTTCTACGCTAGGGCATTCGGTCCGAGACCTACACCTTTCCAATAGCATATCACCTGTCGAGAGAATACACATCCTGCGGGTTACTAAGCAAAAATAGTTTGTGAATTCGTTGTGCTTGGAATTCGTGAGCTTTTTGGACTGGCTCACTGAGCTAGTTATATAGACAGGTGTATTTTATTCATGTGTAAGTATGAGTGATATCTAGATCAACGTATGTTGCCGATACATGTAGTGCTGTAATGAACAGAAAGTGACATGCAATGAATTGCATAGAAAGAGAGGCTAAATAAATATATAGATAAACTTGGGCGATACAGAAAGCCCGCGAATTCAGCCCACGCTTTATATATATATATATATATATATATATTAATATATATATATATATATATATGTATATATATATATATATATATATATATATATATATATATATACATATACAGGGTGTTTCAGGAATGTTTGAAGCGCGATATACCGAATTGTAGAGCTCGCTAAAGCAAATGTTTTTGGTCGAACATGGTCTCTGAGAAGTCTTGTTTCGGAGTGAGAGTGAAAATACTACAAATTCTGTTCCATCTGAAGAATATACAAGGCCGGTCAGAAGACGCGACATGGTCGCTTAGAAGTGAATTCGTTAAAAATGAAGTTCTTTATTAGCGTTAACGCCAAATACTTCAAAACCATAACCCTACAACCACTCACAGCACTCAAAACGAACATATTCAGCCAATAAACAATTCATGGCGATCATTTTGGTACCAAACATATGCCAATGGGAGCCGCGGTTGCGGAGTAATTACGATTTTTTGGCCAGATGTAGGGATTGAATGCATGCAAAGATGACCTAGAGTGCTAGTAGATCATTTATGCATGCACTCAATCTCAATTACACCGCAATCACAGCTCAAATTGTTATGTATTTGGTACCTAAATGATCGGCATGAATTGCGCATTTGCCTGAATGTGGTCGTAGGGTTATGATTTTGAGATATTTAACGTGAAAGCTAAAAATAGTACTTAATTTTTTGCTAAACATTTTCTAAACAATTGTATCGCATCTTCTAGGCAATATTATATGTTCTTCAGAAGAAGTTGAATTTTCTTTAGAATACGACGGTGTGCTTAGTTTTTTTGTATAGGAGGACCGGTTGTCTCGTAATTGCACAATTTATGCTCTTATGTCGGGCAAAAACACCAGTGTCACAAATTGTAGTAATTTCACTCTCACTCCGAAACAAGACTTTTCAGACACCATGTGCCATTGGAAAAAATATTTGCTCTAACGAGCTCTACAATTCCATATATCGCTTTAAATTTTTTTGGGAACAAAGTCATTATTCGTATTTACTCCGCAACCGCTGTTTGCATTGTCATACATTTGGTATCAAAGTGATCGCCACGAAATGCGTTTGCCTGTATATGTTCGTTTTGAGCGCTGCGAGTGGTTGTAGGGTTATGACTTTGAAGTATTTGGCGTTAACGCTAATAAAGAACTTCATTTTTGGCGAATTTACTTCTAAGCGACCATGTCGCGTCTTCTGACCGGCCTTGTATATTCTTCAGATGGAGCAGAATTTTAACACGAGGGTGAGCTTAGTTTCTGTATAGGAAGACTGGTTGTCTCGCAACAGCACATTTTGTGCTCCTATGTCGGGCAAAAACACCAGTGTCACAAATTGTAGTAATTTCACTCTCACTCCGAAACAAGACTTCTCAGAGACCATGCTCCATTGGAAAACGAGCTCTACAATTCTGTATATCGCGCTTCAATTATTCCTGAAACACCCTGTATATATAAAAAAAAACAACACTTCACTTCAATAACAGTACGTACTCTTTTATTGTTTTGAAGAATGCCACGCACAAACTTAATTAGACGTCATTCATAATATATTATTAAGGACTAACATATAATAATATAT
Organism: Dermanyssus gallinae; assembly: GCA_003439945.1. NCBI lineage: Eukaryota > Metazoa > Arthropoda > Arachnida > Mesostigmata > Dermanyssidae > Dermanyssus > Dermanyssus gallinae. Next base: position 259,697 of record QVRM01000510.1, read on the forward strand.
TATTAGCTCTGCCATGGTATGACTTTTGTGTCCATCGCACACCTGCAAACTCTTGTACATGTAGAGTCGTTTTATCGACGTCATTTCAACATTGCACGTATTTGCACTGTCACATATTGCTATGCTATGTATAAGTCAATGTTCAAAGTATTCATTGCGCATACCTTGCATCATCACATTCGCACGCATCCGGGCATATCGAGATGAAACGCCTACACTGCATTTCACCATCGCGCAACATTTTATCGTAATGTACAACAAAACACACATGTATATATATATATATATATATATATAGATTTATATATGTGTGTGTGTGTTGTCAACAGGCACTGGATCACGGTAACCCGAACGCATAGGTACATAAGGTGCATACCTACATACACAGAATTACATACAAAGGGTGCATTATGACGTTTTCCGGCACAACGACCGTGACTCTTCCAACGAGGTCCCAATAGCTCCCCAGGCAAGCGTGGGTCTACAGGAGCCCATATGCTTTTGCTCTCGTTCTAACTCGGGCTTGTATTCCGTGAGACAACCAACAATGTAAAAAACAGCCACAAAAACAAGTATTGTAAAAATAACAATAACAGAAGCAGCAGCAGCAGTAACAACAACAGCAATATATAGAGCGGCAGCAATGACCATAACAAGGGCATTTACGACCACAAGCTCAGAATGGCGCTCACGCCGAGCGAGCTGATCATTGGAGCGAGACCAAAAGAGTGTCGTCGTGAGGGGGATGTCTCGTAGCATCTCAGTGCTCAACAGACGACATCTTCCCTGACAACCTCCGAGTTTTGAGCGGTTTGGCGGAAAGCCGTATATTGCAATAATGCCTATGCTAGTGATGAACTATCAGCGTCACCTTAATAATGAACGATGAGGAAGTCTGCTCGCCATCGCGCTATAACTACTCCATTTGCACTCACGGGAAACGGTTAAACATCTAGATATATCTATGCATATATTATATTTATATGTATATACATGTATGAATAGTTGCATATAGATGTGTGTATATAGTGTATATATATATATATATATATATATATAATGTGTGAGAGGGAAGGATGTTCGATATCTACGCATTTCTTTTCTTAGTGCAAATACAACCTGATAGAGAGAGTCCTGCTTAGCTTTACTCAAATTCTATGAACAAAACGAACATTCTCCAAAAATAATTATATATAAATATAAAGTCGCTGACGTCTCCTTAGCGCGTCGTTCACAGCGTCCAGCTTTACATCACCTGTCTGCCTACACTCGTTTATCGTACACACATGTTAGGTGCCCAGAGGGTAAATTACTAAATTGATACAGCTAAACAATTGCACATAGAGACAAAGTTGTAGTATCGACGGGAAGAGCAGGCAGGGTAAAAACGAGAAACTAAGACATATTGCGTCTTACCCTTGAGATACGAAAAGATGGCATCCACTTTATCAGGTGATAACACCCTGGAGAATTATTGCTGGGCTCGTTATCGAAAACTGCGCCTGTCAAATAGGGACGGAAATGGTTTTAAGTGTACAATGCATTGTATACCTTTTGCATCATATAGCTGTACTTCTTTTATGCTATTCGTTAGAAAAAAATACGACTTGACTAATTCTTAGCCCAGATAATTTTAGCTTCGTATTTCACTATCGACATCATAACCCGTCGCATTCGTTATATTTACAAAGAGTCTGCACCTAACGCGTACGCAGCAATATATATATATACCAAAAACTCCAGATGGGTAGCGCTTCAGTTCGAGAGATACCCTCTTCAAGCGCGATACGGAGCAGACTAGGTCAACATATGTGTCCGAATCACCTCATATGTGTATATAGCAATTGACTGGCGCACTTATATGATAAAATGACACCCAAAAGTTAAGTTCGCTCTGAGTGAATCAATGTATACCCCGTAATAGTTTCATTTCAATCTACTGTACATTTCAAAGGCACTAGAGTTATTTCAATATCCGAAGCAAAAATAAAAGTCACGACTTTAATGTCGGCTTAGTCTAAAATTTAACCGATGTAGTGAAAAAAGTTACGCCCGCTGGACAGCATATATATATATATATATATATATATATATATAGCTGATATGACTATATTATATAGCAATATATGACTATATTAATCAATCTGCGGTGAAAGACGTTAGGTACGGAGAGAACCACATGCCAATATTCGCATACAGAAAGTCCCGGCATTGTAAAGATTACGTTTCGACGGCGACAACTTTTCAGAAAGCTAAAAATAAATGTGTAATATTAAGTTAAAAGCATTGGAAAACGAAGCACATATATAGAAAAAAATTGTATAGTTTTCTTAGTTAAATAATGCAAGATCATTTCTGCGCCTTCATTTAGTACATATAACTATCCGTGTTTGTTATATTAACTGATAAAATAACCATTATTATTTGTCACGAATAGTCAAACGTATGCATGATTGATATGTGATTTTGTGTCCTCCTACGTGATGCACTTCACAATTTTCTAAACCATAATTTACAAAGAAGAAGGCAAAGTAGTCAAACGAAATACCGTACGACATGTGAGTGATCTCTTCGTATTCTATCAATTTCCACCACGACACGTACAAGCCTCTTTTTTAAATTAGCAAAGCATCAATTATTATACCTATGGCGTTTAGTATGGCACAGTCACTAAAATCCTGTACAGTGGATATGTTCAAGACAACGCAACAGTAATATTCACATAAGGCGAGTTGTTGGGATTGCTTCTGTTACTCATGCACGTCCTCAAAATAATAATCTTACACAACAAAAGCTTCACTTTTGATCGAAAAATTAACGATTTTAGTAGCATACAGGGCAATCGAACTAGGATATATTTTTCGAACCGTTTGAAGCTTCACTCTGGCTCGCAAGTCACGCATCCTCTAAGAAAATTAATGAAATGTTTTCGAAAAACCCATTGCCATATTGTTGTCTGAAAACAGTGTCTGAAAACAGACAACTAAACACACACCATCGTAAAAACAAATGGTGACAGTTGCAAAATACAAAGATTTCTCTAACTCTGATCCTCACCCCCCCCCCCTTCTTTCCGAGCCTGGAGAAAACGCTCTGTAGTGTCAAATTCGTGGATGTTTTGTCTGCTATTTGAGCCAAGCGACGTTAAGTAGGAAAACCTGCCAAGAGCATAAACGTCAATGTAGATAATTGTTTCGTGTTGGGCACCGTCCTGGTATATACTGTTTATGTGTCATTCTATAAGACCAGCATTCTATAGCGTTTACTAACACAACGACGACACGTGACATATAAAAGACAATTGTAGTAGAACAAGATAGGAAATTCGCAGGTGTCCGAATAGTGAAAGACCTCACCAACCCGTTTGATAGGACCATTAGGTGAGTATATAAACCAAGGGACAAAGCAATCAATGAACGGTGTTAGAGTGTATAGACATTATATATGGGTCATTCTACACAACAGCACCAACGACAACAACAATAACAAACATGTATGGGAATACGGGTTCGAGTACAATCTACATTTAGCAACAAACCCTTACAGAAGCCATAGATAGAAAGTGTAGTGGAGACACTGATTTCGTATATATATATATATATATATATATATATATATATATATACGCAGTTGTTATAGTAACGAGTATAGGCAATAGTAAAAGTACTCGACAGTCAAATAGACGCTCTGACAAGAACAAGAACTCCTAAAATATCTAGCGTAGCTAATATCAACCCCCGACTGCTGCTGCTACTACAGCTACATATGCATGAATCTGTAAACCACTGTGGCTACCTCAAAAATGCTACTTCGTAGTACCCCTGTGCAGCGGTAGCGTGCTGGAAATGGAACCACAGACATGTTTAGCAATAGCAACAGGAGCAGAAGCAGAAGCAACAACAGCAACAGACAAACCACAGCAGTATGTGTCTCAGTTAGAATCGGAAAACGTCTCGTTTCTTTGTACAGTACAACGGTTGTCCTTGATCTCGGTTCGTCTGTATCTTTTCTGCACCCCTCTCTCTCTCGCCCTCCCTTCACACCCCCTATATCTGTCTACCAAATTTTCACACATACACCACCGCTGTCACCGGATTGCCACCGCCGCTGTTTCGACCGTCAGTGGCAACCTACTGATTAATTCGTTCGCTTCATCACGAAGTTCCCGTAAGCTATTGATAAGGCCAGTTGGTGAGGCGCCTATATATATATAATGTCGTGAGACAAGTCGGGCCTGAAGCACTCAAGATCTAGGGGTGATCATTACCCCTACCGCTACGCCCACCTCCCAACATGACCACCTCCATGACGACAAACACAATGTGACGGTGGCGACAACTACAAACAGCCAGGACTATATTAACTCACTTATACCGCTAGGCACCGGTTACAACGAAATACTCGCTGTAGTTCATCTATAGTAGCTGTAGTACTTGCTACTACGCTAACCACCACCACAACATCAACAACAACAACAATACCAACAACATCATCAACAACAACAACCAAACATCTTGCAACTAGCACTGCGTTCGGATTCAGCAAATTCCGCCCTGGTTCGGTTGTTTTTTTGCCACTGCTGCATTTGCGGCTGTTGCTGCTACCACCCTGCCGCCGCCGTCGACGCTGCACGTAAGGCCGGTGGCTGATGTCGGCGATGTTTCTCGCTGAAGGGCTGTTTGGCTGTTTGACGAACTGGCGGACCGGCTCATAAGCCAGGATACTGGATGACACCGCGCTGCTTCTTGAGCGTCACGTTGCACTGCGCGTGCTCGGCGAACTCAATCTTGAGCTTCTCGAGCTGCGCACGAAGCTTGTCCTCGTTGTGAAGGCAGAGCTCGAGTTTGGCGGCCAGCTTCTGGTTCTCCTCGCGTAACCGATCGCGTTCGCGGCGCGTGTCCTCGATCTCTTGCTTCTTGCGCAGCCGGCATCTGCGACACGCAAGGAAAAACAACATGCGTGACCGAGGTAATCATATTCATAATAATGATCATCATCATCATCATCGTAATCATAGCTGTTTTTGTGCCATTATACTAATGACAACAACAATCATATACATATATATATATATATATATATATATATATATATATAACACACACTCCTCAGGTGCCAGGCATGGGAAGAGGCCAGAACCATGGCAATTAGAAAGATTCGTGAGAGATGGTCCAGAGCGGGACTTACCTATCCCGAAGTACAAGACCCCCCGCGAAATGGTATAAAAGAGTTCGTGGAATACATCCTGTGTTCGACCCAAACATGGGAATTGGGAGCGGAAGTTGCACAGGAAGTGCTAAAAACAAAGCACAGAAGATGCAAGGAGAGACAGAATCTTTTTGAGGCCAGCACGGCTGAAGAAAGGGTAACTTTGAATCAAACGGGTTTGCAAGGGCTGGGACAAAGTGCGCTTGACAGGTGGGGGAACCCGTGAGTGACCCCGGCCAATTGATCCGATAGGGCACTCACTGGGCCATCAGAGAGTGAAGTTTAAGGGGGGAGGTGCGTTTAGTGGGTATGGGTCTCAGCGGCGTAACATCCATCCGCTGGGGTCGAGTCCCACACAGCTCGAGAAGGAAACTCCTTCTCGTAGCAGTAGTGCGTAACTGCATTTAACCCTCCTCCAAAAAAATAAAAAATATATATATATATATATTATTTATTGAACAGCTAAATAGCACTTGCTTGAATCAAGGCGACACGGTCGAACCTTGCAGCTGTTTGTTAACACAAATACGAATATATATATATATATATATATATATATATATCTGTTGTTGTGATTATTATTACTATTTACGTTAATTTGGATCATGACCACGATTGTACTTATTACTCATCACTGACCAAATAAACCTTTTTCTCAAAGTTTAATTTATCAGCAACTAGCAAGAAGCGAAACGATCGGACAGACGTTAAACAAAAGAACGGGTACCTCACTAGACTGAAGGTCAAATATATATATATATATATATATATATATATATATATATAACTTATTTTGAGTTCAAATTATATATTGAGCTAAAATTGAAGAAAAATCATGAAATGAAATAAAACAAACATTTAACTTTGAAAAACTGCTTAAGCACAGGCCAATACCATGTAAGCTTACTAGCCCGATGCCACTTTATTCTCTGCCAGCTAATTATTTATTCTTGAAGCATGAAACAAATTAATTGCCTAAATGCGAAAAAAACAACATTTTTACGATGACTTTAGAATGACAGGTACATAACCGATATCAGCCTGTTGGGGCGTACAAGTTGAGTGCCGGTGTAGAATAAACACAAAGCACAATTTAATCAATAGGTTTATCGATATTGTTGATTTGGGTCGCACAATTTGTGACCGTTTTCACGGCGTTTTTAATCAGTATTAAAATAGCAGAAAACTGGCATGTTCATATTCTCAATTGGTATTATAATATAATGTGTATAATACCAAAATAAGCACATACCGTTGAGCAGCGCGTTTATTGTTTTCTCGAAACTTTCTTTTGCGTTCCTCCTCGTCGTCGCTGCTTCCACCACCGCTTTTCCGCTTTCTGTAAGCAAATATTGACAAGCAAAATAACACAACCAGTGAGTCTAACATTTTCCTCAATAAGCTAATGCTACGTATGTACCGCCGCCTCTAAATCAAGTGATTTGCCCGTAAGATAAGGAAATACAGTCGATGGTTTCTTAAGGATAGAAGGGCAAAATGTTGACAACAACTTGCTAATATACCATGCCGTCCCGAGTGCCGCTACCGCCGCCATGCCAGTAAATATCATGAGAACTTGGGGCCTAGGTCTTGCGAAATCTAAAGCTTGTTCAGCGACAAGTTCGCAGATGACCAATGCAATGAGTGTCGATGTCGCCTTCAATGGCCTACGATAAACTAAACAGAGATAGATCACTATGTCTCAGACAGATCAGAGACTGATCGGTAACAGTGTACGTTGAGTATCCGGGAAAAGAATATCTGAAACATTGGCCAATCTATTATAGTGAGTATGAAGCAGCACCACTAGTTGTGCGGGCAAATATCGCCAGAGAAGAATATTTTCCTCACGCTGAGACTACGCATAGCCACGACAAGGCTGCTCCAACAGCTTCTCTTGATCCATTAGGATTTAAGCGCGAGGCTGGCAAATAAATGGAACTACAGGTTATGCGCCTTCATCTACTTTGGCTGTTTTGCCTATGAGATGTGTGATACTGGGCACCCGTACGCTAACATGGAAATTGTAAAGATATGACACTACTGAGTATAAAGGGTGCACCCTACAGGCTGAGGCAGAATCGATCAATGATGGTCAACTGCTATGGAATACTCAATGAGGTCATACGTGAAAAAGGCATAGACCACGCACATATAAATGCATTTCATACGTAGCACGGCGGTAGCATTAGAAGGTCAATACAATGTCGACTGTGACAAGAAAGCGCTTGAGGTGGTGACGACACACCACAACTCTACAAGACCTGATCCGCGAGTAGATGCAACGTGTATGATCACGCACGAAAGGGCGATGTATTGAAGATACAAAGTCAATGCCAGCCTAATGCTGCCAAATGTCACGCCACGGCGTGTTGGCTGTACAATACGAGCTGCGTTGTGGGTCGTCAAATCATCAACTAAAGAAAAAATAACCGTTTTTTTCTGTAATCGAGAAACAATCTTAAGGATTGTGACAATCGGCCCACTCGCGCTCAAGGTGAATTAAGCGCCAGAAAGTTCGTAAAAATACATCCGACGCCCAACGTACATTATTGTCGGTGATCTCGTACGATTACATCGTGTTGCGGCGGAGCTAATCGGAAAACATCGCAACACCGCTCTGCTGCTGCGGCGTGGTGGTTTGTGACTAGCGCAATGTCTCACTGCCTTTATACTGTCGGCTAACAATCCAAACATTATCACCGTAGCTTGGCTCCTACTTCTTTAAATTAAAATTTACTTTAGCATTAATCTATGACTAAAATTACATTTTATTTTATCATCAACCAATAACGTTATCACGTTGAATGAATAACACATATACGTGCGTAAAAGCCAACAATAACACATATGCATGCGTACAAGCAAGCTATAACAACAACAGCACCGCGATTCTAAGGCTAAATCGAGTTAACTGCATGTCTGACCGGCTGAACTGTGCAATTAGCAAATTGAATCATCGTCATTCTCCACATGACACACCACGCACCCAGCACCATGCGTTTCGATTATCCGATTCGACCATGGCATATCCGTCTACAACAACCTTCCGCTAACAATATCCCTTTCGATATCGAGTGTGGGAGAGAGAAAACGACTCTATAGATTCGTGTGATAGTGAAAATAGTTCGATCACTTATATATATATATATATATATGTGTGTGTCTCCCAAAACAAGCCGATAGGCTAGCCTTTCTGCAGACGAACATATGCTGTTGTTTGTTGAGCGATAGAGAGCGCCGTTCTGTAAAGCAGCGGGGCTATACGGCATTGCTGGAAGACGATTCCGAAAAATGCCGCCGGTGTGCCGGTCAAATGTCATAGTCGCCATCGATGAAGTTGTGCGGATGACGCCGGGCATGACAATCTACAACACGATCGCGCGTGAAGACAAACGAAGCGATGACGTGTACTTATTCAATACGACATCATCACTAGCATAAGGTATTGTTGGCCGGCATCATCATCAGCATCATCATCATATTGTTGGTCATCACCCATCACACATACATACATACATATATATATATGTATGTACATATGCAAACATGCGGACATATTATATGTATGCGTATCAGTTGATCATTTCGCGATTCAATCGCTTGTTCACTGTTCGGTAAAGTATGCGCGGCTAATACGCCGTGCGGCGAGGTAGACGAATTTGAGAGCGTAACTGAGAGCAGCCGGCATGAAACACGCGTTCACGGCTCGCATGGCGGCTCGCTGAAGCAAAGCTATCGATGTCGTAGCATCATCGCCACTGCCCGCTGGACTCGGCGAGAAGGAAGAGTTCAATCTTCAGCTTCTGCACCACAACCTTGTCCAGATCCGTCTCCGTCTCCGTAGTTGTAGAGTTGCGTGTTACCAATGGCAACTAGGTGGCGGAGTGCCTTCGTAACATTTGCTATCTAATTAGCAAACAATGAGTAGATAGTATAGCGCGAGTTTCCTTGTTAGCCAACGGCTTCTACGTATGATGGATACCGACCGCAGTTACCCAACGACCAAGGCCAAACTGGAAAAATTCACACACAAAGTATCGCGCTCTCGCATGCGTTGATGCATCTCGATACGATGATTCTCCCTAACGGATTGCTAACAACAACAACCAGATGTTGTTTAGCGGTGACAATGCCGCCACGCCAGTGCTGCAGAATAGGACGAACGTGGCCTCTAACGCAATCTGCTGTATGACCTTTCAAAAGAGCAAACAACACTAAAATAGAATATCACCTTCACGTGTTCGAGAAAAGTGAAAAGATCTGCTATTCATCAATATCCGAATGTAACCATTTTTGGCACAACAAAATTTGGCACTAAACTAATAGATAGCCGAATCGGAAATACACGAAATACGAATGGAAAATACACCGTTTTTCCGTTGCTATTCGGAAACCGACCTCCATATAATAATATTTATAGCATATCAGTATTTTTACAAAACAGTGTCTTAAATATATATATATATATATATATATATATATATATATATATATCTGTATTTTTCGAAAGCAAGTTCTACTTACATTCCGACACGTCCACTGACGCTTCCACTGCTGCTGTTGCTGTTGTTGTGATGCGAAGAGTTCGGCAACTGTAGATCCGTGCCCGCCATACCCATGAGAGACTGTGAACCTCCTGGCCAAACACATTTTCACATCAATCGACAAATAACTACATATATTTATATGCATTTATATATATATATATATATATATATATATATATATTCCTGGATTAGCTACTCAGCCCGCTTTAAGTAATTCTTCCAAAATAATCAGATAAAGCAATAGAACGCAAATGAAATATTTAACTGAATTATTTTCGAGATTATAAAGCTTTGTGCCGTAAAAGCGGGCATCAGCCGCGTCGCCGAAGAAGCACAGAGCGGGCCAACAAATCGCGAACAACGTAACTGTGAAATGCAAATGGTGTTTGTATATATATTTTTTTTCTTTTTTCATTGATGAAAATTTTTTCGTATCTGCAACATACTAGCAAGTATACAAAACGGTTCCTTGCTGTCCGTGGCAACCAAAGAACACGCCTTATAGGTATTGTGAAGCACTTTTCTAATTGCGCAAAATTTGCGTTAGATGGCCTTACTTACTGGGCACTTACTAAGGCTGTGCCTCAACAACTAGACTGAGAGGATCCCCTTGAGGGATTCCTACGTGTTGACTCCGCTGCAAGGTGCCCTCGCCTCTTATGTTTACTTCAAGGAAATGTTTAGTACAAAAACTGGAGAGCACTCGTAGAAGACGACCACTCACTCCGGTATGTCGAAATAAATCGACTGGTGAGCGACAGAGTTCTTTGTCGAAGGCTTTGACATAATAAATAAGGACGGCATGCAATTGACCCCCGGGTGCAGCCAACACGCGCCAAACCTCCGACGGAAGTACATAGATCGCGCCCTTTGTACCTCGACCCTTCCTGGACCGGAATTGCTCCGCAGGTAGAACCTTCTCCACAGTTGCAAACACCCTCGACATAATTAACATAGCGACATTTTTTCTTAAAAGTTTGCTCCGACTGATGCCCCGGTAGAGATTTGGACCGTCCACGTTGTTGCTGTTTTTGCCCTTGAATAGCAGATTAAGCCAGGTCTCGTGGCAAGCCTGAGGTATGTGTCGCTGCTGAGGACCTGGCTAAACAGATTACACAGCTCCTCTGTTAAAACATTCGTGTTCGTAATAGACCCCTTGCCATAGTCATGATTAATAAAGACAACGCAGAAGACGGAGCCCGGCCGGAAAACTGAGTTTTCAAATGGCACACACTTCGATTTGGCTCCCGGTCAGCCAACCACGCAGCTATTCCGCCGACGTTGCTCGGTCGATGTCCTCCAAGGGGAGGACCTTCATGGGCAACACACGGTTTTTACCGTGGTTGGGTCGACATTAGGAGAATATCAATTAATCAAATTAATAACAATTTATACAAGTACGCTAATTAATCAATTAATAAATAAACCCAGGTCTACGTTTGCAAATAAGATGGCGGCGCTCAGCAGTGCCCTGTCTTTTGCTTCGTAATATATATATATATATATATATATATATATATAGATGCACCTTCTAATCAAAGGAAATGAATGCATACAAGCAGTATTTCTAGACCGTTAAATGTGATTTAATTATCGAATAGACAGATTCACTAAAGTCGTTGCGGGCATAATCAAATAAGAAAGGTGTCTTTAAACATGTTCCTTCATCAGCGCAGCGACCAACGGCGCTAAACCGGTTGTTGGGTCGCTGGCTTTGTGCGGACAGATAGGCAATTAAAGCAGCGCGAATCATGGCAACCGAAGCAATACTCAAGTCCACATTGTTTAGTGGGGCACTATTGTTTTCCAGAGAGAAGTGCAGAAAACGGGTATGGAACACCAGGAAAAAAAGCGCATTTCCACAAGAGACAGTTTATAGTTTCACACGATTTCACACGACGATAATCAATGACCTTGTTTAGATGAGCTAAAACAAGCATGAGGCTTCCTTGCCTGATTTAATGATGCATATAAAATTCTAGGACGTAGAACGCTAGCGAGCAGACAGAGAAAAACGTAATTGCAGAAGCTAGTAAGCCCTCCGTTGCCTGATACTAATAATGTTCCCACTACCCCAAAAAGCCGAAACAAAACAAAAAATGTCGGTCGGAGGTGCAAAATGCGTTCAAAAAAGTGCGTTTTCAATGACCGAGTTCGACGGGGTACCGGGGCACAGATCAGTCGTACATAGGAGCAAAGAGGCGCGTGGTCGCAACATGTTAGTCCCAAATAACAATTGTCCTAATAACAAAAAGTAGAGACGCAATATAAAACAAATTCTCAATGATGATAAAAGCATTCAACCGATAGGTGGATGGACACACCAACGGTCGGCCATTGGGAAGTCACGTACTGCGCACTTATCATAGGTAACTCCGATATACCTGTATACATTAATACATCCATCTAAAAACATACTTTCCAGGCTGACTCTCAGCCAAGATTTAACGTCCATGGGACTGCTTTTCGCATTGCTTCATAGACGGATTCCCATAAATACAAATGTGCACCTATATGTCTCCTCCGGTCGCGAGGCGCAGACGAATGCACCACGTCACCGGGCTCGACTGATACATCCATCTACAGCCCCTATATATATATATACATATATATATATATATATATATATATATATATATATATATATATATATATATATGTATATATTTATTTATATATATATATGTATATATATATATATATATATATATATATACCCACTATTGATTCGTTTCAAAACGAAGAAAAATATCAACTTGCGGTAAAGTTATTAAATTTATCATAAGATAGTAATTTTGTAGTAGTAACTTTAGTTATTTTGTAGTAGTATTTTTGTTAATTTTAAGCTGCAGCAGTCCTAAGCTGCAGAGACCGATAGATGGGCCACGCACGAGTTCATGCACAATTCAAACGATTTTGGAAACGGTTCTAAAAATACCATTGATGTTTAAAAAAAAGTTATTATCCAGACGCATAAGCCGAATTGCCCACAAAATGATACGATCATATCTGCCTTTTTGGCTACATTTGATCCTAAATGTATTTGGGTCACCTCGGAGTTGTGTGACATCTCTTCTAAATTTCAGGAAAATGTATAAATGCACTAAAAACCTGCACATATAAATAACACAAATATATATATATATATATATATATATATATATATATCATACACGTGTAACAACGATACCAAACGCACATGCACATACCGAGCGCGCTTACACTATAACCATACCATTTTGAGCTAAGGAAGAGTCCCATAGAATAGCGTCAGGCCGCTTGTCGCCTTGAAGGAAAGATAACATCATAAGCGCGAACTTTGTCATTAGATGAATGTATATAGATATAAATATATATATATATATATATATATATATATATATATATATATATATCACTTAATTTCACGTACTGTAATTTAGATATGATGTATGAGCTCAATTTCAATCAGATGTTGACTGCTGTCTAATCAATCAATGGATCAATTAACTAAATAATCGTTTGTTTATCATCGACATGTGTGCATTGTGTCGTCACCATCCTCGCGCGTCGAAAACTGCCGCTGGCATAGAGGGTGGGTCGTGGAAGTGGCGCCATTGACGTTGAGTTTTAGCTAGTTCTCTCTGCTAACAAAACAGGGGGTGCAATGACATATAATATGCACAGAAAGAACACGAGACAGATACAAGCAGGTCGAGGTGGAACGAAATGTATAGAGGAGAGCCGAGAAGCACGCATTCTTCCAGCCGTGTGTTCAACATGCCAGGCAAAACATATACGCGCAACAAATAGTCCAAAGTGCTGCCCTGTCGACCTGAACGCCCATGTAGCATAACCGCCCCAAATATATCGTTATAAATGGCTCAAATACTGAACGATTTAAATGCCTATACTACTAGAATATCATTATTCGGTATCACCATTACGCGTTATAGGCAGTAACTCTGTTACTGTTGTGTTGAATTGAATAACAATAATGATGACGTGATTCATAGAGCCGATGAGCTTTGTTGCTCTTTCGTTTGCAATTTGCTTACAAATGTTACTATGATCACAATAGCAGCAGTGCTGCCTAGTACGTTTGGCTTAAAACTGATTAGACTAGATTAGACGCATACGTCATTACGGCGGTAATGTAGTTCATCTTAGGCCAAACCGTGACTAGATACGGATGCATTAGATCATCTGATAGCAAACGATGTCACACAGACACGACGCTGTCAGGCAACGTCAATGAAATCTGACGGAATACGGAAACTGCGCTATAAATTAATTCAGCTATAAATGAATCGTAATATTTACAAATCACCAATTGAGCTGATGATTCGACCCTCGATGCGTGGATCATAAACGTCTAATCCAACTAGCACCATTCAGCAGCTGTAGCAAATTGTTGACGTTCAGTAGGTGAGAAAGTGCGTCGCATAGGAGAAACAATTGATCGGATGGTCGTAGGATGGATTCGTTCCCGTTGAGAGACAACGGGCGCATCTTGACAGCGCATCACAAAGCCGATAAACAGTAGAACAAGAGATCTTATAGCGCCCTAGCAAGAATCCGCCTCTTATGACCTTCCCGAATAGCTTTCATTCGACCGGTCACAAGGGTTGGACATCTTTTCTAACAAAGACACCTGACAGCACAATGAGTTTGGCGCATTTTGTTTACGTACAATGGATAGATAAGTGCATTTGTGATTCATTTTATATACAACATTTTATATAAAACGACGAACTATTTGAAAGAAATCGTCCAGAAAATATTATAGTACTAAAAACATTGCCACAGGCTTGTTGCTTTCCCCAACTCAAAGGTACAATGGCTGCGGTCAAAAGAATACCCACCTTTGAAATAGCCACTTGTGATGCTTTAATAACACGCTAGATGGCATGAGTATGAGTAGGAGGAACTAATTTTCATACGAATATGGACGAAACATCACTCTAATAGTAACTTCTATGAATCCTGTACTTAGCCGTAACCAAGCAGCTGACAAGAATTGAACCTGTGAAAAACTACTCAAATAAACAAGGGGGAGTTCAGTGTTCCCGGATTCCGGATTCGCGACACCTAGGCAAGGTGGTTGCACGAGGAAAATGTTTAAACTCTCGAAGAGATAACGTAAGAAAAAGGGCGATAGCAATGCTGAGGGCAGAATACGTGACGAAAGTTCAAATCAGTGATACAGAATAGCAAGCGTCCAGAATCACGAAGAGTACAAGTGCGCACAATATCGTTGTGGAGGAGTGCAGCACGCAATCGTCTATGTTACTGGCAAAGCGCACAAAGGTACACTTGGACAAAGTTTATACATGGTGTCGAAACCGGAAGACGGCAATAGTATAGTGCCAATGATATATATAGTAGCAATGTCTGCGAAAAATTTTTTTTTTTAACGGAGGTACTTTTTAATTCTAGACCATCCTCCGCATCTTTTGGGCTTGGCATTCATATGTTTGCTAGTGACAACTCAGTCAAAGAAGCTTCGTCCCTGTTGGTTGGGTTATGCCATTGGATTCGCCGGCGCGCAGGTAAACGCACGGTGGATACGGATGAATTAATTTATTTTGTTGAGTGCAGTGCATACTTGAATTCGTCGATGAGATCATACGCATGGCATAGCTCTGATCAGATAATTCGCATCTATCTAGCCGTGGCTCGGTAAAATGCGCCGATGCATGGGTGCCGCATAGGCCTATTGGAAGCGATATGATAAGCCTCCTAAACATCTGAGCAAATGTTTCTTAAAAAAAAAAACAAAGGTTACCCTCTTCGGAGAATTTAATTTAATTACCGTTGTAAAGGCAGGCATTCGCACTAGAAGAAGGCTGCATGTCTATTGAGACCAATTGAGAAAAAGGCGTGGTACACTATGGGCTTGTAAAGAATAAAGGAAGGAAGGATTAGCAGTGAAAAGTACTAGCAACTTGATAGTTTGAGCATCTATCGTCATCATCTAAACAGCACCCATCTCATGTTCCGCTTACGTCCTAACTATTTAAGAGCAAAAACTTGGGAAACTTTTGAGGGAAAGCATCACCTTAACCACTTTCTGCATCGATAAACTAGGATCTGGAAGGGTAGAATTTTCCCATTAAAACACACTTTGAAAAGAGGTGGTGTATATATAAATGATTAAAATGTATATGAAGTACTGATGTCTGAGTCTTAAGAATCAGATAAAAGTTTCTAACTGACCCCATATATATGCTGAACTAAAGCAACTTGTTTAATTTGATCGAAGCATTATTTATTTCTATCCTCTAAATCTCGACTGCTTTGCTAAATCGCTGGAGTGATAAAGATAACTCTCGAGATTCGTGGCGAAGAGGGTGAACGAAAATCCATATTATTATCGGCTGCCAAAAAAGGCCACGGGAAAGATGAGGAAAGAAGTCGGGAAAATTGGATTCGTTACCCGAATTAGCTGCATGAATATAAAAAAAAAAATTAGGATATATTTGTATGTTGCAATAAACTAAATAAAGATCACATGAGATAATTAAGTTACGCTTTGGGAGTTCATAGGGTGTACATTTTCAAAAAACACATCCACCGGAAATTAATGTGCTACATTTTCGTTCTTCAAGGCCTGACCGTGTTTAAGAAAGCCTCTGCAGTCAAATCTCTATATACGTCTGATATTTTTCTGTGTAAGGTGATCTTAAGCCAGATAATTGTATATTAATTAAGAGTATTACCACAAAGCTTTACGGGGATTAATTGAGTATACTTGCCGCATGAAATGAAAACTTAGAAAAACAGTCCAGAATCTCAGAACAGAATCTCCGTTCTTTGTGACAGACAGCTAGCCGAAAAAAGAATCCCGATTATATGTACCCCAATTATATTTTTTACCTGACCTGGCTTCCTGTATGTTTCTGTTTCTAAGAATAAAATAAACTAAAAAGAAAAATATTTGAAATATTATATGAGATCAGGGCATGCAGAGCCAAAATATAAGAAAGTCTTCGAAAAATAAAGAACAAAATGGCGGGAGGTCGAGGGGGCGAGACTGTCTTAAAAGGAGCAAAACGAATTCTGTCAATATATATATATATATATAAATTTAGATTTTTAGTGGTGCTCTCTCCGAGTTACCCCGAGCTACGTGCATCCAACGCTTGGTTAATGCGTACATACATTTGAAGAAATTAGCACTATATGAAAACCCCACATGCATGCCCCACCGCCCCAGTTGCAGTTGCAACAGTTGACCTTGAAGGTGACCTTCATTAATTACACACAAACACACACAGAAATGGATCGCACTCAGCCCAAGCAGAGAAACCAGTGACGGCACAGCAGCAACAACAATCACAACAACAACAACATGTCGTAAAAAAGTTATTCTCTCATATCATCTCGCTGTAAGTTGTACGTACAAGTACGCTATATTGTTCATTGCTATTTCGGCGGTCCCGCGGATATTTCTGGATTATTTTTGTTAGCAAGCATTACTGCTCACTTGTTAGTGAGCAGTGTGATAGATAGCAGCTATTAGTTAGTTTGTTGTTAGTTGTCTAGCCCGGCGGTGGCGTGGTGGGTGCATTTGCGACCGGAGGTGACACCCGGGGTTCGAGCCCCACCGTACCGCTGCACATCTGTATTGATAGGGTCCGTCTTACGATGAAGCAATGCGAAAGCAGTAGGCGCGTGGACGTAAATATGGGCTGAGGGTCAGTCCGAAAAAGTTTTAAATGCTTGTTGTTGTTAGACAGTAGCGGTGTGGTGCGGTGCCTGCGACAGAGATGCAGTGCGGGGGTGCAGCAAGCAGACAAAAAGGCAGCGGTGATGGTAACAACGCACTATAATAATCGTACTGCGTGCAGCTCCGTGCAATTTTGCTCCCTTGCAAAATTTTCCGTGCTGCGTGGTCGTTGGTGTCGTTGACCATCACCGTAGTGATAGTAGTAGTACCAGCTAATAAACAATGTTTACCAACAATTTACTCAAAGATGAGTGAGTGAGTTAATTAACTAGTACGTTAATTAGTCAGTACGCGTATGTGTAATTAAGCGAGTGGTGCTGAGTTCGTTGCAGCGTGCAGCGAGCAACAAACAGGCGGGAAGCACGTAGGCGTGCACATGCTGCTTTGTTCTTGCTGTTATTATTATTATATTATTATTATTGTTGCTGTTATTGATGTCGCTGTTGTTAATGTTGTTGTTGTTGCTGTTGCTGCTGCTGCTCGACAACATACCGCGTGCAGTAGTAGTAGTAGTGATGCTAGTAGAGGCAGAATCGTGCGATGCACCCAGCTGGCTGTGCCGATGATGTTGCTGTTGTTGTTGTTGCTGCTGCTGCTGAAGCTGTTGCTGGTGATGTTGATGCTGTTGTTGTTGCTGCTGCTGCTGCTGTTGATGCTGATGATGTTGATGTGCCTGTTGCTGCTGCTGCAGATGTTGATGTTGTTGAATAGCTGTTGAACTTTGATGGCCGCCCATAGCCTGGGCAATCTGTGTAAAGTGTCGATTGAAAGTGTCTGTCAACGTTGTGGCCGCAGCTGCAGCAAAGCTATTTAGGCTGTGATGGTGGTGGTGATGGCTGTTGTTATGGTGGTTGTTGTTGCTGTTGTTGCTGCTGCTGCTGTGATGGTTGTTGTTGTTGCTGCTGTTATTGCTATTGTTGTTGCTGCTATGGTGGCTGTTGTTGTTGTTGTTATTATTGTTACTGTTATTGCTATTGCTGTTGTTGCTGCTGTTGTGGTTGCTATGGCTGGCGCCATTACTGCTGCTTGCAGCAACGGCAGCAGCGGCGGCCGCAGCGGCGTGCGCGTGCTGCAGCATACCTAGCATAGGGGCGACGATCACGTGCTGGTTGAGCGGGCTTAACGAGCTGAGAAGGGCGGACGCGGCGACAGCTGACGGCCCGACGACGCCCGACGAGCAGTGCGACGGGATGGCTTGGCTTGAAGCCGTTGTTGTCGTAGACGCCGCCGACGCCGACGACACCGCCGATAGCAACGATAACGAAGACGATGACGAGGGCGACAATGCCGCAGCCGCAGCAGCCGCTAAGGATGACGATGATAATTGAGAAGGATGGCCGGGTGACGCTAGCGTCAGAGGGCCCAGCACACTGGTCACTGGCAACCCCAGAGATGACGGAGGCGGGGGTGGTGGTGGAGGCGGCGGCGGAGGTGGGGGTGACAATGAGGTCTTGACCGTCACGAGCTCGAGACAGCCGCCCGAAGTGCTGCTACTGGTTGTCGTCGGTGAGGCTGTTGCTGCTGTTGTCGACGCTGCAGTTGTCGGGACGATATTGCTGCTGCTGCTACCACTGTGGAGATTGTGATGATGATGATGATGGTTGCTGTTGTTGTTGTGGTTGTTATGGCTGGTGTTGTTGTTGTTGTTGTTGTTGATGTTGTGATGACTGCCGGTGCCTGTCCGTGATGAGGTTGACAACGAACCGTTGGGGGCGGCGCTCTCGCTGCTTAACTCGGTTAACAGGTTCGATGAGGTCGACGAAGAGGATGAAGAAATTGTCCCCGATGGTCTGGCGTCAAAACGAAACGAAACCAAAGAAAACCAAATGTCAAACACACGACAGGCCGACGACGACGGCAATAACAACAACAACAACAACAACAACAACATCACAACAACAACAACAGTAGTACTGTTGTCGTCAAGCAACTTTAGCACAAGATTAATTCCCCTTTAGGGGAATGAACTTTAGCACAAGATTAATTCCCCTTTAGGGGAATGAATCTTGTGCTAGAGTTGCGTGCTCGGGCAATTTCAATATGCAATAGACAAGTTTAAATGTAAATGGCTCTTGCTAGATTCGCGCTGCTGTCACGTTACTGCGGCAAAGCCTCCTATATCAGCACATTAATTAGCAGCAGAGGAAATTTTAGAACAACAGTCTCATCGAATACGCGCGACATGTGTGCAACACGAAAGAGAAAGAAGGAATCCGCGCACGTAAAGGCTAGGCACACGCTAGGTCTCGAAAAATGTTTTAAATCATTTATTGCAGAGTTACAAGGGGGATTTATGGAGGAAAATGAATCGCTGTTACCCAACTCGGTACGCACCACATGGTACATGCCCCTATTGAGTTCACATTGATCAAATAAACCAAGCGCCGTAACGAACGTGTAGGTGAACAACCAACATTTTTTAGGGGGGGGGAGTGCACACCCCATGCGTTCTCCTTAATTGCTGCCGAGAAGCCCTATAACTGGTAGCGAACCGACTTACCTTGATGTGATCACCGGTGTTCGCTGATCTCCGCTGGACAGATGGCCTCCCGACGACGCTGTGCCATTGTTGTTGTTATTGTTGTTGTTATTGTTGCTGTTGTTGTTGCTGCTGCCATTACCGCCTCCGCCGCCGCCTGTCGTGTTATTGCTGTTGGTGCTCTGGTTGCCGGGCCCCGTCGGTTCCTGCTTCCAGAGGGGCTGTTGTTCCTGTTCAACGACCTGCTGCAGGATATCGGCAGTAGTGGGCGGGACGACGTTTCCTGTCGGAGGAATGATCGGGTCGGCATCGATAAGGCCCAACGGCTGCGGGTTTTCGCCGGCCTTCCGGAACGACACGTCGAACGGGTTCGACAAGTCTTGAGCGAGACCGGCCGCGTCCATGAGTTTGGTGAAACGTGCCGGTGTGTCATCGGGTTGTGGACCTGGAGCCGCCAACAGAAACATAATAAAACATCATACGTTATGGATTCAAACGCAGCACCGAACAGCAGCAGCAGCAGCAACAACAACAGTGGACTATGTGTCCGTCCGTGGATGTGATCCGACCCCGATCCTGATTTTGTATATAGACCACTACAATATACAAACAAAATAACTTCTAGGGCAATGTATATATATATATATATATATATATATATATATATATATATAATTCTATCTCATGTAGAGGCTCTACAAATGAAGCTATGTAGAGCCTATACATGAGATAGCTGGTAAAATATAAAACTTGTTTCTGTCGGGTTTCATATACGCAACACAGCTCGGGGCATTTGTGTCGTACACAAAGAAGATGCCACACCCCTGAGAGACACGCTAGAGAATGATTTACCAAGTTCAAATCCGATCCTGTCGTCCGCTATTCGACGTGCATCCACTACACTCTTGAGGATAAAAGTCAGACAAGTGCGCGACATTGGGACAAAAGATGGACCTCACCCCGAAAAGCTATGTAGCTAGAGTTTTCATCCGATTAGATTCATCCAATAGATAGATTAAGAAATTTTGATTATAACCTTTTCATGGCTCCAGCAAAGGACTCTGCTAGTAGTACAGGTGCGTATTACAATTGGAAAAATATTTTTTCTATTAGAATACGAACGTATTATAGAGATCTCACAAATCGCGGTGAATGAGTGAATGAACGCTAAACAAAATACTCAAACTGTCCCACTTTCGGAACAAGTCGTAAAACGTGTGTATCTGCATAAATGCGCAGCTGGAATATCCGCCACAACCGACAAATCTAAATAAGACTCGTAGACGGAAAACACTGCGCCGTTGCCGCCATGCGGAAAGTGCAGTATACATAATAATAACCATTCGTACAGAACAGAAAAGTATTGTGACGTGTCTGGGACAGTCATACTCGAATGAATGCCAAGTACTCATGTAAGTTGATTCTTAGCCTAAAAAACTGACGCACGTGTGGTTTCTTCATGCAGGATCCCGCCGCCCAATGTTCATGTAAATTCAGGTCCACTATATGAATGCTTATTAAATGTTTATTAAATTAGGTGCAAAGCTACAAACGACATTATCGCCAGAAAAGTTTCTAGAGAAACGCCCTTCTCGGCTCTCCTTCTGACGAGACGGAGAAAAGTTGTAAAATCTCACCGTTATATAGTCTGGCGAGGTATAAGATAGATATTGCCATAAAATAATCGCGCCAAACGTTAAATTCGCATCACCTCGGTGAACATTACGTCGAAATCCATATCATAGTCTTACTCTTAAAAGAACAAAAACGCATATATATACTGTATTATGGAAAGTGCAAAAACACTGCCAGGTTCCAATGTATATATATATATATATACCAATCTGCATTTGTCTGCTTCTAACGATTCGATATGAATTACATGTCAGTCAGACAACGTACATGCGTGGTTTAGACCTGCAGTGCGATTAATAGGGAACATCAACCCGCCATAGCAACGCGACTATTTTAGGGCGGTTCTTCGTTATGCCTGTTGCCATCCAATGCCCACCTGTCATAAGAAGGCCACCGGATGAAACAAAAGCGCCATTTTCCCATAGGTCGTTGAAAAAACTCTAATTGCTATATAGCCGTGGGTTATCTACACGCCTGTGAAGCAATGCGCAAAGCAGTCCCATGGACGTTAAATCTTGGCTGAGAGTCAGCCCCGAAAGGATCTACACGCCAGGGTACCACCTTGGTAAGAATTCGCTATTATGGCGACCTATTATGACTCGCCTTTTGACTCCGCGTAGACAGAGAGTGAGACAAGTGAATGCGTTCGTAACGGTCAAAACCAGCGTTATGATAGCTGCCGATTCAAGATGTATGGTGAGATGTCCATAACAGCCTCGTTATATATATATATATATATATATATATATAAGAAGCATGTTTCCTGAATTGCTACGTAACTTCTGGTGTTGGCTGCCCGCCAAGAATCAGTCGACATGCTCGTCTTCACCACTAAATAGGGAAAAATGTTGGTCAGTAAACTATGTTACTATGATACAAAGCGCAAACGTAACAAGGAGAATGAAACATATATATATATATATATATATATATATACAGGACCAAAAGGAGGGCATAAACAGGGGGAGCACAGATGCCATAACATAACCTTGTCAGATAAAAAAAACATGTGTGTGTGCACGATTATTGCCCATGATTCTATTATTTTAGATATATACAGATACATGCATAAATGTGTAAAAAGCTTTAGTAAGAGGCTTAAAAAATATGGGCTCGCATGATTACTCATTGTATCTCGAATACACATTCCGCATAAATCCGGCCCTATGTATCCACTTGAGGATAGTGTGGAATCTTACAGGCCAATGCGGAACAATTACAAAACAATAATTATGCTGTCTTTGATCGGGAACGGCGTTAATGACCCTATTCTTTGTGCCTGTGTATACTTTATAGAGATTTATGGCAAATTAAGGCAAACCTTCAACACATCGCCTGTATACAAGTTTCCGGTCCATACAAGCTTCAAATACGGTAACGACTACAATAATAACAAAATCGTTGAGTGGAAATCATTGAGTAGATTAATAGTAACAAATTTAGCGCTTCCTTGCGAAAACACCAAGGACTCAGCGAACGGAAAGTGATCTTCATCACATTGGACATTGAGTCTGAGAGAGGAGACAACGGAATAAAAAATATATACGAGCATAAAAGCGAGAGTGTATCGAGCTAAGATATCTGTTAATAAAATAATAAAGATTTATTTGATTTCTTCCGAAGTTTTTTTGTTCTTCAAAACACTTTGGAAGAAATAAAATGATCTTTTATTTCTTCCGCCTGCAACGCACTTGTGCCACCTTCTTTCCCACTCTTCGAAACATTTTTTAAACGCGTCTTGTGGAACAGTGTTAAGTTGCTCCCGCGAATTCCCATTTATCGTCTCTATAGTCTCGAAACGTTGTCTCTTCATTTTTTTATGCAGGAACAGGATAAGCTGCACGGGGCCAGGCCCGGCTAATAGGGAGCTTGCGGAAATATAAAAATCAAACTTCTCATCAATTAGTTCAAAATCAGAAACGATATGTGCGCCGGTGCGTTGTCACGATGAAGTATCCAAGATTTGTTTGCCCCGAGTTCAGTCGAAAAACAGAATTAAAAAAAACTTGGTATTGGATCTGCTCCGCCTGCATTTCTTCGTTCAACTCTTTCCGGCACGAAATCTTTAGTACCACATATACACAGTGTTTCGGGTCATTGCTTGACCAACATAAGAAGTTCCTCTACCGAGCGTTTCCACTATTTTAGAACATATATCCCGATTGGCGGGATTTAGCTTGCGTATAATCGATTAACGGCACTTCTAAGCAAAACAAACCGGTAGTTTGGCGTCAAAATTCAAAGTACTAGATCTGCCTTCTTATATATATATATATATATATATATATATATATATTGCGAAGCTCAAGGTCATCCGTGGAGGTGTCTGAAGCAAATGTTTCTTAAACTCGCTGGAGTCTTTACCAGTGACGGAACGTACTGTTCAAGAAGTAGCCAGAATCTCCAAGTGGTGGGGCTGCAATTATCTTTGTGGTACATGTCGGAGAAGTAACATTCTTTACACCATAACATTTCGAGTTTCAGGCAAAAGCGACGTTCAGATTATGTGCGGCAGCAGTTTAAACTGAGCTTGCCAGCACTTGTCATAGGCATAGAGAAACGCGAATGTCCTAGAGGGATAAGGCTAAAATTCTATTTTTTGATTAATGAATTCAAGCGCAGTCGGTTATTTACCAACTAATGAAGAAGCACGCCCCGTACGTCTCGTCGAGGTGAATACGCCCGAAATAGTTAAAGACATCCCTCGTATTTTTACGGAAGATCGCTGAATGAAAATGCTGGATCGCACCTACTGGGGTGCCTATGATCTCAGCTCCAGTAGGTGGGATGCATAATATATTGCACAAATGATTATAAAGAAAAACAAAACCTGGATGCAAGGCGGGTGCATCGACTGCTGACTATCAACTAAGCACACACAGGGCGAAAAAAACATTTCGCGGCAGCGTTTGGCGATGCTTGAGCGCAATGCACAAGAGCTCTGGAATCGATTAGTGACCGTGGATGAGACCTGGATTCATCACTACACATCTGAATCGAAACAGCAGTTTTGTCGACCGGGAAGATAATGGCACTGTTTTCTGGGTTTCCCAAGTAATTAGCTTAATTGACTACTCGGGGACAGAAGGATCAAGCAGTCCCAAGAGCGCGTTCTTACCCTTCTTATTCTTATGCACTTCTTGGCACAAAGAGCTGCAAACGAAATGGCTTATACTGGTGCGCAAAAATGTTCACTTTCACCATGACAACGCCCCTGCTCACATCTACACACATCGCGCAGTGGGAAGATTGCACAATTCAGGGGTCGAAGGGCTATTCCATTCATTCAATAAAGATTTCCCAGCGATGCCGTTAATATCTGCTCGGGTAATACTGATTACAACAAATAAATTCGCCAGCAAAGCACCAACAAAAAAAATTATATATATATATATATATATAGCCGGGATAAAAATCACACAGAGTACGTCTTAGAGCTAAACTAGGGATTCACAGATACCTTTAGCAAAATCATACAATATAGTATGTTAAGCATAAATGAGTAATCATAGCTGAATTATATTTACCCAAAATTGAATTAAAAATAAATATTCTCCTAGAAACAGCTTGATTGAATTTTTTTTATCGGAACGTATAAACATGCGCCCGAATGTAAATAATTTAAAAATAATTTATATCATCAAACTGTTCAAGTCAGGCTTTTTGCCTGGAAAAACAAGTGCTCGTTGCTTTAGTGGCTTTTAGCAGTGAGCCCATCATCTTGAGCTCGGGAGATTGTGGGTTCGAATCGAGAATCGGCTATGGTTAGACTGACCTCCCTAGTTTCCCGTGGAGAACGTGACTAAAAGAAACTAGAAAGGTGTAAAATATAAAAAATCGCTGTACCGTTTTTATGCATTAATTGCCCTAATTTAATGGATACGCATTAGGTTAAATAGCAGAACAATTGATCGAACCCCCGCAAAGTATACTTAATCACTGAGCTCATCGGGTGTGTGTCGATGTATTCTATCTGCAACGAAAGCAATTCGCCAATAATAATAATAATAATAATAATAATAACAACATGCTACACGCGCCCTTTTGAAGACTGAGGACCAAGTGAGGGTTCTGGTTAGACTAGACTTCTGCAATTCATTTAATACGCTAAGAAGGAACAAGATACTGGATGCAGTGATGAAGAAAAGCCCAGAGCTTTTGCCCATGGTCTGGCAAAGTTACAGAGATCCTTCACTCTTAACCTGGGGCACAACTTTAACATTGCGTTCGGAAGCAGGCATTCAACAGGGTGACCCGCTAGGTCCTGCTCTATTTAGTCACGGTATATCAGATCTAGTATCGCAACTACAGAGCCCTTTCAACGTGTGGTATCTAGATGACGCCACGCTTGCCGGCCCCGCGAGTATCATCGCGACAGATCTGGGAAGAGTGCTGCAGTTTGAAGAAGACGGGGGACTGGCACTGAATGCTTCAAAATGTGAGATTACCGCTGTCGGGGGCTCGCTTCAAGAGAGAGAGGAAGCAATCCAGGAGATCACAGAAATACTTTCTGACATCACGCGAGTAGAGGTAAACAACTTAGAAGTTTTGGGAGCCCCCGTAAAGCAAGATGGAATTTCGCATACACTCTCTAGGAAGAAAAAAGCCCTTACAATCAAGCCCGCGCTGTGCATTTGGAGATATAGTCTGGGGTCTTCAAAGTGTAACTACACACTGCGTTCATGCCCTGCTATAGTGTGCTCTAAAGAATTAACCGCGTATGATGACGTCAGCAGAGATATACTCAGTAAAGTCCTAAACGTCAATTTGGAAGACAACACCTGGCAGAGAGCAAGTCTCCCAATGCGTGAAGGTGGTCTGGGAATACGAAGTGCTATTGACCTAGCTCCTGTCTGCTACGCTGCTTCACTGATCCGATTTGGTCCGGTCGCAGCCTCGTTAGTGGAGGAGGCAGTTCGACCACAAATAAAAGATGAAACTAGTAAAGCGCGGGACACCATTAGAACCATGCTGGACCCGGGGCCTTTGGAAGAATATCCCAGCCAATATAACCTCGATGAGCTCAAAAGCAAAAAAAAGAGCAGGGAGATCTTAGAGGGGCTTGTTTCCCGGAGAGACCGCGCCGAATTCTTAGCGGCACAAGATAACTTCAGTGGGGGTTGGCTTAAAGCCTTACCCTCACCTCAGCTCGGCACCATGCTGGATCCCAACCATTTCCGCATGATGTCAGCACTTATAATCGGCGCCCCCGTCTGCGAGCCGTTTCAGTGCAAACTGTTTGGAGAGATGGTAGATTCCAGTGGCCTACACCCATTGAGTTGCCCGAAGAGCGCCGGTAGATCCTCCAGACATGCTGAACTAAACAAGGTGATTATAAGGTCTCTTAGGAAAGCCGGTATACCATCTACACTTGAACCGAGAGGTTTAGTGTCCGCTGGCGAAGAAACACCTGATGGGGTGACCATTGCATTATGGTCTCATGGGAAGTCCCTTGTCTGGGATGCAACGGTTTCGTGCACCACCGCGGCTTCCTATTTACACCACAGCTCAGTTGAGCCGGGGTAGGTGGCAAAGCATGCGGAAGCCAGAAAACGCGTTAAATACACTGGACTGGAAACATAAGACGCTGGACGGAAAGATATACTTTCGTGCCTATTGCCATGGAGACGCTAGGACCAATCAGCAAGGGAACCGAAGCATTTCTCAAAGATTTGAGTAAGCGAATTCAGGAGGTCACAAGCGACCGAAGAGAGGGTCAATTCTTGAGGCAAGCGTTGTCTTTGGCCGTTTGCAGAGGAAACGCGGCATCTATTTTAGACGCCATGGAGTGAAATAATTATTTAAAGAATTTGCTATAATACGTTCAGACCTCACAATTGTAACATGGAGACGCTAGGACCAATCAGCAAGGGAACCGAAGCATTTCTCAAAGATTTGAGTAAACGAATTCAGGAGGTCACAAGCGACCGAAGAGAGGGTCAATTCTTGAGGCAAGCGTTGTCTTTTGCCGTTTGCAGAGGAAACGCGGCATCTATTTTAGACGCCATGGAGTGAAATAATTATTTAAAGAATTTGCTATAATACGTTCAGACCTCACAATTGTAACATAATAATAATAATAATAATAATAATAATAATAATAATAATAATAATAATAATAATAATAATAATAATAATAATAATAATAATAATAATAATAATAATAATAATAATAATAATAATAATAATAATAATAATAATAATAATAATAATAATAATAATAATAATAACGATGGAACGGCATGGTGTTGTCGAATCTTCCAAACGGCAAGTTCCGAACCAATGGCGTAGAACCAGCTCGCGAAGGAGGAATTGTAGTGAAGACAATTCTTGTTCTCGCACGGTGTGTGGAGGAGAAGACAACGCGTGTAACTGACTGTCTGCAAGCAATTAGTTCACTCAAGTGGAGCCCACTTTCCGACACTCTTACAGCATTGCAGACGATCTGCCCTCATGTGTCGTAGTTGCTCTCGGAAGGGTGATAGTTACAGTAGTAGTAGTTGTAGTAGCTGTTGTTGTGATTGTTGTTGTTGTTGCTGTGCTATCGTTTCCAACCGTAGTAACTCTAGCTACAGCTAGATCAAAGATCATAATGGCAGCGTAACGAAGGTCAGCCGCCTTTTTGTAATAGTCATCTTCCTCTTCGTAATCTTCGCTCTCTTTCTCGGCTGCTGCTACAGAGGCGACGCTACTGCCGCTTTCCACATGATAGGACACCTCGCCATATGGGGACCATTATTCTAGCAGTGCAGGCCCTCCGATGGTCGTTAGCACACGTCAGTTACTCGAGTCAATATCGATATACTCAGAGAACCGTATATATATATATATATATATATATATACACATACATACATACATGCATACACACATGGTATCAGCTTAGGTAACCCGTTGTGACATGTGCAACGTATGCGTAATGTATTATACGGAAAATAATTCGTCAAGTATATATATCTTCCACTTTTCGTCTACTATCTCCCTTGCGTCCTTGTTGGCTGTGCCAGTCAATCGATGCATACTATCATAATCTATCGATTCGCGATATGCGTCCCCTCTCCCTTCTGTCACTCAGTGAGTGGGATACACCTGCGGAACGCAATCTGTAAGCGGATTGCTACCCATCGCCATGCAGGTGTTCACCTACTACTAACTAACCAGCAATTGCAGAGATTGGTCGTCAGCATGATGGCTCGCATCCATCATCAACATCGCCGTTACCACTACCATCATCGCATGAACCCTGTTGTTTAGGGTCAGCTGGGCAGGCCTCTGTGAGCACTGCACAGACTGGAACAGGAAAGCACCTTAAGTGTCCGAGAGAATAAACGAACCCGGCACAGTCACCTTTTCTAGGCATTTTCATGGCTCTCCCGACACAACCGGCTTTGGTGCCGCCAACGCCGCCCCATCTCCACTGCATAAAGCAGGCGATCAGATGCTGGGCAGAAAAGAGACAAAAACACATTGATTTACATTCTATTGAGACGCAGAAAACGGAAACGATGGAGGAAGAGGTAACGCCAGTTACGAGTCGTCAAAAAACACTATATATACTAAGCACGGACGCGGACAGCTGATTCTTAACCTCACGTGACACGTTATCTGCCCATATCTGCGGCGCGCATATCTGCTCTGAACAAATGCAACCTGTCACGAAGACACTGCAGCAACAATGGTAACTCACCACTAAACACGAGCAAAATGAACAACGCTAACAGCAAACGGGCCAAACAGAAAACCAGCATTGCACAAAACCGTGGCATTAACAAAAAATGATCGACTTGCACAGCTACTGCCAAAAACTATAGGCTTCTACGAAAGGGCCATACTGATATCGCTGAGCGTTTTCCGCTGTTCTCATGCGAGGTCAAGTTGCAGAAATTGCATTCTCAGAGATAGTACCTAAAACGCGCCCACACACCTCTTCATAAAGCTTCGCCTCAAAGTCACCCAATGAATAAACGATTCGTGTTTAAGATCATTTTGCCCGAGACTCCTTGCATTCAGGTCCGAGCCCCAAAACGGAGTGCACAGTAGTTTAAGTTGTGCTCCTTTCGACGGAACACATAAATACATGACAAAAAAGGTAATCACACGTATATATATATATATATATATGAAATAGGTTTACGGCGCAAGGGCAATGCCCATAGTAACCTGAACGTTCGCATCGTATAAACAGCCAAACTGCAGATACTACAGACATTCACTAGTCTGTTAGTCAAAGGTATTTCGAATGCCAAAAAATAATCAAGGCACACATGAGACGTTACTGGCCAACTTCAGGAGCCGACTTCGACCACATCGAAGTTTCGGTGCTCTACTTTAATCAAATTTTGGCTAACAGCTAAAACGTTACCGCTTCCAATCAAACTAGTGCTCGTTATTACAACTATTCCAAGGTACATAGTGCATGGTTATCACTACCTGGTATGTTCAAACGCAACGTTTCACGAGGAGTACGAGTTGTGCACCTGCCAGTTCTGCCTGCAGAGGTGTGCCAAGTACCATGCAGTGGAGTGCACAGCGCTGGACCGAAAATCGTTGCACTACTTCTCTCGTCGGAAGCGTGAAGAAGGTAGAGCTTCATAGAGCTACATTATGAAATGTATATCATACTCAATTTGAGTGAAATAAACATGATTGTAATTGTAATTACAACTTTTCCACAGAAAGAAGACCACAGGCCGATAGACTGACACACGTCCGTAGTAAGCTCACACATATGTGTACGAGTCACACAATTTAGCACAGCTTCCTTAGCCACAGGGAAATAGCCGCATTACAGAATGAAATTCGGCGTGTGCCGTGTGTATGAGCGACCGCGAATCAGCCGCACTGCTGTCTGTGTTCGAAAGCAATAAAACGCGCCCGTGTCCAAGGAAGTTAAACGGACAGCCGCAGTTGATTGGCACTCAGTACTCCTCAGGTACTATCTCTGAGAATGCAATTTCTGCATATCATCAGCATATCGCTACGGGTGATAATGTTTAGAGATCCCCAGGCGTCTCTAGACGTCACCTAGGCCGTTGCCGGGATCTAGAGATACTACTACTACTATACAGGTGGCACCGCCACGCTGTCACTGGCCTGGATCGGACAATACAACGAATGATGAACTACCAGCTCTCAAAGGTGTTTTTTTAAAGGACGACATGAAACGAAGTCCTTCTCTAACCGGCCACGTCAAAATGGGCCACGACTTCCACCATCCATCCGTCAAGATCCTGCCAGGCAGCTCGCAGGGTCGGTTGATTATGCTGCATACATGTGGTACAACTTCCCGGGAGGACTAAGTGCACATGAGTGTTTCAAAGAGACATTCGATTGGCCATTGGGGAGAAAGCTGATCCCCATAACTGGAGAGTGTGTATGGATAGTACAGAAAATTTTGAACTGGATATTTCAATCTGTACGACGAATCCCGTGTGAGAGACGTAAAGGAACAGCACAAGGTAACACAAAAGTGTAGCTCTTTCGAACGCTACGATTGACGAGAGTCACTATATACATCACTAGAGAATACGTTGAGCTTTGATGCCAAGTCCCTCCATACGATTCTACATAAGGTCCCTCCATACGATTATGCATAATTGGCTCCACAACAAAGCAAAAGCAGCAATATTCTGTAGTAACCTCATCATCTAAATGATCTGGCTTTGAAAAGTAAATCTGCTTCAAAGCAATAAAGCTCTTTTATTTATAACTTACAGTGCCTATAAGAATAAATGCTTGTAGACCTCAGTTCATGTTTTGCAAACATAAAGCAGGACTGTTCAAATGTGGTAGAATGTATTTATGACGGAATAATATTGCTCTATACATTTTGACGATTGTACCGCGGTAAACAACAACTATAAGAGTACAGAAAGCTTTAAAAAGGACAATGTCGAACTAGTCAATAGCCTTAACTTTAGGCGGATGGATTTAGGCCTATACCGCAAAACGCAAACTAGCAACAATGCGTGTTGAGGTGTTCGTGCTTGTCAGATAAAATCAACTCGGTCAAATAAGAAGAGTAACACTAATGCACGAATAGACTTTGCACAAACTAATGGTCAACGTCACGACAAGCCGTCTCCTAATCAGGTTATGACTCACAGTCGAGCAAAGTCTGCCACATCGCCTTTACATTGCTAACAATATTTTGTTCTTGTTTATTCATCACTATCAATAGATCCTGTACTAACAATATATTAACTATATAACAATATCCATGATACTGATAATAATCATGTGTACAAATGCGGTTGAGTCCAAAGAGCATATAATATATATGTATATATATATATATATTATAAGTGCTTATAGTATATTTGGTGAAGCAGTCAAGAAGGTCACTGTGGCTTCGCGTAACGTCTGTCATCCTATTAATAGCAGGTGTCCAGTATACAGAATGGAGGGAGAAATTATTCGACGGGCTGCCTTTAAACCGCCTATAGTAGCCAAGAGCGGACAAATATCGATCCACTCCACTTGCAGGTCAACGATCGAGTGGATCATTTCGCATACGGCGGTTCGTCTGACCACAAACCACAAAAACAGTTGCCAAAACACACGCATATGTGTATATACGTCTATGTAGCCCGGTAAGTCTTACAAAATGCACGTTTATTATATATATATATATATATATATATATATATATATATATATATATATATATATTATATATATAGACAGGCGATGCTCAGCAAAGATACGATTATATATATATTCACACAAGAGACAGCAACGTCCCGATGCCCGGGCATGTGTGTACCTCGTAACAACAGGCTCGGTCAGTCAACAACGTTTCACGTTGTTTCACTATATCGGGATCAACGTTTGCCGAGCTCTGCTTCAGTTACTTGTCTCGTCGCGAAACAGCGTCAAGCCGCCTAGATCAGACGAGTCCGTGTTCGGAAAGCATGTTCGATATAGTGAGATCGTTCATTCATGTCAGAACGTCAGTTATCCTTCTCTCTCGGACAGGGGGGGGGGGAGCATTGCCTTTGTTGTTCAGGCCGAATGTTCCAATTGGAATGCATGCGAACTTTAAAAGTAGAGAGAAAGTCTTAAAGTCAAGCACAAGCGATACGCGCATTTCATTTGCATGTTCCACAAAAACTCAAACACGCTGTCGTGGATCCAGGAGAGACAAGAGAGTCAGTCGGTAGCGGAGAAAGTTGAGCTGCACCTACAGCGAGTGTCTCCGGTAACGAACATCTCAACAAGCGCGGTCGTTCAAGTGCTTAGACAGTATGTGCGTTGTCTTTCGCCAAATGTGGAAACAACTGCAACACTATCCCGCCCCCCCTGCTGCACTGGGCCGCACCTATTTGACAAGAAAACTACTCTCTAGATCTCGCAACATCGAGGACCTACCTGCTAAGTTCTAAACGTTTTGAGAACCAATTAGAACTCGCGGACCAGCGTTAGCACTCGAGATCGCCAAAGCATTGCAAAGAGATAGTTGGACAACGGGCTTTTCATAAGATCTCGCGTGTAGTGATATCATCGTAATTTTCAAAGGTTTATAATATATATATATACTATAACCTTTGAAAATTACGATGATATATATATAGATATATATATATATATATAGACTTCTTTGCGAGCGCTTGGGAACCTCCATTGAGACCGCTACTCAAGAGACCGATTACTGGTCTTAACAACTACACAACACGTTCGATGGGGCACATTTTAAAAAAGCACACGAAACGCCCTTTGTATATTACTGGATTAAGGGTATGCCCTGCCTATCAGGTAAGGAGTATTTAAACCTACTAAAGCTCAGGATCAACGCACTACCAACGCGTGCCACATTGGCCAGGGGACGCCCGGGCTACAACAAACGTTGTAGGCACGGGTGTCATGCACCGGACAGTTGGCTCATGTCGCTCAGATGTGCGATACAACGCACAAACAAACTATAAAATAACATGACGACGTCTGTGATCGCGTGGTGCGTCTTCTCCGCGAGAGGGGTCATGAGGTGGTTCGTGAGCTAGTATTCCGTCGACCGGGCACACCGGGTCTAAAGCCCGACCTCGTCATAACAACACCAACCGAATTCTGGGTTTTAGATGCCGAGGTTTGCGGCCCGAACAGGAACCTCGCAAAAGCGCGGCAGGACCAAATGTGACGTCGAGTTCCTAAGAGCGACGCTCCCCGACCCGCAAAAACCTCGCAGATTCGAATCCATCACTATCTCTATGAATGGTGTATGGGACTCTGAATCTGCGAGTACGCTCTTGGGGCTCGGCGTCACGAAGAGGAATCTTATGGATCTTACCGTTCTAACGTTGCAAGGAACCTTGAGGATATACCGGTCGCACCGGGTCCATAAGAGCGGGGGCTACCATCAAGCAAGGACACGGACAACTGATTCTTAACCTCACGTGACACTTTTTTACCACCATTTTTATTAAGGCGAGCACTGCCGAGTGTGCAAACGTATTGTAAATGATTAATAAATCATCACAATATTTTTTATAAATACATATATATAGAAAATATTGTGATGATTTACTAATCATTTACATTACGTTTATACACTCGGCAGTGCTCGCCTTAAATATATATATATATATATATATATATATATATATATACATATATATATATACGTACATGCCACTCTTTACAGGCCCGTAAACGGTAGTCAGATAGTAAAGGGGGCAGCAACACCAAACATCAGTATCACCAAAATGATGAATCTGTCATCACTCGCCGATACTGATGATAATGATGGAGCAGCCACCAAAAGGCAACAAGAGAAGGAGCCGAGTGGACAAAATGATTTGTATCGGAAGCAGCTGCGGCATAATCGCCCAGAGAAGCAATGTCTACAGCAGCAGCAACAGCAGCAACATGTCATCAGCAGACCTCCTCATGACAGTGGGTGATGACTGATCGCCGATGACCACCGCCACTCGCCACTACCATGACTGAGCGATTTGGCGACGCAGACGGCGACTCAGGCGTCCGCATCATTGCTGACACAACTTCATGTCCAGCTCGATCGCCACAACGGACTGACAACGTCGGCAGTTCTTTGTCCAACTAAAATAGCACGGCGCGGACGAGCAGCAGCGCGTCAAAGCGGCCACTCCCGCCAAGGTCACCCAAAGGTCGTTGTCAGCCCCAATAACCGCCATCATCCGGTCGCTGTTCCTGGAGGTCGAGGCGTTCTGTAATCCCGTCAACACACGCACGGAAATAATGCGGCGCACCTCACCGGACCAAGGCGGGTGTCTTCTTCTGCTGTCGCTGCTGCTGCTGAGGGAATGAGCTGAAGTTTGCGTTGAACAGTGCAACAGTCTCAGTTGGTGGTTTTCACCAGTTGGTAGCAATGTGATGACGTCCCGACCACGACTTTATCAAAGCTGACATTTATGCAGGATGCACACGCAGCTCGCACTTATGTACCATGCTTCTAAACAAAGGCAGTTTCCTAACAAGTTATAATAATAAGAACAACAGCTACCGTCAGTCGTGCTTTATGAAGAAAAACCTTAGTCGAGTATATATATATATATAATCTGAAGTAATGATTTGCCTTGGAATTTAATCATGCCGGCGGAACGGAGCAGTCTGAAACTCAATTGTCATAAGCCGTAAAATCGATCTCGACGCGACGGGTGTATGGTAGATGTTGAGGGCTTGCTCGTTATGTGACTTGGGGGACTCTTAATAAAAACAATAATTACTAATACTGTAGCATCGTAGCAAAGCTAGGAAACATTGACTAAACATTGAATCGCAATGAGGACGTTCTAGATACGACCGACTCGCAACCGACCATTTAGAAATTTGCGTTTGCATTGTCACTGCCAGGAGATGCCACAGTGAAATATGTATTACAGGCATGGCTAAAGGAGGAGGGACCGATATACCTACTAGGTAGTTTAAGAAGTCCTTAGGATGAAACACTTAGAATTCGATTTTGGAGCGCTCTCAGCGCTATTTGAAAGAGCAACTTTTTGTCTACTAGCAGTCAAAAATTAACGGTGATTGGCCCCTACAATTTCTCATAGCCTGTCGATAGAAAGAACACCTTAGGGGTTGCTACGTTAGTCTTCAGAATCTCTCGGGAGAACCGTTTCCACGCGTCTCTATCACGAGCTGAGCATCAAGACATGCCACCTTGACCTTTAAAATGCCTCCTGTGTCGTTGAAGTCAAGCCGCCATGATTCGATGCCTCGCCACTGAGCATCATATATACGGCAAAGTAAGAATGGCTTCTGAACTTGTTGCCGGTGTGCTCGGTATAGTGAGTTTTTTTTAACTAGCTCTATGAGATAGGTTTACAGAGGTTTTACATGTGCGTTATGTATGTATGTATGAGCGATATCTAGATCGTTCTGTAGTGCAAACATGGAAAGTATGGACTGACACATGTACTGTTGTGAGGATTTGGAAGTGATATGCAATGAACTGAATGCTTATATATATTCTACCATGACATATTCTACCATGATTCTACAGTTGCGCAATTGTGTTTTGGTAATCGGGCACTTATACTTGAACTTGTTCTTCCTTCGTAAACAAAGCAGGATAAAGCTGCCAAATCTAAGGTAACGCTTAGATACTCAACGGAATAATGCGCAGGGATTGTGAACATTTATCATGAAAAAGGAAACTCTGTACGGGCATGCTGGCGAGCTCAATTTCGTGCTATTTACGGTTGACATAACCGGCCTTGTAAAAATACCATTCGTAAACTTCTGCCTATGGACCATATCACGAGCGGCTAAACATTGCCAATTGGGCTTCCAAGATAATGAAGCGTAATGTCGATTTTGTGAAGACAATTCTCACTTCCGACGAAGCGCATTTGATTTGATCTGAATGGAAGTTTGAATAAACAAAACTGTCATATCTGGCCAACCGAATCGACGCTAGTGAACTTTGGCCAAAGACAATAGAGCTTTTGAGAATAAAGTGTCCCGGACGAGTTATCTCGCGTAAAGGAGACTTTCACTAGTCTTCAAAATCTTGCTGCGACGTACCGCGGTTAGACTTTTTCTGTGGGTTGTTTCTTCAGAAGCAAAGTATACGCTAATAATCCCACGATCATTAGCGAACTAGTGACCATGATTGCAGCGTGAATTAGTGTAATTGAACCCAATTTCTGTTAAAAAAATGCTAAATATTTGGGTGTCAAAAAATTAAACTACATCTTGTAAAAACCACAAAGGTTACCTTACCAATATTGTATTTCATTAGAAATGGCAGTGAAGTAATGTCCGGCCAGTCACATGAGTATAACAACAAGTCGTAATTTCACTCCCAGTCCTTAACAAGGCATTCTCCACCACCCTCCCGCCATTCCATAGGATAAAATGATTTTTTTTAACAAGTTTATCTACTCCCCAAAAATAAGTATACTACATGCTGCCACGCCCTGTACACATACACTCATTTTAGTGGGGTAGACAAACTTGTTCAAATATTTTTTTCCTATATATATATATATATATATATATACGGCCATTCAGCTATTTAAACGTCGAAATCACGGGAATATAAGCACTTTATGCCTTGACACAATGCGGGCCCCACCAGCAAGTGATACAGTTGCTATGGTTGATAGGGAAATCGCTTTCTCGGTAAATCTACGTAAATTTTTTTTATCCGTTGTACAGAGTATCCTAAAACTCAAAACCCAATATGCTTCGCTTCAAATCTTTCACAACGTATTTAACTAAATTTAATTAAATACTGGACGTACTTGACTGGGCAATTGGCTTCATGCACGAATAATTTCAAAGAGACAAGAAACCGAATCTCTCTAAGAAATTTCTCCCAGACAAGTGGAAAGTGACAAGCTAGGGCGCGGCTACTAAGCTCTGCAAAACAAAAGGTACCTCAATTCTGGTGGCACGCCCCGAAGTTAATAAGTAGAAATAAATGTCTGCGTGCGATTTTGAAACCTAGAAAGCTAATTCGCTGAATTCGTAATTAAAAAAATTCTTAGAATAGGCTGCTTAAAATTCGAATTTTGGCGCGCTCACACAGTTATAGGAAAAGACAACGTTTCTATAGTATGGTGATTGTCCGTTGCAATTTCGATTGACGCTTTTCTAGCGGTTATTAAGGATTTTTCTCCCAAAGGTCGGAAAGCAACCTGAATTTAAACTGAGGTAAAAGAGTTTCACGCTGGCTCTGCAACATGTTTTGGCACTGCTTCCAACAGAATCACGACCTCTTTTAAACAGAACGAAGTGAACTTAAAAGAGGTCGCGGAGCTCAGAGAAAGATCCCTCGGCATCTGGCGCAGATTCGTGATCGTGGACGAAAGTTGGGTTAATCACTAGATTCTCGAATCCTAAGACTCGGGATCCCAACTCACCAATGGTATGCACTCGCTGAAGAACCTTCGAAGAAGGTGCGGACAAGGGCATCGTCGAGAAAGGACGTAATGGCTACGGTTTTTGCGACCAGCGTGAAATCATTCTGATCGACTACATTGAGAGCGGTAAACCAACATAGGCGAATATTATGCAGGACCGTTGGATCGCCAGCGGCAAGAACTTACTGAGAAACGGCCAGCTTTGCAGAAGAGGGTTGTTATGTTTCACCAGGACAATGCTCCTGCACACAAGTTGCTGCTAGCATTGGCAGAACTAGCCGAATTGAGGTTCAAACTATTTAAACAATCCCTGATTCTCCTTATTCAGGACCTGGCCAATTGCCGTTCCTCTTCGGAAATATGAAGAATAGTCTTGGTGGTAAGCGTATTTCCAGCAATGAAGAGGTTAAGACTGCTGGCAATGTCTATTTTTGGTCTCAGAACGCGAAATTCTACTTAGACGCAATAAATACTCCAAACTCTCGATAGGTGTAATGAACATCTCGGAAAGTATATCGTATATAATTATTTTCAACTATTTTAAAAGTAGTTTCTTGGTCAAAATCTTGGCTTCTCATTCTAAAAACATTTTGAACAGCCTAGCACAAAGAATTGGAGCAAAATAGCTAATTGCCTTATTGGAAAGTACTACAAGACAATGAAGTAGCTTTACATACCTTACTATCTTAGTCAGTGATAGCGCAACTAGTCCACATTTAAAAATACAAATACTAACAGCAACAACAAGAGCAGCAACAACAACAACAGCATCAGCAACGATATTACGGCCGACGTATCGAAATTGCGTGAAAAAGAGAAGACCTGCAGTCGAAACGAAGGCTGCATTTCGTCGAGACACGCACACGTCTATTATCCAAACCACCCACCCCACCGGCGAGAGAGCCGTTGACCTCTATCTAGACCCAATCGTAATCCACACTCGGTTCCAGTTCTTGTTCCTCGAGCGGCCAGCACAGAGCCGATTCGGTACGGCGCATCGCCTCGTTGAGCGCTCCGTCCAGCGCTCAGGATGATGACGTCGGCGTCCCCGTTCATGTTCGAGCTAGCTGACGGCTGACGCATTGTTAGGCCGTGGCCGCAGCCGCCGCCGCCGTTAGCGCCGAATAGGGTGGACGGGCAGTCGCTTTTGGCCTAGTGCTGCTTGCTGGTGCTGGTGGTGCCAGTTGTAAGAATAGAAGTGTCGCAGTAAGCGGTGTAGTTGCAGCCGCAGCGCACTGGCGGCGACGGCAATAGGAGCAGTAATGGTAATGGCTGTTATAATGACAGTAACTGTTAATGAATGGTTATATTCTAGTAGTATATGCGTGTATGTATGTATGTATATATGTGTATATATATATATATATATATATATATATATATATATATGTATATATATATATATATATGTATATATATTTTTTCTTTATTATATATATATATGTAAAATATATATTTTTAATATACATTAACACATTTAGATTTAAAAAATCATATATATATACATGATTTTGTTTAAATATTTTTTATATTATAGATTTTGTTTAAATATATATTAAAACATTTATATTAAAAATTCATCATGTATATATATATATATATATATATATATATATTAACGCGACCCGTCTCGGACTAACGGTG
This sequence comes from Dermanyssus gallinae, assembly GCA_003439945.1. NCBI lineage: Eukaryota > Metazoa > Arthropoda > Arachnida > Mesostigmata > Dermanyssidae > Dermanyssus > Dermanyssus gallinae. The sequence continues at coordinate 299,270 of QVRM01000510.1, forward strand.
CTGCTACAAGAACCTTCCTGCCTGCCCTTCTTATTTCAATTGGGCATGCAAACTTTGGAAGCAGGTCTTCACAAGTCTAACAAGTCTACGATCTCTCACATTCGGCCACGGCAGCTGTAGCAGCAGAAGCAACAATAACAGCGACAACAACAACAACAGCAACAGCAGCAACGTACATCCGCATCACTACTATAATGGTTTATACTGCATTCACTACTATCGTGACCACCAGTAGTAACAGAGAGAGAGAGAGAGAGACCGTGGTAGAGACCGAGATCTACACAGGCCTGAAACGTATTCGGTCGTTACAGGAGACGACGTACAACCGCCGCCGACCACGACGACGACAACAACAACGACGACGACAACAACAACGACGACGACGACGATTGGGCAGCGCGGGAAGTTCGAATCACGTCGACACGTCGACACGTCACGCACGCAGGCAGGACGCAGGAAGAAAGGCAGGCAGGTAGGCAACCTGTCAGACAGCACCGTGATTCCGTGTCCATAATCCACGACTGTGTGTTGTTTGTCAGCCTACATGCCAGCCAACCTGTAGCGAACAACTGCACCCGGCAGCAGCAGCAAAATAATAGTGCATAACGCTGTCGCCACACTCTCCGCCGTTTCCCTTGTTTCCACCGTCCCCCTCCCATATTATATCCGGCCGCCATTCCGCTACGTTCGTTCGGCAAAGCCGCGCGTCTCGAGCGATTATCGTGACATGAAATATGATTGCTGTTGCTGCTGCTGCTGCTGTTATTGCTGTTGCTGCTGCTGCTGTTGATGTTGTTCATGTCGGTCTTGTTATAGATAAAAACGCCGTGGCGGACGTAGGCCAACACTGCAATACGGTCGTGTCCTTTTTGTGACGACGACGGTCAGTTTCAAACACCAGTATTAGGATCCATTACTAGCGCTCGCCGCACAAACCGCTCCTCACCTCCTGGCTGAGCATTTGGTGCGTTTGTTACTTATTGATGTTGTTGTTGTTGTTTTTACCGTGCACACAAAGCGACGCTGGACTGGATGCCTGAAGCTTATCGAATTAGCAGTAAACAAGTATCGCCGTTTCATGGTCGAGTTTGGATTTGGTTATCTTATGTAGACTACTGTCAATATATATATATATATATATATATATAGCGACTGTGTACATTATTGTTATACCATGTCTGTTATATTGATATACCATTTAAACGCGGAAGCAAAATTTATACATATATATATATATATATATATATATATATATTCGGTGTATGTGTGAATGATACATGATTATAAAAATAGCTCCCGCCCACTCCAATGATGCACTTGTGCCACCTTTTTCCCACTCTTTGAAACATTTTTTAAACGCGTCTTTTGGAATCGAGTTGAGTGTATCCTGCAAATATTTCGTTATCTCCTCTAAAGTCTCGAAACGTGGGCCGTCCATTTTTTTTATCCATGGGAACAGGAGAAGTCACACGGAGCCATTTCCAGCAAATAAGAAGGTTGCAGAAATATAGAAATAAAAAATGTCTTCAAAAATTCTGAAATCTGTAATAATGTGTGCGCCAGTGCGTTGTCGTGATGGAGAATTGAAATGTTGTATGTTTTAGCGCAATATTCTAAAAAAATTTGCGGTAATATTCCATTATTGACTGTAGAACCAGGTGGCAAATTCGTGGAAGATTATTCTCTTGTAGGAAAAAACAGCCAAAATCATCTTAGTGTTGGATCTGCTCTGTGTGAAGTTTTTTGGTCGATTCTCTTCTTCGAAGCACCACTGGGAGCATCGAGCTTTAGTCTCGATGTTAGTGTAACCTCTGGCTAGTCTCCTATAATCACTGTCTGAAACAATCCCGGGTTTTCAGCTATCGCCTGCAGGTTCTATTCGGACATTGCCCGACGGGCGTCCATTTGCTGGAAATTCAACATTTTTGGCACGACCTTCGTTCCCTGCATTTATACGGCCTGAATAGAATTCTCTGTCCTTAGACTGAAAATAGACGTTGGCAGCAACCTTAATAGATTCATTGCTAGAAAAGCGCTTTCCACTGAGACTAATCTTCTGGGACAACCTTATTCTACAAAACTGCCTGTTTCGTACGCTCGCCCAAATTGCGAGGAGATCATTTACCGGGTGCCTACCACTGGCAAGATGCTTCTTGGGTCTCAGGAATGTAATGATGGACCCAACTTTTATCGACGGTTACTGATATGCGTCAGAAATTCGATGGATTTTTCGACATCTCGGCCAAGTTTAGCTGAGAAGCAAAAACACGCGCGTCTCTTTGCTCTCGATTGAGCAAACGCGGCATCCAACGTGCTCGAAGCTTCTGAACTTTTTCATCTTCAAGCTATCGTGCAAGATATAATGCATACGTACCAAACTGACCTCCAAGGCCTCCGCTATCTCCCTAATGTTCACTCGTCCATCTGCGGCAAGGATTTGCCGTACATTTCCACGATTTTGTAGAACTTTATTCATCAGTAAACATTTTTGGGCGTCCCGGACGTGATTCACCCTTGGTGCTCTGGGGACATATTTTAAGCACACTAATCCAGTTGGAAACAGTGGCAAAACATGGCGTTGAGTCACCGCGAATCTCGTATAACTCCGTTTTCATTTGGGTCGCATTCCAACCTTTGATTGCTTGATAACCGCTCGAAATTCTTTTTTTTTCTCCTTTCCCAAAATCATACTGATACGTTACACGAAAAATGTGGTCAAACAAAATTGTAGCGACCATCACCATATCATTTTGGCTGCCCGCAGTCGAAGCGCTAAGTTGAAAATAACCATGTCACACCACCGCTTACTCAATTCACTCGAAGTTGTTTAGGAGAACACGAACACAAAACAACTTCCGTCCAGAGAAAAATAAATGAACATAACACGAATTGAGTGTTGGTTGGAAACGAAACTAAAAATGCATCAATGAAAACGTGAATTTGTACGAATGTATGGAGTACTGACCAAAATGGTGTAAAAGCTCAGCCAATGCCTGGCATTCTGAAAGATACGGATTCATGCCTGAGGGATCCTTAACTGTACTATGTAAAACTTGATATATATATATATATATATATATATATATATATATATATAGTATTTCGCCGCAAGTAGCCCGAGTAAAGATCGCCCGCGTCAAGTAGGAGGAAAAATTCCGCAAACGCATTTCCTTGAACTAATTAACAGCGAACTTCAATTTCTCATATTCGCTCCCTCTTGTGCACACATACAAACATATATAACGTCTATACATACGACAATATAAATATATATATATATATATATATATGCCTCCCTACTATACACACAAATATGCATATATGTGTCCACATTTCTCTCTCTCTCTCTCTCTCTCTGCCTTAATAGAACTTTTGTGCTGTGCGCGACGGACGCAACGGTCGTCGTTTATCTAACCATGTCTTCTGGAGAGACGGCAAGACGGCACTCACTGCCCGGCCGGTCAGAGACCGACGGTCCCACCGGCGACGGTGGGGCTTCGTCAGCCAGCGGGAGAACAAGACATAGATAGTATAGATCAGATAGACTAATTGCCTAGCTTGTAGGCCGGCATGCAGATATACAGCAACAACAACAACAACAACAAAACTGCAACAACAACAACAACAAAACTGCCACAACAACAACAACAACAAAACTGCAACAACGACAACAACAACAACAAAACTGCAACAACGACAACAACAACAACAACAACAACAAATCAACAACAACAACAAGATATCGATGCCGATATTATACACACAGGTTGATACACATAATTAAATAGCTCATGGCTCATTATGGCTGTATTTATATATAAGCAGAGCTAGTGCCATAAAGAGCAAAAGAGCGAGTTAAAGTGAGAGAGAGAGTGAGAGAGAAAGAAAGGAGGGAGATATCAGCTACAGTGAGGAAGGGGGGGGGGTGAGAGAGAAGGAGAGAGGTGATGGCTATAATGATCATATGGGACGCAGTTATTCGTTTTAATGCTGCTGTTTGAACCCATCAGATCATCACATCGGCACAAATCGGTGGCGTGCAATTGCCTGTTAGCCAGTAGACCCGAAACATTGTTGTTGTTGTTGTTGTTCTGGCCGACATCGCACCCCACGTGTGCGACGTTGCAACCTGAACGTGGTGGCACGGTGCTGCGGCCCAACCACTGCAGACAGACGCTAAACGGTGACGACGGCCAACCTGCACCAGCCGCAGCAACAACAACAACAACCAACAGCAGCAACAACAACAACATGGACAGCAACTGCTACAAACAACAACAACACAGCAACAACAAACTAACATAAAACGACATGAGCTCAGTGATTCGCACTGTAAGAGCATAAATACCACCACCACCGCCACTACCTATGTTTAGTTGCTGTTGCTGCTGCTGCTGTTGTTGTTGTCGTTGTTGTTGTTGTTGTTGTTGTTGTTGTTGTTGTTGTTGTTGTTGTTGTTGTTGTTGCTATTATACTGTTGTTGTTACTATTATGCTGTTATTGTTGCTGTTGCTGTAGCCAGGGCAAGAAGAAAAAGAGGTTTAATAGGCGGCACAATTTTCCCCATGCTCTTTTGCTGCACATCCCGTCGTTCGCTTGGTCATGACTCGATAACGCTACTGCTAACGACGCTGTACCGTTAGTAGTAGTAGTAGTAATAGTAGCAAAGAGAATTAGCCAACAACATCAGCAGCAGCAGCAACAACAGCAACAGCAGGAGCAGCGGCAGCCACAGCAAAATCTGCCGCAGGCTTTAGTATGTTGCATATTATAAACTGCGTCTATGATAACTACCGCGGCGCGACGACGTCTTGCCGATACTGCTATTGCGGCAGCTCCTCAGCTAGCCGCGTCTTATCATCAGTAGAAGAAAAAAACAAGAAATAGCCACCCAGCACCGCAGCAGCAGCAGCTGGCGTGGCCGCTGCCGCCGGCGGACACCATACGACCAGCGGCAACACAGGCTATAATTGTCGGTTGGCCGTCGTCGCCGCTCTATTAATAATAATAATAATAACAATAATAGTAATAGTAATATAATTAATAATAAAAATAATAATAATAATAATAATAAAAATAGTAATAATAATAATATTAAAAATAATAGTAATAATAATAATAATAATAATAACAGTAAAACTACGATCATAATAAATGTAGCATTATGATGATAATGATGATGCTTATTATGATGAACACGCGATGTCGAGTAGCTTCCTCATGTCGCTGACCACAGCGTCGCTACTACAGACCTACTGCAGATTATTTTCTGTAACTGCTGTCAATGGTGTTGTTGTTGCCGTTTTTGTGTGTTGTTGTTGTTGTTGTCGTTGTTGTTGTTTGTGTTGATGTTGGAGTTGTTGTTGTTGTCGTCGTTGTCGTTGTTGCTACAGATGGTGGAAAGCTGAACTTCGCAAGTCCGCTCACGCAACAATATCCACACCATCGACAACAGCAACATCAACAACAGCAATATCCACACCATCGACAGCAGCAATAACAACAACAGCAGCAATATCCACACCATCGACAGCAACCACAAGCCATACGGCCGCAACATCAATAAATCATCGATACAATTGACCCCATAAAACTCGAAATTGGAACAGAACACTAAACGAAATAAATGCAGGGCATTTCTAACGTCTAAAACCAGCAACTCACATCATCGTATCAGTAACAACATCGACAACGATACTGATAGCAACAATAACTTTCAAATTTGACAAAACTCAACTTCGGGCTTGTTTTCTGTGTTCTGTAAATGATTTTAGAACACCAGTAGCTTCCACAGTCGTAAGTGGAAAGTAACACGTTTAGCATAACGTGTATAGTTTTCATTTCCTCCATTTGATTTATTCGTTTTCGCTCAACACACGTCTTAGTTGAGGCATATATATATACTTTAGATTTTCCAATGTAGCTGCTTGCGTAATACAATATTTTTTATTACACTTATGTGCATGTCTGTCTGTCTGTCTATATATATATATATATATATATATATATATATATATATATATATATATATATACATATATATATATACACACATATCTGACACCCCACACTGCAACAGGCCTCCGTGAATCGTAGCCGATGCGGTTTACTTACCTTGTGGCGGCGGACTGTGATCGTTGAAGGTCAGAAAAGGCACCTTGTGAGACTTCCTGTGCAAATTCAGCTTATCTGCAGTGCCGAACGTCTGAAAACGGACAGAAACGACGCACAGACGACACGGTTATTACCCTATATACGACCAAAACGTCGTATCTAGTGCAAATACTTCCAAATTAAATTTCCAACAGATCAGCAAGTAGCGCGCCATTCTTGAAAATCCTTGTGCATGTGTATGAGTGTACATATATATATATATATATATATAACTAGCTGTTCCCTTGCATCTTCATCACGTTACCAAGACACAAGTAGTGAAAGTGGCATCACTGACTCCTTTGCGAGGCTGAACCACATCTTCATAACGAGCGCTCGTTGCGTACAAAGATCGTGACTACAATCATTATCGTCGTCATCATCATCATTATCAAATCGGATAAACTGCGGACGCTGATGATGTCGACGCCGAGTACTGGGACTATATGCTACTGCCGACTATCTGAGACTATCGAAAGATTGACGCCTCTCCAGAGCATTGACATGCTGAGGTGTGACGAGTGGCGATTTTAGTGTTGCGATTCCGGCGGATTACGGCTACCTACGGTCACGAGTAACGGTGACGGGAACGTGTTAGTTGCCATTTCATTACCGGCGACCTACCGCCCAAAATCCGTTCCCTTTTTCCTTCAATTTCGCGTTCCATTTCTTGTTCTTCTTTCTCTGCTACAACATCTCTATATTTCTCTCTCTATCGCGCGCTCTCTCTCTCTCTCGCTATATATACTTTTCTTTCCCCTCTCTCTCCCTCTGTAATTGAATGATTTATTATTATGAGTCGCTCAACATGTACGCTTAAAATCACCTGCCACCTTTTTATATTCATGGCGCTTTGAGCGGCAAAATTAGCGGATATGTAGCGATGCCTAGAGTTCTCGAACAGTCCTTGTGGAAGCATGCTCAACAACAGGGATCGAACCCGCGACAACCACGGTAGGTGACAACCATGACCAGTGCTTTAACCCTAGCACCTAGACCACGCCGCCACACCATACCATTAAAATGAGTTTAGTACAAGACGATTCAACGAGTGATTGGGAATGTCAACTGGAGCACCCTTCTGGGGTGCGGATCGATTCGAACCTCCTCTGGCTACTCGTTTCGACATGAAAAAAATATATAGCTATCCTTGTTGGTAACAAGCGATTTCATAAAACGGCAACTAACACGTTCCCGTCACTTTTGGGTGCTATTTAAAATGACCTAATTGAAAAGAACGCTGCATGTCTGGGCGGCCCGCTTAGCGAACTTATAGAACGAGGCCCAGATGTGGGCACAGTACATTACTCTTAGTACAATCAGGGAATTGTACATACGGGCATACAAGTTGGCGTCTTCGATAGTGAACGATTCGCTGCTTACAGAGCGTATATTAAGTGCTGTCGGAAATGGTTTTCAATCCCGCATATTTAAATACCATAATGGTTGCATCGCACCACGATATCAAGCAGTAAGTCGACTTTTAGAACTCGTTCCTAGAAGCCTCGCCGCAAATTTCCGTATATATATATTTTAAGATAGTGAGCGTACGTTTTATAACAAAGACTAAAAATTGACAGACGTGCTCTGAGACTTTGAGTACGATTTGATACATTCGGGTTATTAGAATGGAATAGAAACGTCAAAACAACCTTAGTTTTGGATCTGCTCTGTCTGGATTTCTCCGAGTGACTCTCTCCTTGGAAGCACCACCGGGAGGATTGAGCCCTGGTCTCGATGTCGTAACCATATCCCCATGACTCGCCTCCTTTTTTTCTCTGAAGAAATCCCGTCTTCTGTTACCCTCTGAAGGTTCAATTCCCGGACATTTCCCGATGGGCGTTCATTTGCTGGAAATTCAACATTTTTGGAACGCACTTTGCTGCCAGTCTTCTGACGCATAATATATGGTAAAGACTGTTACAACTGACCCATCACAAATCTCAAATTACTCAACTATCCTCCTGATAGTAGTAGTTCGGCGATTGTTGTCGTTAGAAATGTAGGATATCAAGCACTTGATCAACGTTTTCTTTTGCTATTTACACTAAAGGCAATCTCGAACGGGGGTTATCTTCGGTCTCTACACGTCCGTCGCGAAATCGACGCTACCACGTATGCACAGTGTTTCGAGACGCTGCTCGATCCCCATAAGCAGTTTATAGAGGAGACCATTTTACAATATACGATTTAGTATATATACAATATAGTCGACGAGCAGCAACGTCGTGAAGCATTATATATATTCTTCTAAATCATAAAAAATAATAATTAAAGAATAAAATAAATATAATATACGCTCACATGCAACACATATTTCCTATGACACTCGAAATGGTTTAAGTTAAAAACAGTAGAGGTAAAAATGTCCTTCCTAAACGATTGTTTTAAACAAGTGCGTGTAGTTTTTTTTTAAATAAGCCCATTTCAATAAAGACTTCTTCAACTTGCAAGGATGCGTTCTAAAGGCATCACAACTCAGAAATAAGTTCATTTGTGCTGAGTGGACCTCTGCGGGGCCTACCCCGAGAGAGGCCTACCCTCATCGTCATCGTCAAACAGCCCGTAGCAATCATACAAATAGTATCTCTGCATGTCTCTGTTGAGCCACGTTACCATTGGTTCATCGTGTCTAGGCTGTTTTGGCGATGCCCGACCCATAGTAATACCTGACTGCAGTTGCCCACGTCACACGCGAACGGCTTTCTTCCGTTGTACGGCATCTGAAAGCAGAGAAATCGAGCGCGCCGTAAATAAACGCAATCGGACCAGTCCACAAGTATTGCAAGAGTAAGCACAATTAGTCATTGCGGTCCTAAACAAGGCTGTTATATATTGTATGTCATCGTCCGTTCTACCAGCTGTACATTCGTACGAATAACTACCGGCAACAGGAGATCTACGTCTACTGAGTATCTAAAACGAGTCAGCTAAATCGATCAAACATCAATTTTTCTACTAGTATTCTCCTAATCTTAATTACTCTCTCCTACAACTAATTATGCTCCCGACATCGCAGTAACAGTAACACTAATAAGGATAAATTCCTTTAAATCGATGCAATATATTCAAGTATCGTAATTGTAAGATTTAAATAATAAATACAAAGTTAAATAATATTGAAATATATTAAAAATTAAAAACATAACAATAATTGTTATTAATATTGACAGGGGGGAGAGGCCTGGATCAACTGATGTATATACATGATGTCCAATCTGAACATTTACCGGCTAGCAATTCTTTGTTAACAAAATAAATCAATATGATTGTTATTATTCAGATATAATTACCATATATACAATTGCGACGCCCACACGTGTACTCTCTGCCCTGTAATTCTACCACATCTCGGTTACGTCATGGAGCACAAAATAGAAGCAGACATTCCCTCTACATTCAACGAGGGGGCTACTTGTTTTTTTTTTATTAATAACGTGTACGATGGACATGCCTTAATAATTGCGTAAGGCTAATGCCCAAATCAAAACCATTATAAGGAGTATTTGATGATATATATACATACATATATATGTGTATATATATATATATATATATATATATATATATATATATATATATACCCAACTATTTATAGCTATAAAACGTCCGTTACAATTCATACGAAGATATGCAGCCAACCATTATCTAATCAACGATGTGCCAGCTCAAATGACGGACCCGCTGACTTAATAAGCGCTCGATATTTGAAACTTAAACCGTTTGAGTATATTCTGACATTTTGTAGACGATTTAACGAAACCTTTCTCCAGACTATGTACAAGTACAATTCGTATTTTACACTGCCCAGACTTTCATGGACTCCGCTTTTCTCTTTCGCTTGCATACCGTGCTATGTATATAAGGCGTGCTCAAATGAAAAGTACGAAAAATCGTAACAACCAAACCAGCTGAAATTTTAATATACAGCTTTGAGATTTTGGAACGCAAATTGAGTGTGCGCATAACGGAAGAGAGAGAGAGAGAAGCAGGCAGTTGTGTGTCCCGTTCAATTGACGCGGCAGTGCGTGTAAGGTTATTATGCATTGCAAAAATCGACAATTGAGAAGCAGTCAGGTGTTATGAGATTCCTGACTGCGCGAAGTGTTGAATGAAGGCCGTATACAGACGAGATCTTGTGACCGTTTTCATAAAGGCCGGAAGTGTTTTAGTGATGACCCGAGACCAGTCCAGGCAAACATTGTTATCACGGCCAAACTAATTGACAAGGTGAACGCCCTGGTGAGAAGTGATCGGCGTGTCACAATGCGAATGTTGACAGACGTAATGGGAGTCAGCGTTGGAACGATATGAAAAATGTATCCGCTAAAGAACTATCTCAATGCGAGACACTTTAACTCTGAAGATGAACTGAAGAACAGAGTGGAGAAGAATCGACTTTTGTCACAGCCGCAAGAATTCTGGGAACAGGGAATCTTTCAAGCTTCAGAAAAAATATTACAGAAAGAAACGTACTGATAACAGGGTTACAAGTTAAAATGTTGATTACGGGATTTTTCGACCCAGCCATCTTTGACAGGTATCTTCGATCCCAGAATCCCCTCCAGATATGATGGCGGCGCCTTCTTCTTCATCTTGACGAGCTTCACCTCCTTGATAAAGTTACCAAAGTTTGATACAGCAAAGTACCCCAAATTGAGTCTTTGCAAATCACAACAACAACAACAACAACGACAACAACAGAGGCGGTGAAAAGCCATATGTATAGGGTAGCCACGAAGAGGGTTTTCCCAGTTGGTCGCGATAGTTACAACTGGTCAACTGGCCGCCGGGCGTCATCAAACACTGCCAGTGGAAAGTGCCGGCAAACATAGTAACAGGAAAACATCAACAACGACAGGAGCGACAAACTGAACTACTGGCAAGACAGACAAAAAAACAGAATCGGCAACAGCATCGTGGTCACAACTCAGATCAATGCAAGTCAACAATACTGACAATTATCATCAGTGGGTACCAGTTAACAGCCAACGACAGCACCAGCAACGACAACAACAACAAGAACAACAACAAAAAGCAGCAACAACAACCACAACAACAAGAAGAAGGACAACAACAACAACAACCGCAACGAACACAGGCACATGAGAAGAAGCACGTGCATGTGTTACACATGTGTGCACTAATCATCAACGTTAGCCGCATTACAGCTTAATAACGCTGAACGGTGCCATTTCCGTTACGGCAGCGGTGAAAAGAATGCGAACCGAATGCGTCAGCAGCACGGTGCTAGTCTGGCCCAGCACGCCTGCGGAGGTCGAACAGAGGTAGAACATGAATCAGGGACTTGTCATGTCATGCACCAGAATACACCCGACACATCTGCCAGTCGTCATGCCATGCCATGCGTCGTCGTTGTCGAGTTGATCCTTCTAGTTTATTTTGCTCGTCTCATTAAATTGATACTGCTAACAAGTATTTACAGCGCTCGCAGCAAGAATAGGAACACCAACTGGTCGTAAGCATGGCACATCATCATAGTATGTGATCAATGTGATCAGTGAAAATAAACATGCAAACATTCAAACAAACACAACCGGACCAACAACATCAACATAACAACAACAATATACTAATAGTACTGCTACCACCACATTTTTGAACTGAATAATAGCCAGAAACAACAACATACGGCCCCAGTAGCAGCAGCAGCAGCAGCACATTACAATAGCAGCAGCAACAACAACAACAAGAGCATTTCCAATAACAACAATAACTCTCCAAATTGCCTTAGTCGCAACAACAACAACGAGAGCATTTTCAAAAACAACAATAACTCTCCAAATTCCTTAGTCGCAACAACAACAACAGCAGCAGCAACTGTAACAACAACAACAATAATAGTAGTGCCGGTGGTGTCGGCGACGACAAAGCCGGTAATAACGGCAATAACGTTAAAAACAACAACAACAGTTGATAGCAGCTCAATAGCCAGCAGTGGAACAGGAGAATGTCGCGTAGATGGCGTCCATTCTAGCCTCCATCTAGCTTTTTGTGACAATATGATACACCCGCAGCAACAGCAGCAGCAGCAGTAGCAGGAATTACTTCGAATCGAAATTCGGTATGAGAGAAAATACAAAAATGAGACATTTATACTCAGGCAAAAATCGATTCAATTTAAGGACGCGTTCCCTCTCATCATCATCATCATCATCAAATTGTCAGGTGTCATGACCAACCTCTAGATTGTTGTTGCAGTTGTTGTTGCAGATGATGATTTTGTTGTCGTTGTTGATGTTGTTGTTGTTGATGTTGGTCTTATTCTTATTGTAGTTGATCATGAAATATGGTCGTGCTGTATGGCTGACGATACTGAGATAGCATGGCAACACAGCCAGATCATTCTGACGAAGCTATGACGAGCCAGACCATTCGTTCTATATCTAGAAGAAGTGGTTTTGTTGGTGCTGGTAGCGGCATGGACGACCCCGGCGGCGACGTCGACGACGACCAAAGATCAGATCTGCCTCCGCTGTCATCGGACGGTCAGATGATCGGTGGCGATCATTGGTGAATCCGCGCGCGCGCCTCACGCGACGTTCTGAAGCTCACAGCTCACCTCATGAAGCACATGGCTGCTGCTGGTGTTGAAGCTTTCAAGCATCCTCTATGGGTAGTCAGTTCACCACCGATGATCACACAGATCCCGATCTCCAGATGTAGTGAAGACACTCATACACAGCCGCACACACAAATCCACATCCACGAAGACAATGGGGTGGTAGTTCTCGTCGTCCTTGTCTCAAAAGTAGTAGTAGTAGTAGTAGATGTGGTAATTAATCAACACACACATAAGGCAACAACACACTATCCACAGGACAAGCACGGTAGATGATTAGCCTCACCAACAGAGCAACACACTTACACAACAAACACAGGCCGGCCGGCAGTATGCAATAAGACGGCAGAACCTGCACGACACGATGTATCTGCCACCGCCGCTGGTACTGCTGCGGGAACAATAGTGATGAAAATAACAACAACAACAGCCCAGAAGATCCTCCAGAAGCAGCGCGACAAGATTCACAAGCCCCAGAAGGTCCTCCAGAAGCAACGCAAAGAGGTTCACGAGTCCCGGGAGGTCCTCCAGAAGCAACGCAAAGAGGCTCACGAGCCTCAGAAGGTCCTTCAGAAGCAACGCAAAGAGGTTCACGAGCCCCAGAAGGTCCTCCAGAAGCAGCGCGAAGAGGGTCACGAGCACCAGAAGGTCCTCCAGAAGCAGCGCAAGAAGGCCACGAGCACAAGGATGTGCTCCAGCACCCGTCACTCCGGCAACGATGTGGGTGCCGGGGACAACTGCGTGAACGACAATGTCGACGACAACGACAACAGCAACAGCATCAACGTCCAACACTTGAAGTCCCTGCAGCTTGTTTCGTTGACACTAGATCGTGCTGCGTTTGCTACGATACAAGCGCAACACTAACAATCACCACAATATCCAGCCGGATCATCATCAGCATATTCACCCTAATCACCAACACGATAACCAAACCGACGACACTCCGGCGATGCGGTGATCTTCGGACCGGACCGGCGGATCAACATCCATACACATTCCATAGAGCAACGGCCACAATGACGGCAGTCATACGACTATCGAATCGAATGACCAAGCAAAGAGCAGCTGCAACCTGCTTGCTTCTCGTCGATCTCCTCGTCATCTTCTTCTTATTTTTCGTTGTCTTGGTCTTCTCCTTGTTGTTGTTGTTGTTGTTATTGTTGAAGTTGTTGTTGTTGATGTAGTAGTAGTAGTTGTTGTTGTTGTTGTTGATCTACTTCTGAAAAACAAAAAAGAACGGACATGAAATCTCCTTTCTGGGAATCGTTCGTATCCGTTAGGTCGCCGTCTCTCAAAGATCTAATACATCAATATCACGACCATGATTACGATGTCGATGATGATGGCGACAACAACAACAACAAAAACAATAACAATCATTATCATCATCATCATCATCATAATTACCACCAGTTCTGAACTGCTTTCAGAAACACCACCCCCAGTGACCCGACCTCTCCCCTTCCGGACTTCACCCCACCTTACCTTCGTCATCAACCAACCACTACACAAGACCCCAGCACGTTTTTCTATATCAAAAACAGCAGCAGCAGCAACAGCAACAGCGTGAGTATCATCTATAGTAATTATTCAACCGGCAGCTGCTGCTGTTGTTGTTGACGGCGGCATTAACGTTGGCCACACCATATCCTCTCATGCGTTTCTGTAGCAGTTGATCGATGCTCTGTACACATACATGCATGTACATACATCTTTCTGTCTATCTGCCTATTGCTCGATGTCTTTCTCTGATCTCTATAATCAATCATTGATCTATCATCTATGTATCTATGTATCTACAATCAATAGCTTATAGCCTGTGTTCGGCTCGCGCTCAATCGCTTGCTTGTTCGGCGAATGAACTATCTAGAGACTACAAGTCATTCCAGACAGACGACGACGACAACAACAACAACAGCATTCGACAACAATCAACAACAACAGCAACAGCAGAAATACCAGTAACAACAAACATTGCTAAAACACCACAAGTTCTCACGTATGATTTTGTCCTACTAGGACGAATCCAAGGATGACGACAGAAGCAACAGCAACAAGTATAGCAACAACACCAACAACAACAAGTGTAACAACAACAATAACCACAACAACAACAACACCAACAACAACGACCACCCACCCACCCATCTACCACCGCTTTTCTTCCTCCTACTACAACAACTGCAAGAGGATTTGTCGGTCGCCTCGGTACAACTGCGGCAGCAGCAGCAGCAGCAACAGCAACAACAGCAGTATCAACCAGCACAGCACAAACAAACACACCAAACAGCAACAGCAAGAATACCACCAGCAGCAACAACAACAACAGTATTAGCCGCAGCAACAACAACAGTATTAGCCGCAGCAACAACAACAACCGCAACAACAGCAACAACAATAACAACCACAACAACAACAACCACAACAACAGCAGCAGCAATGTGACCGTGGTGACCAATCGGCAGCGATCGCAGACGCGCGCTTGCTTAGCCAGACAGAGACAGAGACACAAACAGACAGCCCTGCACCCCGTACCGTCCTGCGTCCTGCGTGTCCCGTCACGAGTCACGAGTGGTGAACTACTATCGAACCACACACACAGTTCGTTCCGACGACAGAACCACAGAACAACACGACAAGACACGACTCTCGAACAAACGACCGGAGGAACGAATTAATCAACAAACCACTGCTACCAACCAATCAATTATTAATTGATCCACCCAACAAACAAATATAACGAATTGCATCAGCAGCAGCGGCGGCAGCAGCATCGGCAGCAACAGCATGGCACGGAGGCGCCAACAGCTGCAGGCGGCTGTGCTGTTACCGCCACCGCCAATTGATGGCGAGGATTGATCAAGGTCCGTCCGTCCGTTCATATATATTTATATATATATATATATAGATAGGTGGATAGATATAGCTGTACAAAGACTGCTGCCCTTCTGTGTATATGTTTGTCCTACTGTCTAGAACGGTGTCCTACTGTTGTCCTACGACGTCTAGAACGAACCCCCTAGATAGATCTCAACATGTCCGTTCGGCCCTCGGTGCACTGAAAATGTACCACCTCTCAATCCGCGATCAGCTTTGACCCCCGGGCTGTTGTTGTCACTGTTGGTGTTGTCGTTGTTGCTACTATGGTTGTTGTTGTTGTTAGTATTGTTGTTGTTGTTGTCGTTGTTGTTATTATAGTTGTTGTTGTTGTTGTTATTCTAGTTGTTGTTGTTATTATAGTTGTTGTTGTTGTTTCTGCGGCTGCTGCTGCTGTTTGTGCTGCCGAAGCCGCGCGAGAGAGTTCGCGCGCGGGCAGAAGTCACGTCAGAAGCTGGGCGGCGGTCAAAGCACAAACTACTGAGCAGAGAGCAGCTATAGAAGCAGCAAATTTTGTTTATGGCAAACAGTTAGTAGTTGTACGATGACTGGTTGGCTGGTTAAACCATTCTTCTACCATTGCTTTTTGTCGTTTCACCCGTTCTGATATGGCGACTATCTTGCACCATTCGATGTATTCATTTTAGTAGTAGTAGTAGTAGTAGTTTAAAAACTACAACAACTTTAGTAGTTTAAAGTTGTTGTTATGGTGGTTGCAGCAACTAGTGTTGTCTTTACTGCTGCTATAGTTACTGTTGTTGTTGTTGTGTTGTTTGTCGCACCTGTTAGTGCTGCCGTTGTTGTTGTTGTTGTTGTTCTTGCTGCTGCTGTTGCTGTATAGCTGCTGATTTTGTCTACTAATCCTCGTATTATTGTTGTTGTTGTTGCTGTCACACTTGTTGTTGTCGTTGTCTTACTTCGCTGTATGTCTCCTTTATTCCGTCGTTCTTGTTTGCATGCTATAGTGGTCGGTCGTCGTCGTCTTTTTCTACTAAGTTTTCGTCCTGTTGGTTCTTGCGCGGACTACCTTCACCTCCGACAAGAACAACAACTACAACAACAACAACCAGGACAAGTACTATGACAGTAGCACCACTCGACAAAGTCTCGCCTAACAGCTAGCAGAGTCCAACAGAGGCGCCAACACCATCATTACCCCACACCGCACTACGAACCCCAAATCCGATTTGTCGACACAGAACTACACTGTGAGAGCACAGAACAACTACAACAAAGCACTCACTCAGCAAGTCGAAGCCAGTAGCGGAAACGTCGCTAGTGGTGGTGTAACAATAGTGGTGTAACAACAACATCAACAACAGGCGCGAGAGCTGAGAAAAATACCACCACCATCACCGCCACGACAGATCAACAGATCAACACCAACAGATCGTGGTTGGTCACACTCGGTCTTGTTGCTGTTGTTGTCGTTGTTGTTGTTGTTGTTGTTGTTGCTGCTGTTGTTGTTGTTGTAGTTGTTGTTTACTCACTTTGCTGGTCACACCACCACCACCACCACCAACAGCAACAACACCCCGTTTCCTAGTAAAATTCTTCGGACGCCTCCCGCTTTCTCCTGCTATTCGATATTCGTTGCGTAGTAGTTGATTTACGTT
Source organism: Dermanyssus gallinae (assembly GCA_003439945.1). Lineage (NCBI taxonomy): Eukaryota > Metazoa > Arthropoda > Arachnida > Mesostigmata > Dermanyssidae > Dermanyssus > Dermanyssus gallinae. The sequence goes on from QVRM01000510.1 coordinate 316,502, forward strand.
TGCGAGCTTCTAGAATTGCGGAGCCGCTAGAGCTACAACTGGAACTGGTGGCGCCACCATCGGGATCATCATTATCCTCATCATCATTACCACATTACCATTACCACCGTCGTCATCACCATCACCATCACCGTCATCATCATCATCATTATAATCGTCATTACCAACATGATCTTTGGCCGTAGGTGGCGCTGCAGTCGCTCGCTCGCCGCTGCGGTCACCACCTGCGGGTGGAGAGCAGAAGAGATCGCTATGGGGGACGGAGGTTGTAATAGTGGCAACAACAGCAGCTGCAGCAACAGCTACAGCAGCAGATGTAGCTAGAGATTGAGCGACCGACCCACCAACCGAGCAACCCACAGACCTATGGTCGTAATACCCAGTAGGTCTAGCCTAGTCATCAATCTCTACTATCCAGCAACACCTGTAAGACAATTTGCCGCCGCACCATTAACCACTAGCGCCCCGTACCAGGATAAGACGGCAGGGAAGAAGGAAGAAGAGAAGAACCAGAGCGAGCAGTTGCAGTCTTTGCGGCGTTCACGACAACACCTTCACCAGCAACACCATCACCATCAGCAGCATTATCAGCAGCAACGGCAACATCAGTAGTAGCAAATTCTGGCGCCGTTACACTACCACTACCATTACCACGACTAGAGCGCCAGCAGCGCTATTCGTATTACCACCACCATCACCAGTCGTAGTAGAGTTGGAAAGTTCGCTGGAACACTTTGCTAAACGCGCGGAACCTACCAGTGAAGTCGGGCCGCTCCGGCTGCCAACGGGGGCGGGCGGGGCGGACGGCCAGGCGAACGGACGGCCAGGCGGGTGACGTCAACGCTTAGCGCGACGATGACGGCGCTACTCAGATAGACACAGCCACAGACAGACAGACAGACAGACTGCCAAACCGACCCACAGACAGACAGACAAACCTGGTGGTCGTGGTAATAATGGTGGTGATGGTGATGATACTGTTTGTTGCCTCTGCTGGCGCTGACGATGCTGGTTCTATGCGCGCTCATCATCACCACCACCACCACCACCATCATCATCATCATCATCATCACCACCACCACCATCATCATCATCATCACCACCACCACCACCATCATCATCATCATTATGTTCGGGCCATTCGTTTGGCAGCCACAACCGATCGAGCATCATAAGCAACACAGCAGCTGCTTGCTGCCGTTGTTGCTGTGTTAGCTCTGCTGCTGCTACTATCTGTCTGTCTCATGGTTGTTGGTCACGCTTAAAGTTTTCGGGCTGACCACCCTCAGCCAAGATTGAACGTCCACAAAACTGTTGCTTCGCATTGCTTTATAGACGGACATGCCCCATAAATACCACAAATCGGTGGGGCAACGGTGGGGCTGCTCGACGCACCCCCGCGCACCCACGTGTGTCTCCTCCTCCTCCGGTCGCGAGGCGCAGACTTAAGCCACCACACGCCACCGGGCTCGATTGCTGCTATCTGTCTGTCTCATGGTTGTTGGTCGCGCTTAAGCACGATTACAGTAAATTGTGCAGCTTCCACTGATCAGCGCACGAATGTCGATGTTGATACATGTCTTTTAGAATCACCGTTATGCTCCCGAGAAGCTACTGTCGCTTCTGAATCTCCTTTGGTGCGTATTCAAACGTCGGCCAGAGGAGGATTGTGAGAGTCACGTCACCGTTCCGGGTCATATGCCTGTCTCGCACATGACACACTTCATATTTGGAGCCTTACCTTCGTGCGGGTCACGTCATTCTTCTGGCGTGTCTCGCACATGATTCATTTCATATCGGAGCCCTACTAAAAGAGAGAAATACTTACACTCCCGCCGCCCGCGATTTAATACGCGCGAGCCTTTGACGGGAGTGCCCGCCAGCCCGAATAGACAGGCCAGCAGCTCCCCCACCCTCCCCCCTATCGAGGTTCGGAATGGGGGTACCACACTACTCCGCCGTACCGATTAGACGCGTTCACCTCGCGATTCCGCGTTACACACCAGAATATTACGCGCCCCTCCCGAAGTGGAGTTTGACCCACTCCAGCGCAGGGGTTCCCCGCCACCGCGAAGGGCGGCTGCGGGGCCAGAAGGTCCTCTCGACCGGCGGTCTGCGTTCATGTGGCCACTTCTCAATCATTTTGCCTATTAAGTCAAGGCAGCAGGCGTCCCGGACGGTACCACCGGGTGTCACCCGGGGCATTAACCGTCCGGACCGGGGGTCATTATGCAGCACAATCCCCCCGTATTGGCAATAGCCAGGATAGCCAGGAACCCGGAGCCCTACCCATAGTATTCAAGTATCTTGGAAGTACCCATGTCCCCTCAACGCCTGAGTCAGACAGGTACGCGACGTCCCCACGCTCTCTAGTCAACCATTTCTCTAAGCCAGGGATACCCTGGCGGGTCTAGGCTGCTGATGCATCCTTCTGGTGGTATTCTGGACCACTCCTCGTATCACTTTCTACGCGTCTATCGTCGGACTTCCGGTTTTTGTGTAGACCGATTCTGTGCTCTCAGTATCCGGTTTCGACCAATCTAGGCCAGCCAGCCGCTTTCAGGTTTGCTATCGTAATAATGGTCGTTGTCTCACTGTTCTGTATGCACCTGCGATGTATTGCCAGTTTGGCTTGCGCCTTTTGGGCTTGCTTGGTTTCCATCTAGAGGCGGCATAGCGCACGGTGAACTCCGCGAATAAAACGAGAAGTCTTCTCTTGTCCCGGTAGCGGATTTCAGTTCATTGTTCAATACTGAGCGGATGTCTTCGCCACCTTCATGGCAGTAACTATGACTCTCTTTCCAGCGTTGTTGCCTGGGGCGCGAGGTTTACGCGTGCTGCGGGTACCTTCACGCAACAATAGAAAGTTAGTCAGACGTATAAACTCCCGATAGTAACATTCCCAAGGTCGGTTTTGTGGGAATGGGCAAACAAGGCATACGATATAGATTATGTGGCAACGAATACTTATTGTCATATTGTCGTGGCCCCAACGAAGGGCTGTTTAGGGTATTTCCGTGAGGGGAAGGTGTGCTGCACACCCGAGCCGGGCCAATCGGTTAATGCCCCTGGCCTAATCACCCCGTAGGTACCGATCGGCACGCTTGCTGCCTTGGCTAAATAGGCAAAACGAGCGGAGGGTTGCCACATAAAGCAGGCCTCCCGGCGAGAGAACCATCTGTGTTCGCTGCTGCCTTTTGCAGCGATGACTGCCCCGTGCTCTGGCGTGGGTCGAGCCACCCTCCGGGTGTGTGAGTATATGCTGGGGCCTGTCAATTCGGGCCGGCGGCTGTCCTGCCATATATCAGCGCGTAACCCTTGTTGGCGGTGGGAGTGTAAGTATCTTTCTCTTTTGGTGTTCCGGTAGCGGATTTCAGCTTGTTCAATGCTAAGCGGATGTTTTCGCTACCTCAGGTCTGTACGTACCTTACCATACAGTCATTCACCGTATCAATGGTAACATGTGCACTTCTGGTAATGTATCATCCTCGCGCTTTGTGATCAGGATAATTAAATCTTCCCCTTAAGAGTTACGAACGATTTCCAGTTTGCAGAGTCTCAGTACGTCGTCATACGCCATGTGCCAGAATAGAGGCCCTAGTATGGACCGCTGAAGGCCACCGACGAGGAACTTTGTGTTTCCGTAGATGACGGGAATAGGCTGCTGATGTAGCTGACCATAACTTTTTTGAGATACAAGCTATTACGTCCATGATGGGCTGCTCTTTAAGCAAGTTTCAGCAAGGTATTGAGGACGTCCAGAAAGATGACAATGCAGAATTCCCTTGACCCTTCGCTCTGTTTGCCTTTTGACCTCCTATAGAACCAATTGAATGGTTATTTCCAACTACTAAAAATGACATGCCCCATCATTCCCAATTTGGGAAAATGGCAGGTCTCAGCCCTGCGGACGTGCAATAGTAGGTCTTCTCCTAGGGGCTTCCCCTGCTTGATCACGGAGGTCCCGGCACCAGGTAAGTCTCTATAAGACTTATTGGGCAGTGCGTTGGGGTCCGCGATATTTTTGAATATTTTCGGTTGCTTTTGAAGAAGACTTTTTTCTGCTTCCTTCTTCACAACTTTTGCCGGAATTCCATAAGTACCGGAAGCTTTACCGCTAGGAGACTGTTAAAACGACCGCAGTTTTTCTTGTGAGGTTAGGGTATGTCTTCCTCCTCCATGACCATTTCTGGATACGGGTAGGTTCGGCGTGGTTTTGGAAGAGTCGTCTCACCATGCTTTTCATTGGGTCTTTCGCGGGGCATCCCGAGATAGCTAGCTTCTAAAACTACTCCCCCCGCTCCCACAATCGTTTGAAGCTACGTCCTATGCAGTTCCGAATCAGGATGATAGGGGACGTGGCCGGTTTTTAGTGAGTTGGCGTCCTACACTTGCAGACGAGTTTCCTGCAGTGGTGTCTGTGGGTGCGTACCGCCTTTATAGTTAGTACAAAAGAAAAACGTCCTCTCCAGTGCGCCTTCTATCTTTGTTACTTTCCCTCTAGTACTGGGTATACATCCGCATATTTCCTCAGGTACGTGATTTCTTCTATCCACTAGGCCTGCGAGGCCTGCCCCGCCGTTGAGTTAGGCCTGCCTCGCAAGCCTTTCCCAGTAAAGTGCCAAATCCTCTGGTGGTGCGCGCTCCTGTTTATCAAGGCGTTTTCGGCCTCCTGCACATGCACGCTATACCGTTTATATAGTAAGCATAAATTTATTGAGCTCATATTCTAGTGTAAACAATTGTCCCCCAGTTGAACGTGACAACAAACTACATGTGCCCTATGTCCAGGCCTTGCGTCGACCATCTGGACAATGTGCCAAGCACTGTCGTGGCGTAGCCGCGTTAGCAATAACTCTTGCAGTAATTTTTTCCTGAGCGTCCTATGATCTCGAAGGCGAAAAGTCGAAAGTCGATAGAATCTCTGATAACTGCATACTTCCGATACTTACTTCTCTCCGCCTATGAAGCAGCATAACCAGACTGCGCAACGCCGTGACTGGCCATTGAAGGTGCTAACAAGTAAGTCACGGTAGCGCCCCAGACGAGTGTCATGCAGGTTAGAAAACACGAGGGTTCCTACCCGCCACAGCTGGATTAATGTTTCTCGACTAGTGAGATTCTAAGACAAAAACCAACGCAGCTACCGACAACCATGTCCTTTATGAAAAGTCTAACGGGCGCACTAAGTAGAGCATTGAGCCATGTTCCAACACCACTAGATGAAGCTGCTGCGTCAACCTCGTCTTCTGCTGGATCAATAAGTCCGCTAGACGTAAATATATCTAACGGTACGGAACGGCTTGCCTGCGAAACCGGGTCCTCAGGAGAAGGTGTTCCAGTGCGTGCTAAGATACATTCCTTGGAATCCTCTAGTAGAGTACGCAATCGCTCGACAGCTGGGGAATCTAGTATCCTTGACGCCTTTTGCCAGGCACTAAACGCCGATGCGACCGCCGCGGGACTTGCGACGACGACAGCGTCTGGAATTCCTAGGCCTTTTCTTGCGCCACAGGCAGAAGGGCTTGCCTGCAAGCTGCATGTGGTAAATTTGACAAATTTGCATTAAGTAACTCTGTTTATTGTGTTTTCACTTCCGAATGTGAGAATTATAAAGAAGGCAATGTGCCTTGATAATTAGGACCTGCTCACTGATAATGGGGATTTGCCCCCCCCCCTTGTTCCTTCGCATTCTGTGTGGCAATATGGGCTTCGTTGAACCGGCCCGGGTTAATCCGTAGTATCGAGCCCGGTGGCGTGGTGCATTCGTGTGCGCCCCGCGACCAGAAGAGACACATAGGTGCACGGGTTTGATCTTCAGCGTTGCACGTTTTTACTTGTGGAGTCCGTTCTACAGAGTAATGCGAAAGTAAACCCGTGGACGTTTAATGTTGGCTGAGGGTCAGCCCTAAAATCTTTTTTAGGTTAATTTGCACGTATTGCAGTTTGATCGTCGTCATCGCGTTGGGTTTTGTGATCCTGTCACTCACTCCTTATGCTCTCCCTGATATCCCTGGTGTAGCTGGGCGCACTATGGAGTTTGCCGCATGCCGTATGCGGGGCCTATTTTCCGCATTTGTGACAACTTTTCTTTGTGATACGTTTTCCATCTTTGCAGTCTTTTTCTAATAGCATGCGGCTAGCTATGTTCTGGCAGGTGAGGTGGCGGCAGTGCGGAGGAAACAGAATATCCATTCGATTAAAGGATAGGTCCCAGCCTACAGACGACTACCTACCTCTACCCGTACCACTAAAACGACTGCTACGACTACTACTACTAATAATGCATACTTATACTACTAACTGCAGCTATTACCATTTTTGCTACCACGACTACTGCTCTATCTCTCTAGCGATACCTGTATCTAACTACTTGCTTGCTGTTTTTAGCCTTAGGCGGCAACCCAGCGGCGGCTGCCGCTGCTGCTAAGACTGTTTGGACTGCTACTACTACTACTACTAGGACTTCTACAACGACAACAACAAGAAAAATAACAACGAGAGCAACAACAACAACAAGAAAATTAACAATGAGAGCAACAACAACAAGAAAATTAACAATGAGAGCAACAACAACAAGAAAATTAACAAGGAGAGCAACAACAACAAGAAAATTAACAATGAGAGTAACAACAACAATAAAATTAACAACGAGGGCAGCAACAACAACAACAACGAGAGGAACAACAACAACAATATTAACAACCAGAGGAACAACAACAACAATATTAACAACGAGAGGAACAACAACAACAACAATATTAACAACGAGAGGAACAACAACAACAGCCACAACAACAACCATTACTACTTCCTTTGTACGCTGATGACATCGTAGTTGTGACTTTGCAGCGGCGCCGGAGGCGGTCGAAGTCAACATGGCTAATGGTGCTCCGGCTGCTGCTGCTGCTGTTGTTACATGATGACAACAGTGGCGGCAACCCGACCAACATTGTTGGTGGGCCAGCCCGCATTCAGCCGGCTCGCAAGAAGCAGCTATAGAGCTAGCTAGAGCTAGCTCACGGAGCAATCAGCGAACCACCAGCGAACAACGGCCTCTCTGCCGCCCGCCTTGACAGCAGCGGTAGCGGTGGTGGTGGCCGTCGCCGTCGTTAACACCGACCAAACGACCGACCGATACACATACAAACAGACAAATAGACAGACAGACCACCACCAACACTAACACACATAGAATAGATAGGACGGACGCGCGGACAGATAGATGAACATCGCAAGCAGGGGAAACGTGATAGTCGGGCAGTTAGTCGTTTTGCTGCTGCCGTCGTTGTTGTTATCGTTGTTGTTGCTGCTGCCGTTGTTGTTGTTGTTCTTGCTGCTGCTGCTGCTGTCGTTGTGGTTGTTGTTGCTGCTGCTGCCGCTGTCGTTGCTGTTGCTGTTATTATTGTTGCTGTTTTTTCTCGCACGCGGTGGACCGTTGTTCGCGTCGAGTCAGACGTCGTTGGCTGGTCAATTAGTGGCTATTAATAATCATCATTATCATCACCACCGTCATTTCTGTCCTCCGGCCGCTCCTCTGGCCAACGTTGCTGCTGCTGCTGCGAGCTATTGCTGCTGATAGAGAAGCAAGCAAGTAAGCTAATGCTAACAACGCTATGCTATAGCACCACCACCAACATCACCCCTTTCCGCCACTTTGCTGGAAGCAGCAAGAACAGCAGCAGCACCAACAAGCAGTCATTATCTGTACGCGCGTACGTGCATACAGATACGTACGCGCGTTGTTGTAGTCGTCGCCATGGGTCACACGTGTTCGAAACTATGACGTCATTGTCCTGAATACACATACCATACATTCAAAGCAAGTTACATACACGCGCACAATATATATACATATAGCCAGCCAGCAGCTCAGGCAGTCTTTCAGCTAGCCAGATAAACAAACAAACAGATGCTACTGCAACTACTGCTTTTACCCCTACGAAAATTTCTGTTTTTTTTATATAGTGCAGTAAGTAGAAAATGGGGCTCATGGACACCCTTGCAGGAAACACTGGGACACCTCAGTGCAGAAAACTGGCTCGTCTGCAAATTGGAGCAGTAGTGTAGGGCTCCAACCCACTAATGACACCAGTTGCCTACCCGTTTTCCTTTCCGACTGACGACTGCTTGCGTATCACTTCAAGTACTCTAGTATTTGATCTTGTTGTGGCTTACCTCTCCCCAGGGATTAGAAAGAGAAGCATTATGCGTGGGGTGCTTCTCGTTGACATGAGGATATTTATGAAGGGGTCCGCTACCTCCTTCCAGTAGTTACTAGTCCAAGGTTCAGACGGGCTCCAGCGTCTTCTTTCAAAAGGATCGTTGCTTGATGTCTGGATTGGCCTCAATAGAAAGTGTGGCCTGGGGAGGCCTCGAGTGCATCGCCGCTGTGGACACACGTGGGGCTAAGGACTTTCCTCTGCAGCGTCTCCGACCCACTGGAAAGAGTACGTCACTCTTAGCGAGGGCCAAGACGAGGCCCTGGCCCGCTGGCCACGTGTATTCCAAGACGTCGAACATGGGACTGTATTGTTCGGTTTTGTAAGTTCTGTGTGAAACATTGGTTAACGAAGGTTGTTCAAAGACTTGACTAGGAAGTAGAGACAAAATGATGGTATAATGCAGTGTCTTACTTACCAGCGAACACTCTGAACAAACGTGTTCGGTACGCATAAGCACCATTCTGACGAAGCTTGAAAAAATGTCTTTCACGGCCGTACCAAGGGGAGTCACATATAGGGGGCCAGAGATTAAGAGGTTTCAGCCCGGTGTGAGAAATATTTAAGTTAGTATTGTGCTAATTTAACTTACCGTTCTGTAGGTTCAGCTAGACAAGGATGTTAGGGACTAGTGTCCGCAATTTAACCTTGGATTGAACTTCTCCCGATAGAACGCCCCCATTATTATGCAATATGTTCAAGGTGAACTGGCGCGTTTTCCTTACGCTGCATGGGTAATGTCACAAGAAGTGCCAGCGCTCTTCTGCCTTAAGGTCTTATGGGATGCTGTCTTATACGTCTGCATAATACGAAGCGCAAATGTTCGCTCGCTCTTGCACAAGATGTTTGCGCTCGTGCAGCTAGTGAGTTATGGGCTAGACAAGAGCCCCGTGCAAGGCAGGTGATTTTGTTATCGACATTAGCAAGCCTGGCCGTGACTTTCGCGGCCCTAAGGTGTCTGACATCAGGCAAGCGATGATGTTGGCCACTTTAGGCAATGATGTGGAGAGCCTCTTACGCCAGTGCCTAAGTAAAGCCCAAGAAAAAAGCGGCGTTTACTATTCAAATATCTTGGCCATTCAGGGTCAGTTCACGGGACACTGCCTCCTTTCTATAAAAAGAGCGGATCACTATGGGCCAGCACAAGATCTTCCCTCCTCTGCGTTACGCGCGTTCCAAGGTGGCCGTGCTGTTCTGGCGTGGACAGCCACTCTCAGGTCTGGCGCGTAGACTACCATGTCGACGCTCGCGGCTAGCTCGTTAAGTTGGTGAGCGTCATCGTGGGCCAAGTTTAAGACCTAAGGTCCCTAGAGAGTGCCTTGTTGAACTCCGGCTGTTAGCTCTAAGGTAGAACCCATACTTAGCCCATGCAGCTAACGGTGGTAACCCATTCTGCAAATACAGCAGCTCTTCCAATAGCTGCAATAATGGCAGTTTGATCTTGCCACTAGTGTGTTTGTGTTGCAATGCGTTCGTTCTGAGCACGAGGCAATGATGATGACGCGTGTATGTTGAAGTTTTTCCTTTTTTTTTCCTCGCTGCCAACAGACCGACACGCTCGGATGTCATTGGTTGAATAGATGCCTGACGCGTAAATAATGTCTGCGAGACCCATCGGATACTGCTTGCTCTGCATGATCTGCATATTATTTGTCTATAAAAATATTCGCACAGACGCAGCGGTGAGGAGACAGGCATTTATATAAAATAGTAGGCGACACAGGACAAAAGCGCAAAAACACGTTATTGGTTATTGTGAGTTATTCGATGCATAGTAAGCGACACTTCCATTAAAAGGCACACTTGGCAGTTTTCATTATAGTGTGCTACGATCACAAAGTTTGGTCGCCGTTTTTACCAGATACCAGAACTAGCCAGCATTTCGTTTTCAAAGGCGCGAATAGCAGCCACTCGCTAACTTCAACTTCGGCTAGCGTCCTTCCTACCTGGCCAAGATGATGTGCTCAGTAAGTATGACACAGGATCAGGCTTCATTCACCTTATTCACTACAAGGAGCGATTGCTAAAGCTGCATGTGCTTTGCCTGCAAGCGAAAATTAAATGACCACTTGGCCACCGTTCGCCATAGGCATGTATGGGGTTCAACCCAAGACGCGATTACTCAGAACAGAAGTTTTCAGAAAATGATGCCATGGTAATTCTCTGTGCCGTCGCTTCTCGCAGTTTTATTTCTGTTCTGGCACGTCAGTTGGGAGATCCCGCTCGCCCCACTCCGTTGGCACTGACGACAGTGGTTCTTTTTTGTGTGCGGGAGATGACTAAGTTGCGATCGCTTTCTGGGCGCGCGCAGAAACTTGCCGGGAACCAACCGCCGTCTAAGTGACTGTCTGTTTAACTGTCTTACCAGCTGGGTGCAGGGCGCCGCTTCGCAGAATCGTGCTTACCAGACAACAATGCACACAACACATGCGTCTATTTGGGGGAGGAATAGGGGGCAAGCAAACGGGCGGAGGGGGGGGGGGGTGGAATGACGTGGACTTGTGGAAGTGCGAAGACGAGATAATCAAAGCAAAGCACAAAGAAAAGAGAGAACACGAATTCTCTGTACGTTCCAACATGACTCATTTATTTGTATCATATCACGGTCATGCATACGCGCATCCACGCTTACATACATACATACAACAAGTACACTGAAACGACTCTCAGCGCTCATATTCGTGCACGTATATCTGTGCCGAAAAAGAGCTAGAATCAGATGATTGATTGATTGATTTGTACTGCACGTACGCCCGTGTGTGCCGAGAATTCACTTGAACTTCGACGATAGACGACGAATAGATGTGTAGAGAGATCGATACATAGATACATTGATCGATAGGCAGATATACACACCCGGCGCCTGGTTCAGAGCCGAGAGTTCTGCAAAACAATACTTCTCTTGGCGCGGCAAGTTCATCAATTGGCAGTCAGTTATTTGGCAGTCTTGGCATTTGTCTTGCTCTCTCTCTCTCTGCTGCTGCTCGCAGTGAGAATGAGAATGAACAGGTCACGCACATTGTCGTCGTTGCACAACAAGATTCACGTCACGTTGACTTGTGTCGTCTCTGTTTAATACTTGACAGTATGACGGGCAGCCACGTTTCGCCTTCTCACGTGAACGCAGGCAGCGTAAACACGGCACGCAACCCGAACGAGAGATAGGGCTGCGACGTGTTTAGCAAACTCAACTAGCGAGAAGAAGAAGAAAACGATGATGACGACGACGACGACGACGGCGTCGTTAAGACAAGAAATGATGAGTCTGTGAATGGTGAACGCGTTAAGTCTTTCGTTTGAGCAATAGTAGCATCAGTCAGCAGCAGCAGCAGTCACGTTCCACGGGTATTCATTGAGCTTATTGAGTTCGTTGTCACCATAGCATCATTATGGCAGCGAAAATCGAGGATGATGATGATGTTGATGATGATAATGATGATGATTAAAATCTTGTACTATACAGCGAGTCTCGTAGAATCAAGACCAATGTCTGTCATTCTTAAATCTCTCTCTCTCCTCTTTCTTTCTCGCTTGACTTCGATTCTGCAAAGCAGCTATAAACATGAGTACATACAATAATTGTTCCTACGTCTACCGTCGTCGATGTTCGATGATGGCTGCTCAGCTCCGACATTAGCGCTGCTGGCACGATTATTACCGCTTTTACTTTGTTCTTGTTTACAAAGTAACCTACCCGCGGACATGGGTGTCGTCCTCAGCATACGAACAGCAAGGTGAATTACTTCTGCTGTTGCTCTTAGAGTTGCCGTCCTTTATAGTCTATTTTTGTTGTTGTTGTTGTTGTTGTTGTTGCTGTTGTCGTTGGGTTTATTCGTACAAATCATTAGCTTGTTGTTCGAACTCGAGTAATGATGTAAAGTGATCATGTTGAATGTTATGGCTGATGAACGTCGTTGATGTTGTTGTTGTTGTTATTTGTTGCTATTTGTTGCTTATTGCTGTTGTTTTCGTCGACGTTGCTGTGCTTCCTGACGTTGATTGATACTTGTTAGTGTCGTTGTTAGTCTTACTGTTGATCATTGAGTCTGGGTTCACTAACGTTTGTAACGTGGTCGTCTCGTATGTATACGAATTATACCATTCAATATTCGTTGCGGTTTTTCCGCTAAAGAATCGACATTTCCATCGAAGTCACTTCGCCGGTGTCCATCATTCTCTCGTGCATATCTGTAAGCAGAGATAGAACGATGCAACTGCAGTTAGAATCATCACATTGTTCCACAGCGAACGATGCCGCTTGCAAAGCTCGCTAATCAAATGCACGTAGCGCCTCGTTAATAAAAGCCGCAAAAGGCATTTCATTTTGACTTCGACCGAATCAGACACACACACACACATGCAATGGCTAAGGAGATGGCGAGTTCCATAAGCTGCCTGCGTCGTCGAATGCGGAAGTGTCGAGGCCTAAAGCAACTTTAGGCCTCGAATTGAGTAAATTGTACTTAACAGGGCTATCTTCTCTTCATTGGCACACAGTCGATTTAATAATCACGGCTATACAATGAGATTTGCCTGCCATTATTTCCCAGGCGGGAATCAAACACATGACTATTTCTGTCATACGCCATCAAGAAACGTTTATTTACCACAATTAAATGTCACAGCGTATATTTATTGATCACAACGTCCCTGGATAAGCACCGCTCCACAATAGCGCGCCAGCTACAGCTACGACACTTCGACGCTATACAAAAACTTTGCTGCAGTTATGGGCCCTGAGCCTGTGCCAAGGCCGAAATCTTCAGGTCTCGGCCGGGGTTGGACAATGGCTTCAGCTCGCAGTAGTCTGTAAGCTTTTCCTGCCTTTCACGGCACCAACGTGAGTTGATCGATCGCGCCGCCAAAAAATAGCTGTATACTGGCACGAAATCTCGGCCGCCAGGGTTGGATGAATGACATAGCCCAAACAAAATTCCTCTCGTGCCTGGCCGCAATTCTTACGGCTGATATAAAGACGTGTCCACTAGTCAGCTCTTTGTTGTAGTGTGCGCACCGGTGACGACTGCATGATCGGCAGCGCTGCGGAAGCGAGTTATCGTTCCAGAAACTTATTTAGTTGCGGCAAACGAATGGCTGGCAACTTCAGCAGATTCCATTTCACCTAATATTGCCGCTTCAGCTTTGCCTCGTCGACAGAAGCTTTGCCCTTCAGAGCAGCCATTCCTGGGTGCTCTTTGTTACGACAACATCGAAGGAGTGTTGAGGTATGGCCTATGGTAAAGCTGTTCAGTTCTCCCGAAAGGAAAGCCCGAAGGATAATACTTTGCCCCATAAGATGTCCAATACCCGGTGATAAACTAGAGAGGAGACCATGATTCATATCGTTTAGAAGAACCAAAGCACGCCAATCTACTAAACTGGCTGCCAAGGGCTATGGCCCGACCTAATCGCCCGACCCAAAATCCAAATTAGGAGAGAACTAATACATTTTCAACTAGCAATAGACGCCCCTCGGTAAGATTTCCAATAATTGGACTCATTTATGTACAAAAGTAAAATCGAGCCTTCGTAGAAGGTTAGTATAGAGATGTTACGTTTGCAAATTCAAAGAGTCACTACAGTAAATAAAGAACCTCGTCCAATCTCAGTTACCCGTGTAATGTTTAATACCCGTTTGGGCGAAATAAATCCCACTAAATTATAACCCACCAGAGAAGGAGATGCCACAGCAGCGCATAATGTATCGTATTCACGGAATCGAGCCCCTAGATTACTGGGTCTTTCATCATTCGTCATGTGTCATACGACCGGGAGAAGGAACAAAATGCGGCATTGGGCAACCTGTTGAGCTCCCGGGTCCACAAAAGTGTCAGTATTTCATGCTTAGCGTGTGAGCCCTGTAGGATAGCAGCGTCCGTTAAGCAGCATAGACAGCGTCGGATGGCGGCAATGCCGAAGCAAAGACATGGCGCCAAATAGAAGATGCTGCCATCCCAGTAGTTAAGACGCGGGAAGTCACTAAATACGCAGGAAAATCTGTGATATAAAAGGAGGCATGCGAATAAATGAGTCAGTAGTGGTTGGTGCGAGCCAGGCAGAGGACGTGTGTTGTTTGAGCGAGAGAATGGCGAACTCGTAACGGTCGCCGGCCAGCCATAGGGGTGGTGGACACTACAACTGGCGCAACCCACAGAATCCGAACAAAAGAAAAGGCAGTGCAACAATGTCTACAGGTCTGCCACACCCATCTCCGGTTCTGCCATCCATGAGCCGACCAACAGGTGAACGAAGATCGGGAAGCGGAATACCGCCGGAAAGAAGCGTCCGTTAAGTAGCGCGGGCATAGACAGCGTCGGTTGGCGGCAATGCCGAAGCAAAGTCATGGCGTCAAACAGAAGACGCTGCCATCCCAGTAGCTAGGACGCGGGAAGCCACTAAATACGCGGGCAAATCTGTGATATAAACGGAGGCATGCGAACAAATGGCCCCGGACAGCTATGGGGGTGGTGGACACTACAGACCCCAAAGTAAATATTTCGGTCTACGAGTCTCAAGTCAGTGCCTTGCAGTGTTTTTTTCGGGCCAGTTAAGAAGAGATACCTCCCTGCAGCCTCTCTAGGCCGCAAATGCTCTGCTGACTCGTCACGTTAACTTTTAGTCTAGAGATAGTGAGGACTCCTCGGGGTTTATGAGTTTCCACAAGAGGCACAAACAACAGAGTCCCCATCTATTTTCAGTGCCTACTGATCTACATATGCTGTCATTTCTGACTCCAACTAGCATTATTTTTTCGCCGTTTGATGCGGTAGAGTGTAATCACGTTTCGTGTTGGCATCCGTAAAATCGAGAGAAGCCTAGCTCTGATTTTCGTAGTGATAACTGCATCATCTGGACTTTGAATATGAGTGTTCGAACGGTGCATACAGTATTCCTGAAGGTACTCTGGTTACTGAGAGGGTTCTGTGTTGCAATGCGGGGTGAGACAACTCGTGTGTGTGGGCGGCAACACCGCGCCATGTAGCGGGGTAACTTCTGCAGGGATATTGACGACTTGAGCACTAACGCAACGATACTTGCGGACGACGAATTGCCTTTGGGTGTCACCTGGTTACCAGCCGCGCCAGATGTTACCCCTACTTCCTAGCACATGTCCGTCGGACACCTCAGCGTGGAGAACATTGAGGTCACCCCGACCATTGGTGCATTGACCACCTCGAAGAAACTGGTCGGATACATACAGGATACCATCCGACACGAGACGTTTGCTTCAAGTGTTGCCCAAGACGGTCAGGCCATCCATCGCGGGCGAGCCCACAGAAGGCTTATTGAAGGCGCTCTGAACAACGACATCGAAATTTGGCACTCACTGTTTTTCTCTTGCGCCGGTAGTTCTGCGCCTTCCACGGGTTCGAACACGCGTTCACTCAAGGTTACTATTAAGAATAATTGTCGCAACTTTTCGCAAGGGTTTAATAATTGAAAACACCGCACACCAAAACACTGGAACCAATACCAGAATGAACCCATAGTCAAGCTATCCGAAGGGGACATCTCTAGCGTCGCCAGGCCTAACCGCTCCTCGGAAACCTTTGTATCACAGTCCGAAACCATTGAGTCCCTTCGAGATAAACACAGGCCCCCTCGGGCCTTTGGGACCCGCTGCTCAGGGCCTTAGGATCCATCACCGACAGGTTGTAACATGTATTGGCACAGGTTGTACACACCTGACGGTGGGGGTCCACCCTGTAGCCCTCCTACCTCTTAAGAAAGATGGCTCTCTTCCCCGCATACTCGTCTACGCTCCAGATGTTGGCTTCGAAAATAGGGTTAGCTGGCAATAAAACTGCAATATTATTGGCAATTGGTCCTCATCCGTTGGGTTTTGTAACTACTGGCGGTAGTTGCAACTAGATCGGAATTCACACGTCCCGCCCCTTCAGAAGCTTCCGCAGTGGGCCAACCGTGATACTTAAGCTAGACTCGTGCTACTTAAGAATACTTTTAACAGTGTTAAAAGAGACCACTTGTTGAACGCGGTCAATATTACGTCCCGCAAATTTTTCACCAGGAGCACGCGGCTTACGCACAATTGTCGCACTTGGTTCTGGCACATGATGCTACATCTTTGCAGACCGACCTTCAGCAAGGAGACCCTTTAGGTCCGCGCTTGTCCCGATTGTGCGTAAATGTCTTAGTCAACTCTTAACAGTACTCTCTAAATGTCTAGCACCTGGACGATCGTGTGCTTGGGGTGACCTAGCCGCGGCGGTCGGCAATACACATAGACTCAGAAATTTCAAACATGAGTGGCCCACTATTGCTTTCGAAGCTTACCGCACATAGCTCCTTTCCTAGCAGACGACGATGAGAATGTCAGATTCATTTAGGTAGACCGCCTGGGAGCGGGCAACCGGCTTCACACATTTCCTTTCGCAGAAGTTGGGGGAACTGCCGACGATGGTAACATCTATATTTGCACAAGGGGTTCCGGATCGTAGCCTTAAAATTATATGTGGCGAGCTCATCGGCAGAAAAGCATGGCGTGGTCTCTCAGGTGCTCGAAGGGCCGGCTGAACACCAAAATACTTCACCATTAACATGTCTACGCTCAGATGGAACCCCTCGTCTTCGAAAGGTTCCGGGGATTAACGCATAATGACATACGTCCCCGTCGATAGTGAAGCATAGAACCGTAACCGACATATCGAAACCCTAAGTTTTCAAGTATGATTCACCCCGACCCGCACATGCCGCCACACTTGCGAAACAGGGTAACAACCGTAAGTACTCAGGGCCCACATATATGAATTTAGTCTCTTGGCTTTCGGGGGGAACTATGATTCGGATGCGTTCTCCACATACGTACTGCATGCAGCGTCCTGAGGGGGATGATAGGCATAGTTGAATATACACTTTCACTCGGGAGTCATTTTACATCCTTCCCTATTTGTTGTCAATAAATAAAAACTAGTAACTGATGTAAAAGACAAACGCACGGCCTATGGCTAGCACCTCCTCAAGGCCAACATGCTTACTAAAATAGCTGAACCGTCATTTGAAAGTTCCAATAGACTGAATGCTTTAAATTTGTTGGGCCGGCTCGCCCTTTAAATGCCCCAATCTCCTCGTTCCCCCAGATCGTATAGCAATACCACGGCACCCGAGAAGAGAACTAATTTCTTCTAAGCTTGAGCGTCTTCCATCATGTGGGCACCTACTGCAAGAGTGGCCGAGCGTAGCGTAGGGAAAAATGTGATGTAGCCGAGCTAGAGCAAGGCAAAACAAAACCATGTTGTCAGCATCGTCCGCCTACGTACAGTGCGGAATGAATCCACTTTCGACTTGCCGATCCGTGTCATGTAGGACTGCAAGCGGCTGTGGCGAGAACTGCCTGTACCGCAAATACGACAGAGGCGGTTGGCTCGGCCCGGCCCGTTGTACCATTGCCTTACGTCGGGAATAGCGGTCCTCCTTCACGCGCCCGTGTAGGGCCCCTGCGAGAGGGGGAAGGGTCCATTTCGCAGGCCCGCGTCCAGGGTCACGGCAGATATTTTGCAGTTCTTTACGACTGGCAGCAAGGTCAATGACCCGCGTGTGACTTGCGACTCATCAAATAGAGGGCCTCCGTTTTGGTCCACGGCAAGTATTTTGTCTCGGCACTCTGGCAACTTTATATGGCTGGCCACACACCGGCCGCAAGAAGGCAGATCTGACCCCCGTATGAGCAACCGTTGCTCAGGTAAAGAATGATTCGCTGAAGCTATAGACTGGAGCCTTGCGCTTCAAAAGTTGTCATATCACCCCCAGTTTGCCGTGTTAAAAGCATCCATAAGGCCCAGAAAGATCAGGAGTACAAAAGGAGCCAGTTTTTTAACAACTTCGATGTCTACTGGTTCTCCTTTCGCAGCGCGTGCTCACGATCGTCCAGCGTCGAGCGGCTTTGTCGGAAGCCATATAGGTCTTCGATAGGGAATGCAAAATCTTGCGTGATGCATGTCATAAAGAACACAGTTGTTGGTGCTGGTGACCAAACTGGCCAATAACATGACTAAAACTCTAAAAAGAAAAGGATATTTGGGTGTAGTGGCAGGTTCTAGCATTCTATGCACGGCCCCATCTTCCGCGGGAAACATAGTAAAACTAGGAAGAGACTAGAAAAGGGCGGAGCTGTAAAAGGAATAGAGCCCAACTTGTGCTTGAGGGGGTGGGTCCCCATAGGATTAACAGAACGTCACGTGCTTAGCTCGACACAGGCTGAAAAGACGACGTTTTCTAATTTTCAAACACTTTAAGGAGGCAATGGCACAGATACAGCAATAACTAGGGCATCATTCCAAGACCTCATAGTAAGCTGAATTTTGAAAGAGAGCGTTAAAGAACCCGGCCCAACTGTAGGAACAAAGAAAAAGGAAAGAACCAGACAAGGACGTTGTATTGAGGGTAATTCGAGGGAACCCTCATGTGGAGCAAGTCTCGAATCACCTGCGAGTCGAACGAAAGTATTAGTCGGACGTTGCCACCGGACTGACAAACAAAAATAAGTCAAGACATTTTCCGTCCAGCGAAGAATGACAATTTAAACACTGCTGCTAGTATGCATTCTGCTTAGAAAAACCGCAATCATAGGAATTTAACTTGCACCAAGAAAGGTGGACTTGAGAGAGCAGTCAAGTAATTTAAGTTGCCGATATCATATTAAAAGGGAGATAACTGTTTGGCTCCCTGCATTGTGCCCGGAAAGTGACAATTCTATGTATTGTATGTGGCGAGAGTCATTGCAAAAACTAGTTTTGGAGGAGGTTGAAATTAATAGAACATGCGCATCTATATATCGTTCAAGAGCACTTCTAAAAAACATTACTAAACATGACAGTTGAACATCCACTATTGAACGACAACAATATGCCTAAAAAGTGCATATTCTTTCAAATATTCTCTCACGGATTTCGTCTTTTCCTATACTTCCACAATTTTATTGAAGACCACTTTGTCGGTATTTCTTAGGACGGTGAAACATAAGCCCACGGCCGAAACCTACGAGATATAAATGTGCTCGCGAACCAAAAACTTATAATAGATAGAGCTGATTGCACTTGTATTTGTTTAGATATTAGATTTCCACCATATATATATATATATATATATATACGTTTCTACTGGACACGTGTACGAGACATATATTAAGCTTTAACAGTCAGACTTACCGCTTTGGTTCATGGTTACGTTTTCGCTACGGTAATCGTGCCGTAGCAGAGAAACGCAGTGTACGGATGAGGTGTGTTTCGGCGCTGTTACCATAGCTTCTACGTCTGATGTTACTGCCTCCACTTTTGCACACAATGAAGTGTCGGTTCCTCGATTCGCGGTCGTTGTTGTTGTTGTTGCTGTCCTGATTCCGGCAGGCAATTCGGTAATTTGCTTCGTTCCAACGGCTGGGACTTCCGCCGAGTGCTGTAATTGTGGGAATTGGGAATCCTGTCGTTGCTGTTGGTGCTGCAAGCCACACTGTTGGCCTTGTTGTTGTTGTTGTTGTTGTTGCTGCTGCTGCTGAGGAGTCATCGACAAAGACACGGGTCTAATGGGCGACAACTCGATATTGAATTCTCCCCGTGGAAGCTCGTCGCCATCGGACTCAGCATGTCCACCCAGGTCACCGCTGACGTCAATATCGTCAAACATCATCACACGGGAGCTTTCCACGTTCCGACGCTACGAAACCAAACCAGACCCGCCCAAGGGCGCCCAGTTATTTAATAATACGTCATAGCGGCAAAATGTTTTCATACAAATATAAACAGCAGCAGCAGCAGCAACAGCAACAACACTAATAATAACACTATCCAGTTCACTGCATAGAGCGCTACACAGAGAACTGCGGTTTTAGAATAGCTAATAGTTAGCATACATTTAATGTTTTCTTATCTCACAATTGTCCGTTTTTCTAATCGACGCCTGCAGTATTACAGTTACAGTAGCTACACGATTATTCTAAATGGTCGATGTGGACGGACGGCTTAAATAATTCATACCATTCGTATAATCATTATACAAATACTTGCCACAAAATGCGAAATGTAAAATCTCAAGCTATCACAACGAATTGTATTTAGGAGGAGTGGGCTTAGAATATATAGATTATTCTTGAATTACAAAACATTCAAAAACACTATTAACTGTGCGCAGATATAAACAACGACAAATGTGTGGTACTTACGCTAAATTCATACGATTCTGCCAGAACAGAAGAATTCGCACGTGTAGTTCTCGGTGGTGAGGACAGTGCAAGCGTATCGGTGAAGCTGAAAATAGAAACCCGATTCGTCATTTTTCAGTTATTTAACCACTCTCAAGCACGGTTACCGTCACTCAAATATACAGCGTCTACCTATCGCTTTCAGCCTGTCGCTTCCTGACATTTCCTATAACAAGACGGACGCACAGAACACAAAATTGAAGCGCCCTCCGTTGGCACCATTTTAGAACTCACATGGAGGGCTTATAAAACACAGACGTGTGCCATATGCGCACTAGTCAAGATCTGGAACGCCTGTCTGCTAGGAATGAGCCACTAAAAGCAAAAGGTAATGTTTCAACCACAATGCATCAAGCAGAAAATGTTTAGCTATCCTACCGCAGTAACTAGAATCTATACAATCCCTTATATCTTCTTAGTGCGTGTATTAAATAAAGTATTGATACATTACAAATCAGCTTACATGCACTTTGTCGGAATCAAACAGCTTTATGGAAATATGGGCAACGAATTATTCATAGATTTTATCTCTTCACTAAGGTATATATATATATATATATTCTTAACAAATAAGTTAAACTTTTGACACCCATCTACATTGTCAACAGCTCTGTCTCAAAAAAAGTTCGAAGAAGTTAGAACAATTGAGAGAGAGACCGTCCTTCGAACGTGAAGAAATCGAAGATGACCCCGTCGGAAGACCCTCGACGTCAATAATAGAAAAACAATTGTGATAACGTACTCATCAATCGGCATATTTCTATCAGGGATATAGCTGAGGAATTTGAGATATCATAGGGACCACTTGTCCTTGACCGATATTATGCGCTGGCAGCAAGTGGCAGCAAGGTTCGTTCAATTTTTTTTGAAGTACCAGCCAATTAACGCCGGTCCGGAAATGTCTGAATTTAACCTTCAGGCGGCAGCACAGAGCCCTGAAGGAGAGATTCGATTGAAAAACATTCGGAACAGAGCGATTCTTTTGACGTTTGACCATGAGGGAATCATCTTCTACTATTTTTGCCATCTGGTTGTACGGTCAAAGAACACTACCGTGAAAGTTTATGAAGATTGCGCAAAAATGTCCGACGCAAGAGGCCTAAACTCTTGGCAAACAACTCTTGAATACTCCATCACGACAATGTACCGCCGCACACAATGTGACTGTTTATTGTTGCCACTGCTAAAAATGAATTCGCAAGAGCAACTCAGCTTACTCCGAAAGACGCGTTTAAAAAAAGATGTCGAGGTGTGGGACAGAAGGTGGCACAAATACATTGCAGGCAACAACAACACTTTGGAAGGTTAGATAATTTTTTTTAATAAATATGGGCAGAACGTTACAATTCGCCCTGCGCAAGCCATACATTCCGCCCAACATTTGATGACTCGATACCCATCTGTTTAGGGAAACAGCAGTTTGACTTATAAACCGTTCTACACTGCCGCTCTAGGAATTAAGCATTGAACGCTCTAAACATTAGATTCACGAACTCGTTTGTAAGAACATTTACCTGTGGTTCTTCGTTAGCATGGTAGATGCAGGAGGCAGATTTTCCTTGTCCTGCTCTAAGCGTTGTCCTGATCCTGGCAGCGATCCATCATCTGAGATCGGTCGATCATCGTCCTCCGAGAAGAGTTTTCGCCGTGAGATTGAACAGATCGAGTCGGAGGACGAGCTCGACGACGTAGAAATACGCGATGCCTCCATAAATGAGATCCGGTGCTCCGTCTCCACGTAGGTCGCAAACGGAGCTGACAGTTTGCAAACGGTTCGAGTAAGTATATATATATATATATATATATATCGGTATATATAGGTTATCTTTATGGCTTCCTGACTCGGTAAAGAACTGTCGTCTATAAAGATGTCTTTGCGGATGCCACGTCTCAAGTGCTAGTCTAACATATACAGTCAATCTAGCATATAGCCACCTGAAGTAATTTCTGTCGTCCGATAATATTGCCGTTTACAAAAGGTTGACAGACAATAGAGCAGGTGTAAGCATCTCCTTAGAAACCATTCAGTCTTACTCGCATACAACGAGGCTTGTACAATCTCAATAAGCATATCAAACGGAGAGCCGGGTACGGCTCACGTCTTACCGAAGAGTTCGTTAAGGTCAACACTTGGCGGAATGGTCACCGTGGTCTGGCAGGCGGCATTCCGCGCCGAGTTACACCTGTCAGACCATGCTGAGCTCGCCTGAGGTAGCCGCTTTGAACTGAGTGTTCACATCGAACTCGTGTAGCCGTGAGGTTTCAAGCGCCACATGGCAGCGCATTTTTCGGTCTCCGTCAATTGAGTTGGGCGAAGGCACAATTTTCTTCTCCCGAAAGAAGGCCGTAATGGCGTTCTGAATTTTCTGTTCGGCGCTGCCCGACCGAGTTGGGGGTAGATACGCAGCCGGATTCGACGTGTCGAACATCTATAAAGGAAGAGCAGTAGAACTGTAGGAAGTAAAAAAACTGTCCCGTTTTGTTCGACACCGATTGATTCGTTTGAGAGTACCACAAACTCCGCTGGAAGTTCCCGTCATCCCGTCTGCCTGCAACGTTCGATCCGTAGTGAACGTGCGACCTAAACGTAGTTAAATGGATATTTTCATTTCGCCAAATAGCCAATAGCGTAGTGCTGCATTTAACAAGCGTAGTGCTCCACTGTTTTCAACGACCACCTAACTCCGATGCCGTAACGAAGTATGTCTATTGTAACGTATGTGTAGTAGAGAATATGTTTAAGAAACATTTTACGTATAAAAAGCATATATTGAAAACCTACTAATTTCAATACAAAAATACCATTGCACCTGAATAATCTGCTGGCATAGGTTCCAGGCTATGAACGCACTACATATGATTCGAAGCCTAATAGGTTTAATGTGATTCCTGCCAAAAACTGAATACCAGGGAGCATATGGGCGCTCTTTGCATTTCAATAATAAAATCAATACTTCCTGTAGTTCTGTGGCTTAGTTTAACGGAATTGCTAAACACACGACTTGCATATACGCATTTAACAATATGCAGTATATCTATTATAGTCGGCAGAATGAATGGATGTGATGGCAAATCTGATGCAAGAAAACGGTGATTCGATCTCAGCGTAACGCATAAAGAATATTTAAATGAAGAAATCAGGAAGGCCCGTCGCAGTTATATATTGGGAAGACAAACACCAGGGGAGTCTTAAAACAGGAAAGCAAATAGAGAAAATAAATCAAATATTGTAGTGACTGAAAACTGTTAATCTGCACAGCTAACACCACGGAAAGCGTTCCAAATTAAGTAAACTATACTTAGTTTACGTAATATTATGTTAATAAGAAACCTGTTAGATTACAACACATACCCAACGGTTCCTCCTTAGATTATATATATATATATATATATATATGTTGCATTATCAATTCGTATTCGCTACTGATGTTCTTATTTACTTATTCACTATAACTTTGACCCTAATCTATATAGGTTATATATGCATATGCATATATATATACATATATATGCAGAGAAAACGAAACTGCACACGAAAGAGAACTGCCGGTGTAGTAAGTCAGTAATTTACCGTAGGATTCATGGTCGATTGCCAGTCAATACAGGGGCTGAATGAGTTCTTCTCCTCCAGCGTGATGAGGTGATTGGTGCTGCTGGAGCTCTCAAAGACCTCGTGCGAGATAAACGACTCATTTAGACGGTCCGGCGTCGTGAATGGACACAAACTGATGGTTCGCTTCGGCGTTGAAGACCCTCGACTGCAGGGGTTGTTGGATCGATTGAGCATCATCCCAGTAAACGATTATGACGACAAAAACCACAGCACCACATGACCACAAAATTATAGTCCAAAGACATACAAGCACATATAATACAGATGGCCTGAGTACTAACAATTCACCAAGTACCGTACTTCAAAACAAGAGCTAGCACCCTAAACGAGAGGTAATCCCACTTCAATCATGTAATGTATGTCTAACAGGTAAAACACCATGTTAAATAAGAGTTACGTTGTGCGTGTGGTGATTTAGCTGTAATGTACTTTATTAGGGTGCACCCTTATCTGTACACAGTGCTAACGTCTCAACGGACAAGATCAATTAGAGTTCAAAGTGGAATAGATTCAAACGCTATTATCATCATCATCGCCAATAGACGGTTGCACGACCTATTATCATCACCATTAGACGGTTGCACGACTTGTACGTTATTGCCATAACGACTAGGTTTTAGCTAACGGCTTGCACAGACTGTACATATCATTCACAATATGACTCCATATTTGCATTATATTTTGTGAATTGTGAGCTCATAGCGTAGGTGATGGGCGCTCGCCACAGTTTGTTTTCCTAAACCTTGGAAAATGGCGCCTCTAATCCTCATACAAAAACCTAGTAAACAACAAGGGGACCCTCTAACAACAAAGTAGAATCAACAAAGTACTAGACAGAGCTGAACTACAGAGAAATGCGTCGAGAGCAAACTTGCCACACCAAATTGACACGGATTACGCCAAGGATTGGAGCAGTGTCGTGGAGGAAGCTAAAGGTTTTCGGCGTCTGTTGCCAACGGACACTAGCAATCAAGGCTAGCCCTCTCGGTCCTAGTTAAGATGCTGTCATGGCACCTGCTAACGGGAGACAGATGTGAGTAATTTGTGGCAGACAATCTGGATCTTATCAGGGCCAGGAGGACTACTATCTCGGTCTGGCAGAAGAAGTGGGCTCAGGTTAAAGCCAGGGTGATCAGGGGGAGCTGGACCAGGAGTCTGAAATCGGGCCTCAGGGCCTGTCCGGGTTCAAAGCTACATGGTTAAAATGCTTCAGAGCTACATGGTTATGACATGACAGGTCACCAGTGGCACGTGTATGCAATGCGACTCTGGCAAGGTGTACGGCTTCGATGTAATGCCAAAGTAATACCGAGCCTCGGGGGGTGGGGAGGAATCCGGGTTTAGTGGGTTTGCGAGTCTCACACTAGTCACGCAGGCTGCTAGTGGCGCATGTGCATCATGCATTCCCGAAACCTCCCAGAAAAACAAAAGGTGTACGGCGTGAAACACACAGTATTGCTGAGTGTGGAAAGATAGGGAGGACTCCGCGTGTAGTGGGTTTGCGAGTCCCACAGAAGTCGCGCATGGGCCTTTTTGAAACTTTCCATTAAAAATAAGTGGACTACAACACTCCCCCTCCTCAACAAGACACACTAAGCTGTGGAGCTCAACATCGCGCGGCGGCCATAGCATCCATACAAGTAATTCTGCGCAGATTCCCTGGGACCTAAGAGTCAAAGAACTAGCTTCAAAATGCCCCTCAATCAACCCCCGGAGGGACGGACGACTAATTACAAGAGGCTGCTACGACTAATTACCAGAGGCTGTTACAACTAATTACCAGAGGCTGCACCCTTTATGGAGTGCACAGCTATTAGAGTTATAGCACGCCGCGCTGCTCAACATAACACACAAATCTATGGCGGTCAACATCGCACGGGAAAGTCGCACAGCTACACGTTCGGCAGATTCCCTCGGACGTAAGAATAAAAAAACTGGCTTAGGTAGACGCTACTCTCGAACCCTAAGACTAGGTAGTTCTCTGGTATGCCAAGTGCTTGTAGAAGCCGTACCTTAGGAACCATGAACATGGTAAAAAATCGCCGCCGTCGCCGCACCACACAGTCGAAACTTCTCTCCGGGCCAGTTCCTTAATGGCAAGCTAAAGTAAGGCCAGGTAAAGTCAAATCAAGGAGATAGCAATGTGGCCACCCCGACAAAGGGCAAAGACGACGACATCGACAACGACCACATTTAGTGGCTTCGTGGATTCCATGCAGTTTGTTTATACAAAATATAACCTATAACGCATCAACATACAACTACACTTCAACTAGAAAATGACAATTTAAAGCAAAAATTGCAGCAGCAACAACAACAGAGGTAGGCGACAACTCTAGCCACTTTGCCTTTGTTACTGTTGCTGCCGATGCAACCGTGGCGACCGACTTGTCGTGCTGTCACGATCACTGTTTCTAGTGAGGCTTATTGGAACTGCATAACGACGTACTTTCCAATGTTGCGCCGAAGAAAGCTGAACTTGCTGCTGCTTGGAGTCTGCTGGAGAGCTTTGTTGCTCAAGATTGTCGCTGCTGTTGTTGTTGTCGTGTCGTCGTCGTCTGGCGTTGATATTGCGTTGACGGCTGCTGCTGCTTGTTGTTGTTTGACCTTCACGGACGCCATTTGCGTTTTCGGTCGAAAAGTTGTTTAGATGTCCGGCGCGGGCGTCGCCACAATCATTCGCTGATTGTTGTTGTTGTTGACGGTGTTGTTCTTGTTGATGATGGTGTTGCTGCTGCTGCTGCTGGTGTTTTTGCTGTCGTTGCTCGTGCAACTGACGAAACAGTAGACACGCACTGGCTTCGGACGCAGCCGAAAATGAAGCAATCGGCGTCGAAATACGAACTACTACCGCTGCTGCCGGCGCTATTGTTGTTGCTGCTGCTTCTGCCAGCTGCCGCTGCTGTGCTGTTGTTGCTGCCTGTTGCTGACAAACCTGGACGTCGCTGTCGTGCTCAGGCCATTCGTAATACTGCAGATGTTGCTAATAGCGCAGCTGTCACTGGCAGCGCTGCAGCTGGCTCCACCTGCCGACATGCCGGACAGCAGAACTCCAGAGTCGCCAGCCGTTGTCGAGTGCAGACAGGAGGTCATCAACGATGAAGTCGACGAGGATGAACATGACGCGGATGCGGACGACGATGAGGATGATGCTGGCGGGAAGAGAACCAGCAGAGGGCCGGGCGGTGGATGACACATCGTTGACGAGAGAGGCAGATCATGACTTCGTGCCAAAGCCCGCCTCGGTGTCGTGGTGAGGCTGCATGCAGTCCATGCCGTCCGTCCGCGCGCATCACCAACAGCAGCGGCCGCCGAGGCGAAGGGTCACGATGAGAACACAGGAATAAACAAAACAGAGCGCAACAACAATAGTCGCAGGAACAGCAACAACACACACAACAACAAACACAATACAAGAGTCAGAGAAACCACCACCAGAACAACAACAGCAACAACAACTGTGAAGTTTCATTCGACAAAACACATGCACACATCAACAACATACACAAAAAAGATTGCAAAAAAAAAACATGAAGCTTATATTCAGATATATACAGTTCGGTTCGATTGGCAATTGTTCTTGTCACGGGGGGGGGGGGGGGGGGCGAATAATATGCTGTAATCATTCAAAAGGTTCCACGGTCAGCTCCGCTCTCTTCGGGGTCTGCTCTCTTCGTAGGCAGAACGGTGCCAAATACAAGCTGCTGAGTTATTCAACGGAAGAATGAGCAGATTGTGAAATTGGATGATTTGTAGAGAAATGTGAATGATATTTATCATGAAAAGGAAAACTCTTTACGGGCATGCTGGGTGAGCTCTTCGTGTAATCTACGGTCGACATAACCGGTCTTGTGAGAAAACCTTTCGTGAACTTGTGCAAACATTTCAGAGGACAGGTTCAATACGTGATGTGCCATGGAAGGTCACGGAGCACTCGGCTGAAAATGTTGCGGCTGCGGCCAACAATACGGAGCAATGTCCGGAAAATCTCGGTTCGGCAACGTGCCCAACAGCAGAGAATGTGTATTTATCCATATTAGATCAGCTGACACAGTTTAGGCATACACTAGTTTAACTAGGCTTCGGAGATGATACAGCAAAATGCCAAGTTTGAGGGGGGAAATTTGTCTTTTCCGATAAAGCCTATTTGTCTCTGAATGGAAATGTGAATAAACAAAACAGTCGCTTCTGGGCAACCGGGAACCCGTACGTGATTCATGAAGAGCAGTTACGCGGGCTATATGTGACAGTCTGGTTCGGCCTCTGGTCCAAGTAAATTATGAGACCCTGTCCTTTCGTTCCAGGTGAAAGGTGAACGTTATCTCAGCATGATCCTTAATTGTTTTTGGCCTAAATTAGACTGGTTTGTAAGATTTTGCGTTAAAACTAGATGCCAAATTTTTCCCGTGAGATCTTTTGAAGAGTAAGGTGTACGCTAATAATGCCACGACCATCAGCGGACTAAAGGCCAACACTGAACCGTGCATTAATGTAATTGAACCTGATTTATATGAAAGAGTGCTAACACTGGATTTCATTAGAAATGCCAATATACCTGCATTAAAATATAGAGTATTTGAGCAAGCCATTTGGTAGTTACATTTTCTGGTTTTCTGTTTCTGCCAAAGGGTGACTTTATATACTATGTATGAATATAACTATGACATATATGTCAATAACAAATTTGCCGCCCAAAATAAATTACTGTCGGTCCCCTAAAACTATATTTTTTAAATAGCTTAAATAATTGTTTTCATGTTACTTTAAAGATGAGACTATTTTGACTACGATCTCCCAATATGCAGATAAATTTATATATGCAAATAAAAAGGTTTCTGAGAAAAATTCAAAGTTGTTCGCTCAATAGCTCCCAGGCTTCCCGCATGCAGTCTAATCGTTCCGTGAGCACAGGGTTTTTCCTTGAAGTTTTAAATATCGTTTATAGATGTGTAAAACGTTAATTACTGACAACTTCTCACGGACGATTAGAGACATGCGCAGAAAGCGTGAAAGCTATTGAACGAACAGCTTTAAACTGTTCTCAAGAAACCTTTTTGAGCTTAATCTCAGTGCTCAGCATCCTATCTTTATATATATATATATGGCTGTAGAGTTATGCTGCATTATGTCACTTTAAGGCACTTCTCCTTGGCTGTCACACTGTCCTGGAGTAGCATCGCAAAGCCAAATTAAATCATATCAACTCGAAGTATCAAGGTCCGTACGTCCTCTGTTCGTCTGGCGTTCTCTATCTTTCTCTCTCATACACATAAACACGAAAAACTTACTCAGTATTCCGCATTTCGCCGCCGATTTCGCGGGCGACGACCGATCGGCGAAGAGGGGAGCGCTTTTTCTGCACAATAAGCAGGCCACCAGTAAAAGGTTGTTGTTGTTGTTGTTGCTGTTGTTGCTGTTGTTATCGTCGCTCTTGTAGCTGGAACGGATAGCTCGCAACGGACCTCTCTGGACGCAAAACGCCGTTACGGCACTGCTTTCACACTCACACACACACAATCTACCGCTGGTGGTGGTGTCAGCAACAGTCCCGGAATCAACAGCAGCTCGAACATGCTCTAACGGATACACCGCGGCCGGGACATTTAAATTCAGCAGCCGGAGGAACAAAACATTGCAGACGACTGCCTTCCCCTTCACCCCCCACCGCAATTCGAATCGGTTGTTGAACCTGCGGCTACTGCTGCTGATAATGATGATTGTTGTCCACAACTAGCGACGAGGGAAAGGGACGCTACGAGTTGACGATCCATCAATGAGAGCGCGCAAGACGAAGACTCCTCACATCACGTTTGTTTATCGATGGACATCAAGATTACATCAACATTTCGGACTCTCTCCGTAATCTCATCAATCAGCACATTACTCTCTCCCAAAGTGAACGACCGACGTATTTACTTCGTCGTGAGTAAATAACGAAACAATAGGAGTAGTGGTATTTCATTGATTACAAGTATCCCACGTATGCTACACCTCCTATGTCTCTTCACAAAGTCAGAATGGAGTCAAGCTCAACAGGGTTTTCGTTCACGCTTTCATTCACTTATGACATTTAAGAAATAATAAATAGTTCGCAGCCCGCCCAAAACCGCTGGACACTATTTCATCTATTAAAAACAACGTATGCCATGACCGTCAGACAGACAGACAGACAGATATACAAAGAAAACAAACAAACAGACATCCAGAGTTACTACTTCTAGCTCAAATGACCGCCGAGCGGCGACGACGACAACGACGGAGCAGACGACGCTCGCCGCTACAGCGCTCGTCAATACCGGCCGCCAAAGTTGGCGGGCACACAGCTGTGGAAGCTGGAATTGATTCTCCAATCTGTCACGGCAAAGCAGCGAAAAACTATGCGAACGTTTCTGCTGTCGACACTTGCACGGCCGTCTGTTCGGCTATGTGCGGGCGTAGGCAGATTTGTCTCGATTGCTAAATTCGGCATTTGGTTAGGCCAAACTTTGGCGCGTCTTTAGCGGGCAGCACGCCGCCTAAACAGACACCGATCAGATCCGCTCAGTCGTCAGATACAGGTACACTAGAGAGTGGATCGAGGCGGCGCTGGATAGTCTGTCTAGTGGAACAACCCACCCTCCTGCAACTCCAGTAGGTTTTTGCCTCGAGCAGAATCGGTGTGGTGGCCGAAGGCACACTGCTCGTTTTGGAGTGCAGTCCAAGTCAAGGAGTACAGTGCCTCTCTTTCCTAATCTTCCCGTCTCTTCTCTCTTTCTCGTCTTGCTCTGTATCTGTAGCCGACAACGACCGCCATCGTTGGTGCCATCTACCCGTCCCATCGGGTCGTCAATCGTTGGACCGTTCGGGCTCGGCGAGCGGCTTGGTTTGTTTGGTTAGACTCGTTCACTCAGTTGTGACACCAGATCGACCAGATCGGTCTATCAGTGGTGGTCGCTGGTCCGTTGGTAGTTGTCGTTGCTGAACGTACGCCAAAAAAAAAACGTACTCAGAGCGGGACGGCAAAGCAAGCAAGTTGGATCATCGGTTGGGGTTAGATCGCCGGTCGGCAGCTCGGCAATAGATCAATCACGCCCTCTCTCTCTCTCTGTATGTGTGTTGGTAATGCCCCTTCCGCCCCGCTCTCTGTATCTAGGTAGATTTTCAGGTGGTGTTGCCGAAGATCTGAAGGTGTTGAAGTGTTGCCGAATATTATCTGAAGGTGATGAAGTGTTGCCGAATATTATCTGAAGGTGTTGAAGTGTTGCCGATTATTATCTGAAGGTGTTGAAGTGTTGCCGAATACTATCTGAAGGCGTTGAAGTGTTGCCGAATATGATCTGAAGTTGTCTGAAGGGCCTATACCAACCTAGCACCGTGTTAGAGACCTCCCTGCCTACGACCTAACGTCACTACACACACAGTCGTCGTCGTTGTCATCGTCGACCGAATTGTTTTCGTCGGTGGTTGGGTATTCATCAGTCACTCTCTAAGTTAGTCAGTCAGTAAGACTTTAGTCGCGCCGGTCTACACGGTCTGACGTTCAGGACCGCTTGTCGCATTGGCTCCTTGGCCTCTCTTGCAGGCCAGAGGAAAAGCCGCCTGAACACCAACTAGCGAACACACACGACATACGCGATGGGCGACGTCACGAAGGCGTTCCTGTACGCCTGGTGCGGCCGCAACGGCAACCAGGTGCCGAGCTACCAGGTCAATCCGACGGGACCGAGACATCGGCAGCGCTTTCTCTGCGAGGTTCGCGTCGAGGGCATCGAGTACGTCGGCATTGGCAACTCGACCAACAAGAAGGACGCGCAGACGAACGCCGCCAAAGATATGCTGCAGTTTCTCGTGCGGCAGGGCCGCGTTCAACAGAGCGAGGTGCCGTTTGAAGCTCCAAGCGGTGGCGGCGGCGGTGGTGGTGGCGGTGAGTTGTGTTGTGTTGTGAAGTTACGAGTCAGTGTGACTCGGTACTGACGAATTGATTGGTAGACCTTTTTTTTTTATTTTTATTTAATGTCAGATGTTAATGGTCGACTTCGAACGTAGTTTATTCAACAGATGTTTAAAACTTGCTTAAGTTCTCGGTACATAAAAATGGTTGGAAATATTACAATAGATAGATAATTGATTGTTTCGAAACAGCATAAGGATGAATATAAATATATATATATATATGTATTCGTTCGCAGGGATCTAAATGCCATGGTTCGACCGTGAATGATTGATTACATTGAATAAATCATGATAATGATAATTCAAAAAATATATATTTATATATATATTCATATATATGTAATTGAAATTGCTCTCTACTTTCCTTCTTGCTCCATATTTTGTGCGCCTGTACCATGCCGTTAAATCTTGTTTGCCTTATTTTGCCGATGTACTTACTTTAAGATAAGACACCTTACGGTAGTAGACCTTTTTGATGTGACGCGGCTGTAGAGTGACTTTTCGTGTCTGTTCTGGCCGTCACACACGCAGGCTCGCATGAAGGCGGCGGATCTTCTGGCGGAAGCTTCCAGCCGTCGACGAAATGGAATGCACCTCGGGCGGCACCTCAGCACCAGCTAGGACCCTACCTGGGAGGCATGGGTGAATCGTACATTGATCGTATGCTGCAGCAGAATCGAAAGAACCTCGAGGAGGCCGAATGTCTCGACGTCAATGCCGAGATACACGGCAACTGGACGATTGAGAACGCCAAGAGTAAACTGCACCAGTACATGCAGATGAATCGCATCACCGCTGACTACTCGTATCGTAGTATCGGGCCAGCGCACAACACGAGCTTTATCGCCGAGCTGAGCATCTTTGTGCGTAAGCTGAACCGAACCGTAACCGCCCGCGAGCAGGGCTCGAACAAACAGTCGGCGTCGAAATCCTGCGCGCTGTCGATGGTTCGACAGCTCTACCACCTCAACGAGATTGAGGCCTTCGAAGGCACCCTGAAGAAGAAAGAAGTCACAGCGCTAAAGGAGTTTGAGTTCAACGTCGCTCCGAAGGTCTTCGAGGAAGTCAACCAGGTGATCAACATGCTCGGCCTGACGCCGTCCATGCCCAGCGAGCCGCCGAGTCCCGACTCGCCTTTCATCATCAAGGACAGGGAGCGTATTGAGGTGCCGCAGTGCCAGGGTCAAGCCGAGGGCGTTGTGGGTTGGGCGCCCCCGATGGCCAACTGGAATCCGTGGATGCAGCAGAATCTCGACGACCACCGCTTCGCCACGATGACGATGGACCAGATCTCGAAAGAGATGCTGGAGGTGTACAACGCCCAACTCGACAATCCGACGCTTCGTCAGATGATCCGCAAACGCGATCAGCTGCCCGTCTATCAGTCGTACGACGAGCTTCTCGACGCGATCCACGCTAACTCGGTGACGATCGTGCGCGGCAACACGGGCTGTGGCAAGACAACGCAGGTGCCTCAGTACATTCTCGACTCGTTCATCAACGTCGAGGATGGAGCCAACTGCAACATCGTCGTCACGCAGCCCCGTCGAATTTCGGCGATATCGGTCGCCGAACGCATTGCCGAGGAACGTTGTGAGCAGCTCGGTAACAGCGTCGGCTACTCGGTGCGTTTCGAGTCGCTACTGCCTCGTCCGTACGCGTCGATCCTATTCTGTACGGTTGGCGTACTGCTACGCAAGCTCGAGGGTGGACTTCGAGGAGTCAGCCACGTCATTATCGACGAGATCCACGAGCGCGACATCAACACGGACTTTCTCATGGTGGTCATCCGCGACATGGTGCGGAAGCATCCACAGTTGCGCGTCGTGCTCATGTCGGCAACGATCGACATTACCCTCTTCCGAGAGTACTTTGGCAACAACGTGCCCGTTGTCGAGGTGCGGGGTCACGCGTACCCCGTCCACCAGCTCTTCCTCGAGGACACGATCGATCTACTCAAGTGGACGCCTCCCGCCGATTTCCGCAAGAGGCGCAAGAACAACCGAGACGATGATGAGGAGGAGATGGCGGGAGATGTGCCGGAAGAGAACCTCAACAAGGTCGCCGATCCTTCGTTCGCGCCCGAGGTAGCTGAAGCAATGGGGGTGCTCGATGAACGGCAGATCAGCTTTGAACTGATTGCGGAGATTCTGAAGTTTTGCAAACAACAGCAGAGAGATGCTGCTGTGCTAATCTTTCTTCCGGGCTGGAGCATCATTTTTGCTCTTCTCAAGCATCTTGAGGCCGACCCTGTATTCGGACGCAAGAGCGACTTCTTGCTTCTGCCACTGCACTCGTTGATTCCCAAAGAGGATCAGGGCCGGGTGTTTCGACCCGCCGGCACGGGCTGCATGAAGGTCATTCTGGCGACGAATATCGCCGAAACGTCGATTACGATTAACGACGTCGCGTTCGTTATCGATACCTGCAAGGTAAAAATGAAGATGTTCACGACGCACAACAACATGACCAACTACGCGACAGTGTTCGCGTCCAAGACGAATCTCGAGCAACGAAAAGGTCGGGCCGGGCGCGTGCAGGAAGGCATGTGCTTCCATCTGATTAGCCGCGAACGCTTCAAGCGTCTCGACCAGTACAGTACGCCGGAGATCTTCCGAACACCGCTACACGAGCTGGCGTTGTCGATCAAGCTGCTGAAGCTCGGCGAGATTACGCAGTTCCTCAACAAGGCGATGGAACAGCCTCCGATCGACGCCGTGGTCGAGGCCGAAGTGACGCTGCGACAGCTCGGCGCGCTAAATCATGACAGCTCGCTGACGAAGCTGGGCGAGATTCTTGCCCGCATGCCCATCGAGCCCCAGCTCGGCCGTATGATAATCCTCGGCGTGATCTGCGAGTGTGCCGACGCGCTGCTCACGATATCGGCGAACAGCTCGACGTTTCCGGAGCCATTCGAGACGCCCTTCAAGGGCCGGTTGCAGTATCTGCACCGTCGATTTTCCGGCGGTCAGTACTCAGACCACATCACCCTGCTTAATGTGTACACTCAGTGGGAGCAGGCGCGATTGCGCGGCGGCGAGGCGCAAGAGCAGGCCTTCTGCGAGCAGTGGTCAATATCGATGCCGACGATGCGCATCACGACCGAAGCCAAGCAGCAGCTGCGGCAGATCCTATTGAACGCCGGCTTTCCTGAACGCGAGTTCGACTGTCCCATCTACAACTTTAAGGGCGAAGACAAGGTGCTCGAAGTGGCCGTGGGACTGCTCATTTCGGGCCACTATCCGAATATCTGCTACCACCAGGACAAGCGGAAGGTTCTCACCACCGAAGGAAAGTGTGCACTTGTGCATAAGACGTCGGTGTGTAACTCACTCCAGCAAAAGTTCGGATTTCCGTCTCCATATTTCATTTTCGGCGAAAAGGCGAGTGTCTATGTCATTTAACACTATCATCGGGCATTTGTGACAGTATTACAAATACGATTTACAATCTATCGACAGAAGCTATATACATATATATACGTCCATACATATATGTTAGTAGTAGATGTAAATACGTATCTCTTATGTATATATACAGCCTTATGTATGCACGTTCTCTAATGCCCTTTTCGTTGGCTGCCGTGGTGGTGTTGGTGGTGGTGGTGGTAATCATTCCGACTTTTAGGTTCGTACTCGGGCAGTCTCGTGTAAGCAGATGACGATGGTCACACCTCTGCAGATTCTTCTGTTCGGCGCGCGTGAGGTGGTGGCCACGAGCCCGCAGTCGGTTGTCGTCGACAACTGGATCGCGTTTAAGATCGACGCGCAGCTGGCGGCGTCTATCGTCGCTCTGCAGGAGCCTCTCACCGACCTCATTCATCGGGTCATTGACGATCCCGAGCTGTTGGGCCAGCTGCCCGACTCGGACGTCGCTCTGGTGAACGTCGTTAAGCGGCTGAGCCACTTTTCGTCGTCCGGCCTGGACACGCCCGTCGGCGGGGTCGGCTTTCCGAGCCAGGGCGACGTCGGCGATGGGCCGCCCAACAAGTCGCTTCGGTTGTCGTCGGTTAATCGGCCACCGTTCGGAAGCGGTGGTGGTGGCGGCGGCGATCGGGGTTCGGGGTATGGTTCAAGGTCTAGTGGTTACGGTGGGGGTGGTTACGGCGGAGGCGGGGGCGGTTACGGCGGAGGCGGGGGTGGTTACGGCGGGGGCGGTGGCAGCCATTACGGCGGAGGCGGGGGTAGTTACGGCGGCACGAATAACAGCAGCTATAATAGGACAAATAGTTATCGTGGAACAACTCACAGTAGCTATGGTAACAGTAGTAGTAGTAGGGGAAACTACGGTGGTGATGGCATCGGTGGCACGAGGAACGGACAACGAAGCAACTTCGGAGATACCGGCTCCTATGGTGGTAGGAGCAACAGCGGTTCTGGTGGCCACGGCGGAGGCTCCAGAGGTGGGGTTTCGTCGGCCAATGGTCACGGCTTTGGGGGGGGAGGAGGATATGGTGGCGGAGGTTACGGCGGTGGTGGAGGGCCCCCGCCCAGAACTACTAGCGGTAATGGTGGTAGCAGCTTGGGTGGTCATCGTAGTGCATTTCCGCCTTCAGGAGGCTACCATTAGGTGTTAGGTTTAACGGTAACGAATTCTTAACTACCTTTCCTCTGCACATGCCCCCACCCCTCCGTCCGTCCCCCCGGTACCTGTATACCTATAAACCTCTATCGGATTTTGGTCAGACAGACCAAGCCGCCACGCCACGCCACGCGGCGTTTACCGAGACGGTCGTCATATTCATTATTATAACCGGTCACTAGAACGACCCAACGTGCGTTCCTTGCGTCCCTCCCTTGATGGGCCTACGCGTAGCGTGGTAGTACATCTACTTCTGGATGGAGAATGTATGTGGTAGTGTTTGTGCGGGTGAGTCGGTGTGTGTGTGTGTTTGTACGAACGCCGCACAAACTCTGCGACCGACCGCATTGAGCAGATTTCAAGTGTCAAGTTAGTGATTTCTTCATCCGTGACCCGCCCGAGTGTACAGAGGTGGTGGTGGTGGTGGTAGTAGCAGTAGCAGTAATAATAAGCAGAAAGTCTCGAGAATTATGTTTCCTTGGATGCTTTCAAGGATGCAAGTTGCCGGAATGTTACCGTCAAGGCCACTCTCCAGCGGCACACAGTGTTGCTGCTCGATAGTGGTCTTGATGCCCGTAATCACTAGCGCAGCCTACCCTAGCCAGGTAAAGCGCGTTGCGTTGGCTTGGCCACCGTCGCTCACAGACGAGCGCAGACCTTGACTAATTGCTGCTCTTTTCCGCGCTCATCACGGGCGAAGCGATTATCGCTTGAGTCCGTTCTGGCGCGGTCCTCTTTGGCAGCGACAATTGTAGCACAAGCAGAATCTATAGGATTGATCTTCGGCGTCGAGATTTCGATTCTCGAGGACCGAGAACGAAAGTGAGAGAAAAAAATTTATGAGTAAATGAAAGAAAGGAAAAGGGAGCCAGAAAAGAGGATGCAAGTACTCGTGGAAGTTGCCGTAACGACGCGACGTTAGACGACGATATGGACACAGGACAGACAATAGCTTCGGCTGCTTCTGCCACTTACGTTATGAATAGTGTATCATCGCACAGTAGTATCGCAACGACTTCTACTGCTACGACCACCAGCCAACCACTTAAGTACGATTTCTAAGGCGAGTTCGAAGTCTGAATGAATGAATATATATCCGACGATTGTACTAACGACCTGTTGCGAAGCGGCTGCTTGCTATGTGTAGAACTGCGTGTACTGCGCTGCGGTGGCGGCTACGGGACGCTACGAACGAACGATTGTAGAACACACAAACTCAAAGAGCAGTGGGACATCTGGCGAGACAACGTGGTCATTTACGTACATTTGTTGTTTGTTCGATAATGGCGACGATAGACGTGCAAACAGTGTAACAAACAGTATCCGATGGCAGCGACAACAGCAAGAACAAATTGCGTCAGACCCTCTGTGGAACGATCGACACTACGAGCCACCGAGGCCGGTGGTGCGTGTGATCGATCCTCCACAGCGAGCCTGATTGACGATGATTTAGCTGTTGTCGATGCCGTCAGGGTGCGCGATTATCGAGAATCATTGATTGATTGATTGAATGTATACCGGCTAGTCGACTGGCTTCCTCTGTGCGACCGAGTGTAGCGAAAGCCAGTCGAGGCGCCATTTGCTGTAGACTCAAATCGGTAGTTCGTCTACCGACGGGGGGCATCGATTCCCATACGTGCGCGATTGTTTTGCAAGCGTCGCCACTAAAGGTAAGTCTCGCCTGTGTCCTACCTGTTCGAATTTCTATATTCTATATATTCTGTTAAAAAGATATTTATAAATGTGTGTATGTATATATATATATATATATATGTATATATATATGTGCATGTAGATATATATATATATATATATATATATACAGTATTAGCACAGTATCATGAGAGGAGTGTTTTGTTGCTCGATTACCTGTAAGCCAACCGCAGCTGTTTACGCAGTTTCACACCCACCACGGATTGGATCCAATAAAACCAATAATTACAAACCATACTGATTGATGGTGGTTGTTACTGAGACATAGCTCATAGAAATTGAATGTAAAAGCGAGTCATTAATGCAACGGGGCATAGCACGTCTTTGTCTGCGTCATCTGTACGATGCGCTAGAGAAAATCGAAACAAACTAGATGGGAGTAGGTTTACACGTACTTTGTTGGCATCTTCAAGTGATTACCGCGTTTGTAAAAAAAAAAAAATCGCTAACGATACGAGTGCTTTATTGTCAAAATAAGTTTTTCAGAAGCTCGAAGGCTAGACAGTGACACTAATGTAGACAAAGGTAATGGAGGCTTCAATGCCGTCATTCACATGGGTGAGCACTAAGTGCGGTGTCCTCACCACAGAAACTACCAACACGGTAAGACTGACGGGAAACACAACGGGTCGTGGCGCACATTTACCTAGTGGTTTTAATTTTTAAAACATAGTTAGATTCGGATTTTGGGCGAACCAAGCTCAACACTACACTTGGCCAGCTTCACACACATTCGGGAAGAGAGCCTCACGCAAGCGAAAAGGGACAAAGGTTCCGAAGGCAGTCAGGATTCACACACTATGCACAACGGATTTTCGTCCATATTTCACACAGCTGCGTCTAGGTAATCTAAGCACCCTGCGACACATTCACATTATCGTAACTTTGAGCCGTTCTTTGGTGCACACAGAACGTTGCGGTAGCGATATGGACCGTGTCCCCATGCGTTCACACATCACAAATATACACACCCTACAAGTGGCGACAATGATTTCCTTACATGAGCATGACGAGTGATTAAAACGCCCATTAACCGCGTCTGTACTTGCATAGAATAGAAAGCTCCTTTATTCATGTAATAAAGGGTAAGGAATAACCGGTCGCTGGGTGGGCCTGTGCAGTCGTCCTGTTTTGAACATCTCTGGCAACGCGCGAGGCAAACATACTATTGATGTGCTCCGCTCTTGCAACGCATCTGGGCACACAAGTTATTTGGCTCCTGTGATTGTTCGGCATTCTATCAGATAAATGATCAATAAGACTTGCGCCCATAAGCTGAGCTAACCCCCGTCTGCCATTTTTCCTGAGTGTGTTTATTAAGGACGGTAGTACCATGTCGTTCGTTTTGAGGTCACATCTTCTGTGGAGTCTCTTTAAAAATCTTATTTGTACACCTTCGATCGTACCTATGTATTTACACAAATATGGATGCCATATGGGGCACGTTGACAATAAAACAGCGAAACAACATATTCACAAGTATAGAGGCTGCTTTGAGTAGTTTTTTATATGTGCGGAGAAGGTGAGGTCCGCCGAAATTAAGACTCCAAGATCCCGCGTCACGTTGGCCGTTGGCAGTGTTGCCCCGTTGAGTAAGTAGTCTAGCTCGGAGGAGCCGTGTTTCACAACAAGACATTTGTGAACGGATAGCTGCATATCATTGTCGATGCACTACCGGCTGACACTGCCCGGACTGCAATGCGGTGTGCTCCGATGATGATTTAACAGCCGATAGTATATAGAGTTTAATATCTAAGACAAATAGTATGTACAAAAGCGGAGAGACGCAGCTGCTCTGCGGCACGCCAGACGGTGCCAGGCGCAGGTTGCTTGAGGCGTCTCCTGACTTGACTCGGAAAGTCCGGCTGCGCAAAAGCTCTGCAAACCAGTCGCAGGTCTGCGGATGGACTTCAGGCGCTCTCAGTTTGTTAAGTACAATCTTAACAAGTTTGTTAGTGATCTGAGTGAGTGGAAAGATCGCCCAACAACGATCGACTCTGTTGGACGTACTTTTCTGATAAACACAAATACAGTCGAAATGTCTGTTGGCGTTTATGCAAAACGCCCAGTCGTGCGTCGTCTCTGGCAGTCGCGTACACGTAGATCGCCGAGGCACAAAATCGTGTTGCGCCGCATCAAATAATTTGGTTTCCAGTTATATAATTGGTTATGTGTCTGACTAGAACTCTCTCAAAGACTGTACAGGCGACGGAGCACTGTGACACTGGATGCCGTCAGGTGTGTGGCTGAATTTGGGCGTTAAACGCAGCATTTGCAGGTAAATGTCACGTTCGTTGAACTCGACCGGGATGTCGCGGTGTGTTATCGAACTATGAACCATTGTCGTAGGAGATGCGCTGGTTACTGGAGCAGGGTTGAGCAAAGACGAGAAGAAATACGATGCCACGAGCCCAGCCTTATCCTCGTCCCTCGATGCAGAGCACGAGTCTGACCTCAGGGTCGGAAAAGCTTCATTGCTGGTGGTCCGCATGTTGGCGTTCGGAACGGAGCTTTGCTGTCTTTGACGTTTACATTCAACTTCGTCAGAATGCAAAATCGCTTGGTTGCCTCTTGAGTGTTCGGTGAAGAGAAGAACACGATTCGGAGTCCGGCGACGAAGCGATAGTTGATCGAGACGCGATACATAGGCGCGAATGGTCTTAATCTTCTTAGCGACGACAGTGGGCGTAGAACGGTCAGTTGAGAAACGGCAGCATCGGGAGAATTTATTATACATTTCATCAACGTCGTGACAATTAGAGAAGAAATCCGAGCTATGATCGGGTCAGATATTACAATGGAGTCAATCGTGTCAGGGTCTGTTGTTAAAATGAGATCGAGGATGGACACAGATTGATGCGTGGGGCAATCGATCAGCTGGGCGTAGTTGTTCTCAAGACAGCAGTTTCCGAGAAGGGCTCCCACAAACAGTATCGCACTCGAAAGTGGACATTCACCAAAACCGGCAGACTGCACATGGTTCGACAAGTTGGTATATATATATATATATATATATATTTGTTTTTTTTCAGGGAGGAGGAGTT
Source organism: Dermanyssus gallinae (assembly GCA_003439945.1). Classification (NCBI taxonomy): domain Eukaryota; kingdom Metazoa; phylum Arthropoda; class Arachnida; order Mesostigmata; family Dermanyssidae; genus Dermanyssus; species Dermanyssus gallinae. Next base: position 357,821 of record QVRM01000510.1, read on the forward strand.
AAATGCTCTAGGCACTAACGCACTAAGGTGAGTAGATAGAAACTCAGCCTTATGCAGTGTGGGATTCACCCCCGACGGTTGGACATTATTTCGCCGACATCATACCCACAAAACGCACCTCCCCCTTAAGCTTCACTCTCTGTCAGCCCGGCTCTCCTTTTAATAGTACGACGAGCCGACAGGCGTAAGTAGTACTATTAAAAGGAGAGCCGGGCTCAGTAATGTTTGCCCCAAAGTCTGAGGCCAGTTACAAGCGTAGTTCATGGATATTTTCGGCCATCCTAAGAAATGAAGGTTGATGGTCGCATATCTAAATATTCGGCGACCTATAGACCCGTAGGCAAAAGCAAGTAATAAAAAGTAGTGAAACAATTGGCAAACGAAGAGATTTTCTTAGAGAAGTGTTTGCGGGCCTAGCTTTGCGAGCAAAAGTCTACAATCCACGGGCCACGGTCCGCGTCACTATTCTGCTATGGAAGAGCATATTCGTATCAGCTGTCACGTATGCAAGTGTCGTTATCACTTTGAATACCAATTGCATATATACCGAAAGGAGAAGGCACACGAAACAATGTAGACGCGCCTGTTCGGTCCAATTTGCGGCGGGGCAGTTCAGGCTCAGGATGTTGGACTCGCCAGGCTTCAGCAAATGTTCGAGGCAAGATAAGATGGAGTGCAACACGTATTTGGCCAGGATTCTATGGCGCACAAACAGAAGACCGCGGTGAAAATATGACGATGACAAACCATGTGATCGCCTTTCTTTCTTTTTTCTCATCGCCTGGCTTTAGAGCTAGCTAGAATACGTACCGTTGCAACCGTGAGCTTACGAATAGCGCCAATTTATGTCGAGTAACTTAAAAGTCGTAAGCTATAAGCGGACTGTTGAACTGGACCGGTCAACACAAAAGTAGAAATAGATCACGCTATGTTCAGGTCTAGAACTGGAAATTAAGCGCATCGTGCACATCTAAGAGCCCGCATGAAAAGCCGCATTGAGTCGCGGATCTACCGAGAAAAATATGAAACAAAATCAACGCGACGAAACGATAGTTTTTTCGCTTTAAGGGCTCAAACTTCGTTTGTTTGTTAGTGTGGATTCTGTCAACTTTCGGTCAAAGTAAACACAGCGGAACGTTTTATGAACATGGGTCCCGTGGTCTATTTTATTGTAAAAGTTCCTTCACAAGAAATAGTACGTGCATATTTAATATATATATATATATATATATATATATATATATAGACGACGCCGCCACCAGACATTAAGGAGTTTCTGCAGCTATTTGTAGACAAAACGGAAGGCGTGCAAACTATGTTCTTGAGGTGCCTGCGGTTGAGGTGCTCCCAAGACACATCGTTTGATGCTCTTCCCACCGTTGCTTCACTGGTCGAACAAGTAAACACAACTGCGCTTCATCCGTTTTCAAAGTGTTACTTACTTGGTTATTTCTTTGGTGTCAGATGCAATAGTGTAAGCTGTTGGGACGTAACACGTAATTTATTAACGGACAGCTTGGAATATGGCCAGAGAGCACATCCAAAGCTGCATCCCCTTCGACGCATAACAATTACCACATATTAAATCTTACTGCCAATTGTAAAACCACATTAAACCCATTGCACAACACAACCCTCTTTAAAATTGCAGATCAATATCTTATGTTGACTTTTAAGAGACTGGCCGAAGAAGGGAATCCTGTTCCTAGAAGTACTGCTTACACAAGCGGCCTTGGAGCCAATAATGTCACACCTAAAGTCGCACTAACACACTCAACGGCACAGTAATCTAATATATTTTGAGAAGACGTAAACCTATAAAGTGCTTAACTGTTTTATTATAACACAATCAGCTTTGAAATAAACATTCATATACAGGCGGGTATGTACACGAACATATCGTTTGCGCCCGTTGTTTCTTAGTATTAACAATGCTCACTATTAAGATTGATAAAAAAACTACCGTACACGATCAATTGTATATACAATACAAGGTTCGGTTGCGTCGATTGTGTGGGAGACGAATTCCAGAAGATGGGATGAGCGTGCTTTGGCATATGGTCAGGTGCACGTTATGTGTCCAAAAGCTTGAAAATTCTTATGGTATGTGATCCAATTCTTTCATGTCTTCACTGACTTCTTCCTTTTCTATTTTTTCTTCCTTTTCAGCTTTAGATGCCACACCGCTCATGATAATGACGTCCGCTGAAAACGTTGCATTAGGAAATACAGACAGGCTAAGCTATTAGAGTCACTAACGTACGTCAACTATATATATATATATATATAAATCCTCAGCTGCGGGCAACTTATTGAAACGTTAGAAGCAATCTATGTGTCGGCATGCCGTATATTGGCTAAACGTTATATACCATAGAACAGATACATCGACAAATAAACATAATATTTATAATAAAAGCAATACAGCTCTGCTAAAAAGAACATACAATTAAATGCTCAAAACAGTCAGTTTTAACACTTGCGTAACGTATGAGCACTCGGCAGTGCACATATAATATTGTGAATAAAATACGTCACACAAGCGTACGTACGGAAATGCGCTAGTTGCTACTATTAACAAGGATAACACGCCGTGTGATAGTGCGTTTTTCGGTACACGGCTACCACCACCACCTATGCAGTGCAGAAGGAAGCTTCCATGACCCCGATGTTGACTGCAGATGTAAATGTGTGTCTACACTCTATATTTTATACAATCCTTGTAACTGCATTCGTGAGCTCCTGACGCCGAGCCAAATCTTTGTACTTAGGTATTATAGATACTAAATGTGTGAATAAATGGAATTTGTGACTATTAACAAGGAGCCATTCAGTCAATCAATGCACTCGAATATGTCGAGGAGATAAAGCATCTTTTTAATACAAACACTACACGTGTTTTTTTTAACAATATCGTGAAATGCAGTGCACGCATATGCACGCTTTAGAACAAGGCAGTGTAGTGGAATTCTATGACAATGTTTTTGGTATAATACTTAATCAAATCTGTTTTTTAATCCCCCCTTCCTCCCCTTGGGAGTGGGTGCTATTTTCAGATATAATCCACTCCAAGAGGGAAAACATTTCATTCTTCAAAGACGTCTTACTTGAAACAATTTACAACTGACGTAACAACTCCACACTAGGCTTTGACTGTTTGTTTTACAGCTAATACTTTACTTACAGGCCACCACCGTTGCTGTGATGTACGTGTGACCTCGAGAGTCTACGACTTCTCCGTAGACGAGACGGCCATCAACCAAAACTCGCTGACCGCGTTTGAGATACTCGACTAAGGTGTTCCGAAGGTATGGTTTGAATACCGATACCCGATGCCATTCCGTCTTCTGCTGGATTTCGCCCGACTCGAACCTTTCGCCGCCGCACGACAAGCATACACAGTCCACACAACAGATGCATGTATAAATATATATGTTAATGTTTTTTTTTTAATTTTAGCATTTGAGTTCATGTTCGTAGATGTTTATATATCTATTTTTTTATGAGACCGACACGCCCCCTCCAAACGGCAAATTCATTTAAATTCCTCAATTCATCATTGAGCTTAGAATTTCAAAAATTAACAAACTTACCACAATTGTAACAGTTGAGGGTATTTTGTAGAAAAGGATATCGCCCGTGTATATATATATATATATATATATATTGTGAATCGCGAGTTCGGTTCCGGAGACGCATACCCTTGCGATGCGATCTTTTACAGTAAATAAATTAAAAAGTAACAAAGCAAAATATATGCGTTCGACGTCCGTGCCACAGGCCTTACGGCCCATTGCGAGCATCGATACATGTTTTGTGCTAAATATATGTTAAATCAATATGTATGTATAATGTATAAATAAAAAATAACTAAATATATATATATATATATATATATATATATATATATATATATATAAATATATATGATTATTTTTGTATATAGAATGTCGCAAATTACGATGCTTTATGCTAGAGGAATGACTAAACGTATTGCAAAATACAATTATAATTACATCCAACGAGCATACAAATCATCACACAAATGGAGTGTCTTACTTATTCTCTAAACTTCAGTCGTCGTATGTCTCTTTAACAATGGCCCATGGCGATCGATTCGTAAGTCGCGACCTCATCACGCCTTCACTTAGTCTAACAGTGACTAAGCTGCACTATTATATATATATATATATATATATATATATATATATATACATATGCCGTTCATGGATGCTGATGCTAAAGAAGTCGAATAGCGGAGCTGAGCCCATGAGTACATACCGGTAGTTATGATTGGTAGCGACCGTGAATAGGACAACCGGCGTAGAGCTATTGCCGCGCAGCTGCGGGTCGATACCGACTCGGCCCAATAGTGTCACTCGATTAAGCGCTGCAAAAACAAGCCATTCTATATGTAAGATGTATGTATATATATATATATATATATATATATAGTAGTCTGACATTATATAATCAACTCTGGCTGTTAGGGAGGTTCCAACAATTTCCTTACATACAAGCATGTGGTACCGCCCAATATTGGACTGTCCACAAAAACTACATACGCATTCTTCAGTGGTAAAACAATTTGGCTTCATGCACATAAAATGGTGGTATCCGTGCCATGTCGTTCGGCACACAATTGTGCGATTCCGTTGGCGGCTTCCTTTCCATTTATGAAAACAAATATATATATATATATATATATATATATATATATATATATATATATATATACGCAAAGATCAGTGAATCTAGCATAGAAGTCGCGAGCTCGATCCGGCGCGGCACATGCCTTTTCCATGCGATCTTTCACGGTGAAAGTAACAAAACCAAAAAACCTTTCTTACTCTTTCTCAACCTTCAGTCTTTTTGAAGCTTTGCACACGTAGCTTAGTGCTGTTCTAAATATTTTAGTCCTTTTTAAATAAAGAAAGAAGTTTTGAACAGATACCTGGATTATGAGGTAAGAATGCATGCCAACTTCCCACATAGACAGAATAATCAATCCGTTCGAATATCCGCAATCGGGGATAATGCACATGCAGCTAAACAAGATTGCAACTATCTTAATTCAGCAATTGAGCAGACCAGCAAAGTAATTTTTAGAGAACGCCCTCAGTTCGTCCACAAAAATTCAAATACGTTTAGCTGGAATCTTCCTTAAGGAATTGTTTCTACCGAAGAGCGCTTTAATGAGGTAGAAGGTTTGATATCAATCTGATGACGCTAAATCAATCATCCTAGAAGGTCCTCCATTCGTTAGTTGCTTACTTAATTCGAAATACATACAGAAGTATAAAACATATCATTATGAAAGCACACTCACATTTCTCAAGAGAGGTTACGGTTCTCGCTGGCGTCTCGCTACAGAACGTCCGGAGTCCCGTTGATCGCTGCAATTCAGGTTACAAAAGCACAAATACAAACTAGGATACATTACAGGGAAATAACCGGTACCTAACGTACATTTAGCGTCCTCAGCCATTTTCGCCTTTTTTTGCTTCTCATAGTAAAGTATGGTACAGTTTCTTAGGCGTGTTTACTAGGAAGGTCAACCTTCGTTAGCACCGTCATAGCAGATCCAGCTGCAGATGTCTTAATTTGTGTCGAGTAATAATAATAATGTATCTAACCACTGTTGGCTTCTAATCGCACGTAATTTGTTCTTACAAACTAATATGATATCTTAGTATGTACAATAAAAATGTGTGTCGACCAGTCGAGTTCAAATCACAAGAACAGTTCAAATGCATATATATATATATATATATATATATATATATATATATCAGGTAGTTCAATAAGTTCTTAGAATGAGCTTTTTAGAATTCGAATTTTGGCACGCTTTCACCGCTAATAGGAACTGCAACTTTTCGACTGCTAGCACTCAATATATTATGGTGATTGGCCGTTGCGATTTCCCGTGCAACGTATCGGCGTGATTTTTAAAAATGGAGAAAAAAAAGTTTCGAGTGGTTATCAAGCATTTTTATTTCAACGGTTGGAATGCGACCCAAGTAAAAATTGAGTTAGACGAGACGTACAGTGACTCTGCGCTATGTTTTGCCACTGTTTCCAACTGGATTAATGTGTTAAAAAGAGGTCGCAGGAGCACCGAGGATGAACTACGTCCAAAAAAAAATGCTGTGCGAAAAATTCTTGGCACAGACAAGCGAATGAACATTAAGAAAATAGCGGAGGCATTAGGGATTAGTTTAGGCAGTGTGCATTTTATCCTACACGAAAACTTGAGGATGAAAGAGCTTAGAGCAAAATGGCTGCCACATTTGCTCAACCAAGGCCAAAAAGACGCGCCTGTTTTGGCTTTACAGCGAAATTTGGCCAAACTACACTCCCGAGACCCAAGAAGCATCTTGCCAATGGTGTGCACCTGATGAAGGACCTCCGAAGAGGGTACGGACAACGGCATTGACCGGAAAGGTGATGGCTATAGTTTTTTAAGACCAACGTAGAATAATGCTGGTCGACTACCTTGAGAGCTGTAAAACGATCACAGGAGAATATTATGCAAGACTGTTGGACTGCCGTTAGCAAGAACTCATCGTGAAACGGCCCGCTTTGCAGAAGAAGGTTGTCCCGTTTCACCAGGGCAATGCTCCTGCACACAAGTCCCGGCAAGCATCGGCAAAACTGGCCCAACTGAGGTTCGAACTTATTGAACAACCCTCCTATTCTCCAGACCTGGCCCCCTCTGATTATTTCCTCTTCGGACATTTGAAGAATAGTCTCGGTGGAAAGCGTTTTTCCAGCAATGAAGAGGTTAAGGCTGCTGTCAATGCCTATTTTCAGTCTAACGACGCGGAATTCTACTCAAGAGGTATGAAAGCTCTGAAATCTCGGTGGGAAAAGTGTATTGAGCTTCTCGGGGAGTATATCGAATAAGAAAAATTTAAAAACATGATTTGGAAAATTCTCGGTTTTCATTCTAAGAACTTATTGAACTACCTGTATATACACACCACTGGTCGGCTCTCTTTATTGGCAACACCAGATGTTCACATACATGAAATAAAGATAACTTAATTTAATTAAATTGTATAATATATATATATATATATATATATATATAGTGTGAAGTTCATCAGTCTAGTGCTTTGTCGCACACATTCTAGTCGGCAGCGAATACGAAGAGTAGTTTCATCGTTCTACCGGCCTGCGCGGCCGGCAATGCCGAGTACTCTGCTACTACTATCACGATAAGAAAACGATGAGATTTTTCTCTCTCTAGCAATTACATTCACACTTTCTTACACTCACAGATACACAGAGACACACCCATACACATAGACAGATACAAACTTACCATGACACATCGAAGAAAATTTTGTGCTAGCATTTTTTCGGCGTGAGCGGAACGCGCGCGTCTAGTCACAAACCAGCACCGTCGACCGGCAAATTCCGGGAGGTTGGAGTGGAGTTTACTTGCCGCACCTGACTGCTGGCCGTAGCAATGAAGACGAAGCAGCGACTTGACGTTGTGTTCGCGCGGATTACCCGATTAGTGTAGTAGAAATGTGACCAATAGAATTTGCGGCCAATCACTACGCAGAGAGAGACAGAGAGAGAAAGAGAGAAGATGCTCGCGAGACGTTCGAATTCAAGCGCGTGCACTTGCTTGCTCTTTAGTAGGACTGCCGCTTTGCCGGCCTGGTAGCGGTGGTGTGCTTCATCAATCAGCCTGTGATGGCGCCGCCGCCGCATGACCGCCTGCAGATCGTCTGCTAGAGAGAGAGAAGCACATGCTGGAGATGCGTCAGCAGCCACACTAAACACACACAGTGGGAGAAATTAAAAAAATCGAATTCTTCGGTTGTTGATCTTCTTCGAAAAAAAAGACTCAGCGCTTGGTGAACGCTGCTGCTGCTGCTGACAATGGCCGTGATGACGACGACGATGATGGGGATTAATGATAATTATGATGATGGTGATGATGACGATGATTATTGGTTGCGATAATGATGATGCTGATGATGTTTGTCATGGTTATTGTGGTTAGAATAAGATATCGCGCTAATCAAGGAAAATTGTTTGTTCATCATTACGCTGCGATTGACATGTATTGTTCCACACCAATGTCTATGTTCTGCATTCAGATTGCTTTTATGGTATGTTTTGGGGTTCACTCTCATGAAACTAGTTCGGTTCACAATGTTTTTAGTTCTTGCCATATCTTATAACATTTAGTTATGGTAGGCATTCTCATGTAATTTATGCCTTCACCGTAAAAGGTGAATCGCTTACTCGACATGGAAGGTTCGGAAAACTGTGTGCGCCCTCTTGGGCGTTGACCTGCGTGAGCAAATTCATTCTAGCACATTTTTTTACCCGATTTTGCGCATCTACAATAATACAGTACATTACGAAGCTCTTTTATCTATAATGAGTTTTAACAGTTTTACAACATTTTGGACCGACATTTTCAAACAAAAGCATTATTTATTAAGTCTTACACAGTCGTCTTGGGCGGCTAAGAGTGGTTATTTGATCGCAAAGTAAATTCGAAAAATCGTTTAGGACACAACAATTCGTTTGATCACACCAGATTGCAGTGCTACCTTGACATCTTCAAAATGTATTTTTTAACATCGTCTGTATGAACTCTTTACTTCACAGGTAGGCTTTGTAGACGTGTTTGAATCTTGACAGAATGACTAGACTCCTTTCTTTCCCAATAAAACTACATTGCATTAATTTGAAAAAAAAAACATCCATACATCGTCTTGTGTCTTACGACTATTTATCAACTCTCAGCGACTATTCATATTTCTAATATTGTTTGAATTTTTAATTTTGTTCCAGTACATTATATCAATAAAAGAAATCTCGGTTTCGGCTTTCGGGCGGAATATTTTTAATCGCAAAAAAAATCGTCGTTCATTGCTGGCAGCTTAATTTAGTTAGATACTGATCGCCATAATTAATACTCTCTCGACTCATAAACCTCACGCGCCAGTAAATCATGCAAATTTTATAAATTCGTTTTGCATAAATGTCGTTTGCAAGTGATTACGACGTTGACAAGCTAATTTATATTGTTGTTTCTTAGAAAAGCAGTCCTTGTTGTAAAATTCTAGCATTGTGGCGAAACTAGACACAACATAGCACAACACCAGAGCAATGACCTACTACTACTACTACTAAGCTGTTGATACAAGACGGCGCCAGTAAGACGACACGAATACGACCGAACACATTGTCAACCAACGTGCACTCCGACGACCAAGCGACTGTTCAAAGCCACAACGTCGCCATCATCATCATCATCATCGACAACACCGACATAGACACCATCATTACATTATCAGATCGACGTAATCGTCTCACGGCAGCCTTACACACCGAAGACAGTCCACGCTACAACAATGCGCGCCCAAATCGATGACCCATCGGATTCAGCGAAGTTAACCGACCGCTGGAACATTTGAGACGACCGAATCTACAAAACCCACTATCTAACCAGTGTCTCCCTACAAAACCACACACAAAGCCGATTTAGGAATCTACACTTTTGAAAGTGGCGTCTGGCATCTTTTTGGTGCCGGCACCTCTCTAGAGTGAATAAATAGACCGAGCGAGGGCGGCATTACGACCATCTTCTTTGTGTGTGTGGGCTGTGTTACGCACCAGACATATATCTATCTATCTGTGTGTGTCGTCTCCTCGTGTTGAACTTGCCGTTCTGCCGAGTCTACATCTCCCAGTTTATTTAGCGTAACATCATCGTTACAATAATATAGATTCCTCATTGCCTCATGTATGTAACTGGCATGCTCCCGGCACCTCAGGCACATTGGCCGTAGGTTTGCTATGTCGGTGCTGTTTGCCTCTGAGGTCGTTAAAAGCCAACTTATACGCAGAGTACGTATGCGTACAGCGATATGGCAGTACTAATGGCATAATTTTTCCAAGAATAATAATTCAACGTTTGGTATTGCATTCGAAGCGCTATTGCATTGCAGATGCGTTTCATTATATAATCTTAAATTATGTTATTTTTTCAAGAACTGCGATACTGTTGTACGTGTGCTGTGAGCTACCACTTTTTTTGGAATGGTTGTCCTCGTAAACTCTGTGAATGAAAGTACTGAAGTCCTCCAAGATTTCAGGATTACACCTCACCAGGATTACCTCCGAGATTACAACTGATCGAATACCACATACCCATGGAGCACTTTTGCACGCTCTGCCAAAAAAATATCATGATCTTCGCAGCAATTGTACCTGCATTGAATTCGTATCACGCGCAAATTATTTGCGTTTTTTGCAAAGTTGTCTACCTTTACTCTAAATCCACTATATCTACTATGAACTCCAATTGCGGGCAATATGCTATAAAAGTTTTGCAATACTAAATATCCTAAGAATCCCGTCATTTCATGCTTTGGCCATACGTGCTTATTAGGAGAGAGCTTTCAGTTAGCATTATATCGGTAATAAGGATGATTTCAACCATTTTAAGTTGCTATGTCCCGTTCGTTTTTGTATGTCAACATGCAGTGGCTATGTTTCCCTTCTAGAAAATCCATACAGTCGCGGCACAATAATATAGGAAATTTGGCATCGTCGACTAGATGCAGGCGTTGAGGGGTAGAGTGGTGCTAGCATTGACTGCTAGAATATCGGACTTAGCGCGTGAGAGTCCCTCACTAGGTGGTGTGCTGCAGGCGCCGCTAGTGCATTTCCATTTTCCCTTCCAATTAAAAACAAAAACGGGTGTTCTTACGAACATTGCGTAATCTTTAGCCGATATAATTAGGTTATAAAGATTCTAACATGGTAGAAACTAATAAGTAATCCGTGCCATCTTTAAGATAAGGTAATAAAAAAATGGTATCTACTGACCATATACGATGCAATACGATGGATTTTGAAGAATCTTTGCAATTGTTCAGGCAACAAAAGGGAATACGGCCAAAAGGTTATTATATGCTCGAACTCGCAAGCGTCCGGCTTGTTTGTTGACTGCAAGGCTGGTATGCTCAACACCCGACTGCTGGCGGCCAGATACTCGGTAATTGAAAGCGTTCGGTGTAGAGCGTGTGATATAGAAGAAGAATCCATAGAACATATCGTGCTGAAGGGCGACGAGCTAGGAGGTGTGAGAACAGTGTCTTTAGCCGAAGCATTGGGTTTCAGTGATAAACCACTATGGCAAGAGAGAAATGAAACCAAACGCAGACAAGAGAAATGGCATAGATTGTAAGGAACCACGGGGAAACACCCCGCTAAACTAAACTATTGGGTAATTAGGTAGTAATAAAACCATCGTGATATTCGAATGAATAGTATGAATGCACTACAAACGAGAATGCTTGTAAAATTACATATAATGATACCATAGTAACAAAATTGTAACGTTGTTGTGTTACGCCTATGATCGGCAGTCCAAGTAAAACAGTCACTTAACCTGTATTCGTATACGAAACAAACACAAGCCACTGTAAATTTCGACCGATTTGAGAGCGGGTTCTGAGACTTTTTTGGGTGTCAGCACGCCGCGGTGTCTTGTGAATCAATAAATAGACTGAGCAGCCTGGCTAAAAACACACTCGTTGCTCGGACATGCACTAGACCATATGTTACGCTTTGTCATTCTTCGTTCCTGAGTTCCTCGTGCTGCAGTACCTGTCCGGCTCAGTCTACATCCCCCGAGCGGACCAGCGTAACACAACAACGTTACAATATAAAACTATACGAAGCCAGCAGCATGCTGTATGACATAATGCACAGCGAGCGCATCTGATTCAAAAGATATTCCATTAGGATGGTACATAAAACTCATTTACCCCATAACTCTCGAACTCTACCGCACATTTAGTATAGATATGATTGTCCGTACCATAAATAAGCAGCAATTATATTTGCTAAAGTCCCACTTGCCAACAGGCACAAGGACTGATGCTTAAAATAATGTGGCTTCTAAACAACGCAATGTGCGCATGAAAATGTATACGACAATCCTGCTCTTTCCAAACTGAAAACGTAAAATCAAAATCTGGCTAGAGGCAGACAGAATAATTACTGACGTATTAATAAATATCGGAGTTTGGCTTAGTGTTTTATATTTATTCATTTTCAGTGAAAGTTACAATGAGCCGTCACTCGTGCGTATATCGGCATAGACCAGGAGACGCGCATAGCGCAATTGCTTAGTTTGCAATTATCACGTTAAAAGCCTTAAACTTTTTTCGAAGCTACGCTTTTCGTATCGTCGCAGCAAGATCGTGACGGTTCTGACCAACAGTGTGTACGTCCCTCGAGACAGCGTACTGGGGTCTTATTTCGGGTCATGGCCGTCGCAGACTAGGTGATTACTTTTCCCTTCGCTTCTGCAGCGTCCAGAGGGTGTCTGAACCGATCGTGTTTGTCGCAGCTACCTTGTAGTTGTAGCGAACGAACAGGTCAAGGACTTCGACGGGCGATTTCCTCACGTCGACCAGCGAAAAGGAGTCCCGATTGTTGATTTCAGGGAACAACTGCAACGAATTGAAAATCTCTGTTCAGATCAACGTGGTCGCGATCAAGTTGGACATGCTATATATATATATATATATATATATATATATATATATATATATATATATATATATATTTATATATATATAAAGCTTTGACACCTGGAATACAACATCTTTAATACGCATTAACCTTAAGATCCATTGCCCCATCGGGTCGCCCCGCCGCGCCCACTATATGCTGCAACAAAAGTTGCGCGTTGGTAATCAGAGAAACATTGGCCAATCTTTTCCAAAAATGTATTATTGTGAAACATGAACGCCGAGCCTATGGTTGTACAATAAGCCCTGACACAATCATGTCCGTCATTACGGTACGCTACGTAATTTTTGTGGCTGTTTCTCCTTGGTACTAATCCTTGACCGTACGCAATCTGGGGGTCCAGACCAGAGCAAATCTCAATTTTAGTGCTTAGATTATGCATGCTGCTGAAACTTAAAAAACGAATGTACTGCTTAGGTGTTTTGTGATAATCAAAACAAAATCACGTAGACTGTACAAAATGCTGGCAGTCAATAAACCCTTGTTTTTGCCCCTACCAAAAACGTTCTTCCCTTTTCTTGAAGGTGTGCATTTTACCCCACTTGCTGACTTTTTAATGCGTCAAAACATCAGAGCCTTGGCTCAGAAATAGCGTTCTAAAGCATCTATTATTGGCACAGATTGATGACAGGAAGCTGTATTAAGGGATGAGACAACATATCAAGAACCATGGTTTGGTATATTCAAATGTTGAAATCTACTCGCATTTAGACTTTCAGATTGCGCGCTTAGCAGTTTTATCTTAATTTTAGTGCTATACTTGCAGTTTTGACTTATGGCTGGCTTTTCTTATAAGCTAAGCTGTTCTGCGCTTCTGAAGAAATACCTAAAAATAATGTCAAGAATATGGTCGCAATGAACATAATCAAGGCGGAAGGCAGGACGCACTTAATATACGTTGTCACTACAACAACGCCAGCGACGGCAATGAACACAACAATAACAACGGCGACAACAACGGCGACAAGTCGGCAAATAAGGAACAATATCATAATCTTGTCACTTAACTAGCATTTCCTCAGCCTCGACATACCGGCGCCCTTTTAATCGGCCTTCATTCATCGATCGGTCGATGAGAAAGACATACCTCGTTGATGGTGTCGTCGATCTCTTTGATGTACTTCCAGTCACCTCGTATTGTGCACGTGTTGTCGGTGTGTTTACCCGACACGAGCACGGTGGCCGAAGATGTACTGGCCACCAGTGCCACAAGAGCTGCCGCCAACAGGACTCGCATGTTGGTGCCGATGTGCTTCACTTCGGGGTGGTGAAGTCTTGAACACGCTCAGCTGACGCGCGAAGGTCAGCCTTTTCCGTTTCTCGGCCGGCTAAATACCGGTCGCTAACGAGCGAGCGGGTGGGCAAAGAAGACTAGGCGCTCGCGGCTGCCTATTATTCACCCTTGCGTGTCTCTTGCGTGGTAAAGAAGAGTGTCCGTCGTTCCGAGTCGTTGTGCCGTCCGCCGGGTCAATAGTGGTAGTGCGCTAAAAGTGGCGGATCCCTTCTTTTTATAGAGCGAGCAAAAGGGGAAGTGCTCTTGATTGCAGTGGACACTTGTTGCGCGTTCTGTACGGGACGTCCGAGCCAACGGCAGGATGGCGCGGACGACGCGACCGTCACCAACAGACCCACATCACAGTTGACACACACTCACGATACAACGCTAGCGCGCTAGCCGTACGGTATGATTGTACATATATTATTATTATTATTATTATTATTATTATTATTATTATTATTATCAAAACTATAGAGGGGCAGCGCCAAGATGATGTTGTATTAGTATTGCTTGAGAGGTCGCCAACACTCAAGCAATACTAATACAAAAAGTATTGTAAATATTATGTAAGTAATATATTTATAAAAATTATATATAATTGTAATACCTCTACAGACGTTTTTCAGGTTTCTGTTGTAAGCGGCAAACGTGTTGCACCTGTATTAATAATAATGAACCCGTGTTAAAACTATATATATATATATATATTGTATTTCTTTTTTATCGATAGGTTTTATATAAGTAATAGATGATTACAATTTATTTTCCGTATATTACAATATGTATGTGGAACACATTTTACGGAAGATTAGCTACGCTAATGGGCCTAGCGGGTGTTTATTGTGACTATCACGTGTCCACTTCGTCTAGGCTAGGCCGAGACTACTTCAGAAGTGTGCCACGAACGGAGGCCGCGTTTCCAAGTTGTATGTTAAGATCCAGATGTTGTTTAAAAAAGAACGACGATCTGCTATCACCAGTTGACACATTTAACAAAGTGCCGACTTTGCGGATCAGCTGTCTGGTCCAAACGCCAGGAGCACTCAAGGTCTTAAACGCGAGAGGCCAGAATTCGTGGAGATACCCAATTGATGAGTATTTTCTTAGCTTGTTGGTCTCCGCAAGATGGGCTTCATAACCAGCTTCGGACGCGGCGCCACCGGCCAGAGAAGGTGCTAGGGAGTCGGTAACGGTTGCATCGCAAACCAGCATTTTGCCTCGCTCGAATGGTGTATGTGTCATCCCGTCTGGACGCCTGTCGTCCTCCGCACAGAGGCCTGGGGTTTCAAGGATGCACGGACGACCGCATGACCTAGAGGCTCTACTGAAGGTCTCATTGATAGCGGCATGTCTAGGGCGTCGGCCTGCGCTGATGATACACGATTGGCCATCATATCCCAGTTTATCGACGGGGTGACCACATTGACACCGATGAGGGCTAACTAGGTCTGTCCCGATATATATATATATATATAGCGAATCAAGTATAGATAGAAGTCATTACGGTGGATAGATATCCTCAATGTCGTCAGTTGCTTTCGTGAGGGGTGTTGTTGTTCATTTGTTGATTGGCTGCATATGCCTGTATGACAAAGAGATTCTTGAGGTAACGGCATACGTGTGTACTATATATATATATATATATATATATTGTGTGTCTGTAATAATTTCTCTAGTATATACGCCTACTAAACATCAACATATATTTGCGTTATTATCATATTATAATCATACGCGTGCAATATAATAGCACACATACACGAGTTCATATATACATGTATATATATATATATATAAAACTTGCTACAAATGGATATGCGCTTTAGACGGGAACAACTGAGTCTCCAGGTGAAATCAGTTGCAAAACTATATATATATATATAATCCTAATGCTTTCACAGTCTTCTTAGAGGGGGGTTTCAATACATGGTTGAACCTCTAACCGCGTAATCCTTTCCTGTTAATATATCTTTCTATTAAACGCAAAATGTTCATCATCCGTTCTGGGCCGTAGATTGAACTTTCTTTGTAGATTTCCAAACACGGATTTGATGCATTGAAATAGATATGCTAGTCAATTTTAGCTTATACTTTTCTCAGTTCTCAAAGATTTGTTTTATGGAACTCTAGTTTTCTTCACTAGGATGACGCATGTTTAAGCCAATGAGCCTAATATGTAGCTGCGTTTAGAAAAACTATATGAGATACCAAAACATATCGAGGTCTTTTGCAGAGCTTGTTTTCAACACGCTTAACAAACACTTTCTACCCGTGGTGAAAGAGTTCGTTGACGTTTATTCCCGGTAAGCCGAGCTCTACGCCACAATGTTTCTATGAGGCACTCTTGTCGACGAGACGGCAGCGTGAGTATAAAGAACATTAAATCATCCTTGTGTACGTAATGGCTAGCATCGGCATGAGGATGCTGTACCTTGATCGACTCCATAGGTTCTATGATATTCTAAAGACATATGCACAGGTACCTACGTACATATATATATATATATATATATATATATATAGCGGAGCTGCAGATTGCTACACGAAACCGATATATATATATATATATATATATATATATATAGTGGAGCTGCAGATCGCTACACGGCACGTAGTATAGTCGCGAAGAGGACCGCGATGATTTGGTAGATGAAGTAAAAGTAGTGGTAGTAGAAGCGGTGTAGTGGTGACGTTAATGATGGTGGCGACGGTGCCAGTACGGACGAATCGTATAGAGCTGGTCGGTCGGCGGTTGGCCAGTTTGGTGGCTCGTTTACGCGCGAGCTAGGTCTGCTAGTTTCCCGATGGCGCTTCCAGAAAGCAGCAGCAGCAAGGCGTCCGCCTAACGCGCCTCTTGACTCGTTCGACGGCGATGATTATTGTTATTAATACTTGTAAACACGCGCGCGTTTGACTGACAGGCGCGAGCGAGACAACCAGAAGCAGCAACAAAACAGAAAGTGATCTACTAATATTGTATATATATATATATAGATATTTAATGGGGGAGACAAAACAGAGCACGGCAACCACGCGTAAGATGGAATAAACGGAGAAAAAAGCGAGCGATCTCTGTGTCGTCTTAATCGTTGTTGTTGTTGTTGTTGTTATCGTCGTCGTCGTTGTTGTTGTTGCCGTTGTCGTTGTCGGCGTAACTTTGTCAGGCTTGTAGCTACATTCGCATCACAACAGGAGTGGAGTTGTGCCGCCCTATTGGCTGTTCGTCTCAACAAGTGAAAACACTTCAATATACGTACACAAAACACACACACGTATATATATATATATATATATATATATATATATATATATATATATATATATATATATATATATATATATATATATATATATATATATATATATACAAACAATTATAGGCGTGCGGCAGCCGTCGAGATGAGACCATTTGCCCCGCGGTGTGTCTGGGGACGCGGCTAAAGTGACAGAGGACATATGATTCTTGTGTTGATTCCTGTATATAGGTTTGTCCCGTATATCGAATGTGGAAATGTACCTATACATATATCTGAGTATGTGTGTGTTTTATTGTTATTATTATTATTATTATTCAGTTGTTACAATTGTGAGGAATGAACGTTTAAACGTTACGTTCATCTGCTGCTCTGTTCGCTTATTATTATTATTATTATTTTGACAGCGATGACATCACTGTGCAGCACTAACCAGCGCAGAGCCCCTACGGGCGATGATTTCGCAACGACCGAACGTCGGTGTCAAACGTTGCCGCTAGAAAGAACTTCAGTCCATGATCGACCGACCGATCGCCGGTCAACCGAACCAGACAATATCGACTTATGGCTTGTGCGGATGTGCTTCGGATCCCTGGACGACGATGATGATGTGAGGTATACACATCATCATCGTGTCCGGGGGGGTTCCACAGCCCCAGTCACAGATGTCAGTCAGATTGTCATCACTTACTGTTGTCTGCCGATAGAAAACAAAAAAAACGAAAAACAGGTTCCTGGGGACTGGCCGCTTTATCGGCGTTCGGCGGACGAATACCAATTGAAATTCAACAAGGCAGGCAGGTATGAAGGAAGGAAAACCTCTTCTTGTTTCTCTTCCTCCTCTATGTTCCGGTTCCTAGTCAGCCAATACAACATACGGCAGTGGCAAAATTGCAATTTATGATTATTATCCATGATTGATCTTAATATTCATGCAATCGATTTTGTGGACAAGTCGCATCGGAAAACGACACCACTTTATTTGTGGTGTTATCAGTTTACTAATTAGTGTATATATATATATATATATATATATATATATATATATATATATATATATTGTTTATAGGTTTCTGGAACAATCGAGAGAACAACTAATACAATAAAACAACAAAACATAACAAGAAACCCTAAACGGCACAATATATATATATATATATAAATATATATAATGTACTTGAACTTAGATGTACACATGTACTAGTTACGACCATTACGGCACTATTATGTACCTCCTATTATGTTTTATGTGCACACTGACTTATTGACTTAGTCTATTGAACTTAGGCTAGTCGAGTATGTAGGAAAGAAAACACGATCGCTTGCGGTCACCTGTAGTGTGTCACTACAATATGTGTGGTGCTGCACTGCACTCTGTGTCAGCTGTATTTATTGTCGCTCACAGGTTGTTCTCAAACGCGGTAGATTCGTCTCGCGCCAAGTAGACGCTTCTATCCAATCGTCTTGACGTATCTTCTCGTACCTACTCGTATCTACCCCCAAGTTCGCTAGCACGTGGCGCCTAGCCCCAAAAATAAAAGTTTTTTTCATTGTCTTTGATATGGGAGATTTCGGGAATGCACGATGCACATGTGTACACACACTAGCAGCCTGCGTGACTATTGTGGGACTCACATACCCACTAAACCCGGCTTCCTCCCCACTCCCCAAGCTCGGTATTACTTTGGCAATACTTCGAAGCCGTGGGAAAGGCGTCTCCGCTGTTTCCCTGTGTATCATCCCGCATATTTACCTGCGGTTGGATAGGGGGATTCTGCCATTTTGTAAGCCGTCCTGTGAGGGTTCGTCGAGACCATGAAGGCCCGGCTACTTCAACCTCCCTTCCTCGGCTCCTCGTCTCAGTCACTCCCCTGAGAGACCCGCTCAAGTCTGTCCTGCCTGGAAAAAGAGAGTATATAACTTTTTTAAACCGGCCATTTTGTTGGCTGTCTTAAGCGTCAAAACGGCGTCGAACAAGTTCGTCGTCTAATTCTATGCCTCCGCCGAAGTTGTCATATGGGCGACCACCTCCCGCAGAGCAGTATGCTCCAAGGTGTCCGCCCCTCCAGAAACACACAGTACGCAAGTATTGCTAATGGCCTATTTAATCCTTCCTAGAACGGTATTGTGCCTAGAACCAGGTCGTTCTTAAAACCAGCTTGTTCTTAGAACCGTATTGTTCTTAGAACTGGCTCCATCTAAGAACCAGCTCGTTCTTAGAACCAACCCGTTCTTATAACCGGCTCGTTCTTAGATCCGTATGTTCCTTAGAACTGGCTCGTTCTTAGAACCGTATTGTTCTTAAAACTGGATCGTTCTTAGAACCAGCTCGTTTTTAGAACCGTATTGTTCTAAGAACCGGCTCGTTCTTACAACTGGCTCGTTTTTAAAACCGGCTGGTTCTTAGAACCAGCTCGCTCTTAGAACCGGCTCGTTCTTAGAACCGACTCGTTTTAGAACCGGCTCGTTCTTAGAAACAGCTCGTTCTTAAAACCAGCTCGTTCTTAAAACCGGCTGGTTCTTAGAACCAGCTCGCTCTTAGACCCGGCTCGTTCTTAGAACCGACTCGTTTTTAGAACCGGCTCGTTCTTAGAAACAGCTCGTTCTTAAAACCAGCTCGTTCTTAGAATCAGCTTGTTCTTAAAACCAACTCGTTCGTAGAACCGGCTCATTCTTAAAGCCAGCTCGTTTTTAGAACTAGCTAGTGGTTAGAACCAGGTAGTGCTTAGAACCAGCTCGTTCTTAGAACCGGCTCGTTTTAAGAACCAGCTCGTTTTTAGAACCAGCGCGTTCTTAGAACCGGCTCGTTCAAAAAACCGTATTGTTGTTAGAACCGACTCGTTCTTACAACCAGCTTGTTCTTACAACCAGCTTGTTTTTAGAATCGGCTTGTTCTTAGAACCGGCTCGTTCTTAAAACCAACTCGTTCTTAGAACCGGCTCGCTCTTACAACCAGCTTGTTATCGCTAGAATCGGCTCGTTCTAAGGACCGTATTGTCCTTAGAACCGGATTCTTCTTAGAACCAATTCGTTCTTCAAACTAGTTCGTTCCCCAAACCGGGTCGTTCTTAGAATCGTATTGTCCTTTGAACCGCTTGTTCTTATAACCGTATTGTTCTTAGAACGGCTCGTTCTTAAAACTGACTCGTTCTTAAAACCGGCTTGTTCTTTAAACCGGCTTGTTCTTTGAACCGGCTTGTTCTTAGAACCGGCTTGTTCTTACAACCAGCTCGTTCTTAGAACCAGCTTGTTCTTACAACCAGCTCGTTTTTAGAACCAGCTCATCCTTAGAACCAGTTCGTTCTTACAACCGGCTCGTCCGTAGAATCGTATGGTCCTTAGAACTGGCTCGTTCTTAAAACCAGCTCATTCTTGGAACTGGCTCGTTCTTAGAACCGTATTGTTCTTCGAACTGGCTTATTCTTAGAACCAGCTCTTTCTTAGAACCAACTTGTTTTTAAAACCAGCTCGTTTTTAGAACCAGCTCGTTTTTAGAACCAGCTCGTTCTTAGAACCAGCCCGTTCTTAGAACCAGCTCTCTTAGAACCAACTTGTTCTTAAAACCAGCTCGTTTTTAGAACCAGCTCGTTTTTAAAAGCGGCTCGTTCTTAGAACCAGCCCGTTCTTAGAACCGGCGTGGACTTAAAACCGACTTGTTCTTAGAACCGGCGTGTTCTTAAAACCGGCGTGTTCTTAGAACCGGCCCGTTCTTGGAACCACATTGTCCTTTGAACCGGCTCGTTCCTAGAACCAGCTCGCTGCTAAAACCAGCTCGTCTATAGAACCAGCTCGTTCTTGAACCGTATTGTCCTTAAAACCAGCTCGTTTTTGAACCGTATTGTCCTTAAAACCGGCTCGTTTTTAAAACCAGTCCGACCTTAGAACCAACTTCTTCTTACAACCGGCTCGTTTTTAGAACCATATTGTCCTTAACACGGCTCGTTCTTAGAACCAGCTTGTTCCTAAAACCGTTTCGTTTTTAGAGCCAGCCGGTTCTTACAGCCGGTTCGTTTTTAGAGCCAGCCGGTTCTTACAGCCGGCTCGTTCTGAGAGCCAGTTCGTTCTTAGAACTTATTTGGTCTTAGAACCGGCTCGTTCTTAGAACCGGCTCGTTCCTAGAACCGGCTCGTTCCTAGAACCGGCTCGTTCCTAGAACCGGCTCGTTCCTAGAACCGGCTCGTTCCTAGAACCGGCTCGTTCTTAGAACCAGCTCGTTCTTAGAACCGGCCCGTTCTTAGAACCGGCCCGTTCTTAGAACCAGCCCGTTCTTAGAACCGGCTTGTCCTTAGAAGTGGCTCGTTCTTAGAACCGACGTGTTTTTAGAACCGGCGTGTTTTTAGAACCGGCTTGTTCTTAGAACCGGCCCGTTCTTGGAACCGTATTGTCCTTAGAACCGGCTCGTTCCTAAAACCAGCTCGCTGCTAGAACCAGCTCGTTCTTAGAATCGGCCCGTTCTTAAAACCGGCTCATTTTTACAAACAGCTCATTTTTAGAACCAGCTTGTTCTTAAAATCGTATTGTCCTTAAAACCGGCATGTCCCTTGAACCGGCTCGTTCTTACAACTAGCTCGTTCT
The DNA here is from genome assembly GCA_003439945.1 of Dermanyssus gallinae. Classification (NCBI taxonomy): domain Eukaryota; kingdom Metazoa; phylum Arthropoda; class Arachnida; order Mesostigmata; family Dermanyssidae; genus Dermanyssus; species Dermanyssus gallinae. The sequence goes on from QVRM01000510.1 coordinate 379,511, forward strand.
TAGAATCAGCTCGTTCTTTGAATCGTATTGTCCTTAGACACTGGCTCGTTCTTAGAACCGGCTCGTTTTTAATACCAGTTCGTTCTTAGAACTAGCTCGTTCTTGAACCGTATTGTCCTTAAAACCAGCTCGTTTTTAGAACCAGCCCGTCCTTAGAACCAGCTCCTTCCTACAACCGGCTCGTTCTTAGAACCACATTGTCCTTAACACGGCTCGTTCTTAGAACCGGTTCGTTTTTAGAGTCAGTCGGTTCTTACAACCGGCTCATTCTGAGAACCAGTTCGTTCTTAGAACTGATTTGGTCTTAGAACCGACTCGTTCTTAGAACCGGCTCGTTCTTAGAATTAGCTCGTTCTTAAAACCGTATTGTGCTTAGAAACGGCTCGTTCCTAGGACCAGCTAGTTTTTTGAATCAGCTTGTTCTTACAACCGGCTCGTTCTTAGAACTGTATTGTCCTTAGAGCGGCTCATTCTTAGAGCCAGCCCGTTCTTACGACCGGCTTGTTCTTAAAATCGTACTGTACTTCGAACTAGCTTGTTCTTACAACCGGCTCGTTCTTAGAACCGTATTGTCCTTCGAACGGCTCGTTCATAGAATTAGCCCGTTCTTACAACCGGCTCGTTCTTAGAACCGGTTCGTTTTTAGAACCAGCTCGTTCTTAGAACCAGCTCGTTCTTACAACCGGCTCGTTCTAAGAACCAGCTCGTTTTTAGAACCGTATTGGTCTTAGAACCGGCTCGTTCTCAGAACCGGCTCGTTCTCAGAACCGGCTCGTTCATACAACCAGCTCGTTCTTAGAACCAGCTCGTTCTTAAAACCAGCTCGTCCTTAGAACCAGCTCGTTTTTAGAACCAGCTCGTTTTTTGAACCAGCTCGTTTCTTGAACCAGCTCGTACTTACACCCAGCTCGTTTTTAGAACCAGCTCGTACTTACACCCAGCTCGTTTTTAGAACCAGCTCGTTTTTAAAAGCAGCTCGTTCTTAGAACCAGCTCGTTCTTAGAACCGGCCCGTTCTTAGAACCGGCTCGTTCTTAGAACTGTATTGTCCTTAGAGCGGCTCATTCTTAGAGCCAGCCCGTTCTTACGACCGGCTTGTTCTTAAAATCGTATTGTACTTAGAACCAGCTTGTTCTTACAACCGGCTCGTTCTTAGAACCATATTGTCCTTCGAACGGCTCGTTCTTAGAATTAGCCCGTTCTTACAACCGGCTCGTTCTTAGAACCGGTTCGTTTTTAGAACCAGCTCGTTCTTACAACCGGCTCGTTCTAAGAACCAGCTCGTTTTTAGAACCGTATTGGTCTTAGAACCGGCTCGTTCTCAGAACTGGCTCGTTCTTAGAACCGGCTCGTTCATACAACCAGCTCGTTCATACAACCAGCTCGTTCTTAGAATCAGCTCGTTCTTAAAACCAGCTTGTTCTTAGAACCAGCTCGTTTTTAGAACCAGCTCGTTTCTTGAACCAGCTCGTTCTTACACCCAGCTCGTTTTTAGAACCAGCTCTTTTTTAAAGCAGCTCGTTCTTAGAACCAGCTCGTTCTTAGAACCGGCCCGTTCTTAGAACCGGCCCGTTCTTAGAACCGGCTCGTTCTTTAAACCGTATTGTCCTTAGAACTGACTCGTTCTTAGAACCAGCTAGTTTTTTGAACCAGCTTGTTCTTACAACCGGCTCGTTCTTAGAACTGTATTGTTCTTAGAGCCCCTCATTCTTAGAGCCAGCCCGTTCTTACGACCGGCTCGTTCGTAAAACCGTATTGTACTTAGAACCAGCTTGTTCTTACAACCGGCTCGTTCTTAGAACCGTATTGTGCTTCAAACGGCTCGCTCTTAGAATTAGCCCGTTCTTACAACCGGCTCGTTTTTAGACCAGTTCGTTCTTAGAACCAGCTCGTTTTTACAACCGGCTCGTTCTAAGAACCAGCTCGTTCTTTAAATCGTATTGTCCTTAGAACCAGCTCGTTCTTAAAACCGGTTCGTTCTGAGAACTGACTCGTTCTTAGACCCGGCTCGTTCTTAGAACCAGCTCGTTCTTAAAACCGGCTCGTTCTTAGAACCAGCTCGTTCTTAGAACCGGCGTGTTCTTAGAACCGGATTTGTTCTTAGAACCGGCCCGTTCTTTGAACCGTATTGTCCTTAAAACCGGCTCGTTTTTAGAACCGTATTGTGCTTAGAACCGGCTCGTTCCTAGAACCAGCTAGTTTTTCAAACTAGCTTGTTCTTAGAGCCAGCCCGTTCTTACAACCGGCTCGCTCTTAAAACAGTATTGTACTTAAAACCAGTTTGTTCTTACAACCGGCTCGTTCCTAGAACCGTATTGTCTTTCGAAGGGCTCGTTCTTAGAATTAGCCCGTTCTTACAACCGGTTCGTTCTTAAAACCGTATTGGTCTCAGAACCGGCTTGTTCACAGAACCGGCTCGTTTATAGAACCAGCTCGTTCTTAGAACAAGCTCGTTCTTAGAACCAGCTCGTTCTTAGAACCAGCTCGATCTTAAAACCAGCTCGTTTCTAGAACCAGTTTGTTTTTAAAACCAGCTCGTTTTTAGAACCATTTTTTTTAAAACCGGCTCGTTCTTAGAATCGGCCCGTTCTTAGAACCGGCCCGTTCTTAAAACCGGCTCATTTTTAGAACAGGCTCATTTTTACAACCAGCTCATTTTTACAACCAGGTTGTTCTTAGAACCGGCTCTTTCTTAGAACCGTATTGTACTTAGAACTGGCCCGTTCCTTGAACCGGCTCGTTCTTACAACTAGCTTGTTCTTAAATCAGTTCGTTTTTAGAAATGGCTCGTTCGTTTTTAGAAATGGATCGTGTTGTCCTTGGAAGCTGGCTCGTTTCTAGAACCGGCTCGTTCTTAGAACCAGCTCGTTCATAGAACCAGCTCGTTCAATGAACCAGCTCGTTTTTAGAACCAGCTCGTGTTTAGAACCGGCTCGTTTTAAAACAGCTCGTTCTTAGAACCAGCTCGTTCCTAGAACCGCATTGTCCTTAGAACCGGCTCGTTCTTAGAACCAGCTCGTTCTTGAAACCAGCTCGTTCTTAGGACCAGCTCGTTCTTACAAACCGTATTGTCCTTAGAACCAGTTTGTGTTTAGAACAGGCTTGTTTTAAAACAGATCGATTTTATGACCGGGTCGTTCTTACAACCAGCTCGTTCATAGAACCAGCTCGTTCATAGAACCAGCTCGTTCTTAGAACCAGCTCGTTTTTAGAACCGGCTCGTTCTTAGAACCGTATTGTCCTTACAACTAGCTCGTTCTTAGAACCAGCTCGTTCTTAGAGCCGCATTGTTTTTAGAACCGGCTCGTTTCTAGAACCAGCTCGCTCTTAGAACCGGCTCGTACTTAGTATCGGCTCGTTCATAGAACCGGTTCATTTTTAGAACCGGCTTGTTCTTAGTAACAGCCCGTTCTTAAAACCGGCTCATTTTTAGAACCGGCTCGTTCTTAGAATTAGCTGTTCTTAGAACCGGCCCGTTTTTATAACCGGCTCATTTTTACAACCAATTCATTCTTAGAACCGGCTCATTTCTATAACCAGCTCATTTTTAGAGCCTGCCTATTTTGAAAACTAGCTTGTTCGTAAACCCTATTGTTCTTAAAACCGGCTCGTTTTTAGAACCGGCTCGTTCTTAGAACCGTAATGTCCGTTCTTACAATCGGCTCGTTTTTACAACCGGCTCGTTCTTAAAATCAGCTCATTATTAGAATCGGGTCGTTTTTTGAATTGTGTTGTCCTTAGAAACTGGCTCGTTCATAGAACCGGATCGTTCTTAAAACCGGCTCGTTCTTTGAACCAGCTCGTTTATAGAACCAGCTTGTTCCTAGAACCGGCTCGTTCCTAGAACCGTATTGTCCTTAGAACCGACTCGTTCCTAAGACCAGCTCGCTCTTATAACCGGCTCGTTCTTAGTATCGGCCCGTTCTTAACTCGCTCATTTTTAGAACCAGCTCGTTCTCTGAACCGTATTATCCTTAGAAACGGCTCGTTCTTACAACCAGCTCATTCTTACAACCAGCTTGTTCTTAGAATCAGCTCGTTTTTAGAACCGGTTCGTTGTTTGAATCGTCTTGTCCTTAGAAACTGGCTCGTTCTTAGAACTGGCTCGTTCTTAGAACCGGCTCGTTTTTAGAACCGGATCGTTATTAGGACCGGATCATTTAAAAAATTAGCTCGTTCTTAGAACCGGCCCGTTCTTAGAACCGGCTCATTTTTAGAACCAACTCATTCTTACAACCGGCTCATTTTTACAACCAGCTCATTTTTAGAAGCTCGTTCTTAGAACCGTATTGTTCTGAAAACCGGCTCGTTCCTTAAACCGGCTCGTTCTTAAAACCGGCTCGTTCTTACAACTAGCTCGTTCTTAGACTCAGCTCGTTTTTAGAACCAGCTCGTTCTTTGAATTAGCTTCTTCTTACAACCGGTTCGTACTTAGAACCAGCCCATTCTTACAACCGACTCGTTCTTAGAACCAGGTCGTTCTTGGAACCGATTTGGTCTTAGAATTGACTTGTTCTTAGAACTGTATTGTCTTTAGAACCGGCTCGTACTTATAATTGGCTCGTTCTTAAAACCGTATTGTGCTTAGAACCGTATTGTCCTTATAACCGGCTCGTGTTTAGAACAGGCTTGCTTTAAAACAGCTCGTTTTTAACACTGGCTCGTTCTTAAAACCAGCTCGTTCTTAGAACCGGCTTGTTCTTAAAACCAGATCATTCTAAAGACCGGGCCGTTTTTACAACCAGCTCGCTCTTAGAACCGGCTCGTTCTTAGAATCGGCCCGTTCATAGTACCGGCTCATTTTTAGAACAGGCTCGATCCTAGTATCGGCCTGTTCTTAGAACCGCCTCATTTTTAGAACAGGCTCGTTCCTAGTATCGGCCTGTTCTTAGAACCGGCTCATTTTTAGAACCGGCATATTTTTAGAACCAGTTTGTTCTTAAAACCGGCTCGTTCTTAGATCCAGCCCGTTCTCAGAACCGTAATTTCCTTGGAACCTCGTTTTTAGAATCAGCTTCTTCTTACAACCGGCTTGTTCTTAGAACCGTATTGTCCTTAAAACGGCTCGTTTTTAGAACCAGCATGTTCTTAGAACCGGCTCGTTCTTAGAACCAGCCCGTTCTTACAACCGACGCGTTCTTAGAACCAGCCCGTTCTTACAACCGGCTCGTTCTA